>WNGS01021337.1:0-11425 GCA_020271785.1 Procambarus virginalis
GGGAAGTCAGGCGCAATAAGGACCTAACACAAGGTCGGATGCAAGTGATACAGCACCTATGAGGACGATACAGCAAGCTTATCCAGTTGAGGCTCTGAGCGTCACTCTTGCAATCCTATGCTATTTATTTAGATGATACTTAGATGAATCGTTTTCTGTGTTCAGTGATGATGCATCTAATACAAATGGCATAGATGAACAGTGTTAGCGGCTTCCATTTTTGTGTTTTCCATAGATATTTTCAAGGATGCTTGAATCTCTTCCCAACTGACGGACACTCTTGAGGCTAGCTGAATCTCTTCCTGACTGATGGACACTCTTGAGCTATGCTGAATCTCTTCCTGTGTGGGACCATACAAAGCGATCTTTTCAAGACTATCTTACAAATTGATCTTTTCCTATAATCTTTTCAATACTACCTTATGCTTTTACAAGCTTGGTTACATACAACCTACAAGTACTAAAGCCAAGGGTGTACATGAGTGCGTTATTTCCAAGCACACAGAATGAAGAAACAAGCAGCAAAAATTTATCTGTACCTGGTGCACTGAGAGCGAAGTCGCGCTGTGTACCATGGGCTACTTCGTTGATTATTATTCACTTCCGAAGTACTGAGTGTGTAATACAGAGTGTTACTGTGTAAATAGTGTGTGAAACTGTACATATTGTAATTTTAGTGAATTTTTAACAGGTAATATTGCGACAATAAACATTTATTGTGGACACATTACTGTCACATGTATCACAGTTCCATGGACCATTATGAACGTTCTACTGTATGCATATTGTAAAGGACACAAATATGCATCATATACGATAAAAAAAAAATAAAACCGCATTGGAAATACATAAAACAAATAATTGAAAATATATTTGTGGCAACACGCGGTGCTTGAATGGCCCGCGCGACCGTGTCTGGGCGAGTCACGCACGGGCGACCAGGCCCTGATGACGTTACAGCGCACTTTGTCCATGTCCCTACAGCCAAAGTAAGTGGAATTTGGTATTTATTTTTACATAGACATGTTCAGGGAAGGGAATTTATCATTTTACGAAGAAAAAAGAATTTTTTGGGAACACTTCATTTCATGCGCACCGGGGGAATTTCTCAATAAACTCTGCGCAGCACGGTGGTTAAAAGTAAGTCAATTTACCAATTTTATTATAGTATTTCAACATAATTTTTTTTTTAAACAAAAGCTACATATTAATCTCTGCAAATGTATATTCTATCATTAGCAGAGAAAAGGTGAGCTCAAAATATTTCGTCTTGGCTAGCTCTCAGTGACAAGTCTCGATCGCCATTGTTATGGCCTGGCCGCCACAGCCTGTGTCATAACATTAAAAATACATTACCTGCGCTGTTCAGGGCGATCTTTGTTGATCGCCCTCAAATTTTATTGAGAAAATATTAACAATCACTGATTGATACATGAAATATTTTGCAATACAAAGGAATGAACCAATTTTTTCCCACCCATCTGGACTTGATCAGACCGTGTTCAAACATCATATGCAGCAGCCACCAGCTGGCTTAATCGTCGGCTTGGCACTAAATTGGAACGCAATTACACAATGAACTTTATTTAATTTTAGTTATACAGTATAAAATATATCCTACCTGAATGTTACTTGAAAAATTACCCGACCCGACTTGACTTCGGAAATAACGGAGCCACGGAAATAACGACTAGGGTACAGCCCCATATAGGCCGTTAAATTGAGTGGATACTAACAGGTTATATATAAGTATCTGCATGTTTTATTCACCATACTTGTACAAGTAAACTGGTATAGTGCCCAAAGACCATCGTGGTCATCAGTAAAGAACATGGTAAGTCCTGCAGACGACGCTCCTGTCACCAAAATGGCGGCTCCCAACCTACTCCTCTTGCTGTTTATACCCTCTATACACATGTTATATATAAGTATCTACATTTGTGTTCACCATAGCGAACCACTAAGCTGGTATGGTGAGTGCAGTCAATAAAAGGTGGCCACACACAGTCAGAAGACAACGCCACCACCCTCCCTCCCACAGCATTACTCTTCCCTCCATGGAGCACAGCGCTAAATATCACCACAATCCTGCTATTATCAGAACCCTGGTCACATTTATCACAGTCAGGGGTCCTCTGTAATAATATCATCGCTACATAATAGCATGAACAAGTATATTTTGGCATTTTAGGCGATGCTGTGGTCACAAGCTGAACAGCAGTGCTGTGAGCTCATATTGCGTGCGTCAGGCTTGGTAGCTTACGCGATACTGAGGCCCCTAACACCCGGGAGTTTGGCCCACGGTTTTTTTAAAAATGGCGTCTGTTTACAAGAGCCCTGATGAAGGTGTGGTGAACCCCGTGTATCCGCGGGCCGTTTAAATCTTGCGTAGTACTCCAACACATCATATGACGTGAAGAGCAGTTGACTGGTAAAACGCCTAGCACGTCATATGATGTGATGCGCACTTTAACCCTTCAATTGCGCATCGCATCATATGATGCGTTGACCGACTTGCAGAAAATTGCGCGTCGCATCATATGATGCGTTGGAGTACTACGCAAGATTTAAACGGCCCGCGGATACACGGGGTTCACCACACCTTCATCAGGGCTCTTGTAAACAGATGCCATTTTTAAAAAAAATCGTGGGCCAAACTCCCGGGTGTTAGGGGCCTCAGTATCGAGTAAGCTACCAAGCCTGACGCACGCAGCATGAGCTCACAGCACTGCTGTTCAGCTTGTGACCACAGCATCGCCTAAAAATGCCATAATATACTTGTTCATGCTATTATGTAGCGATAATATTATTACAGAAGACCCCTGACTGTGATAAAACTGACCATGGGTCTGATAATAAGAGGATTGTGATGATATTTAGCGCTGTGCTCCATGGAGGGAGGAGTAATGCTGTGGGAGGGAGGGTGGTGGCGTTGTTATCTGACTGTGTGTGGCCACCTTTTATTGACTGCACTCACCATACCAGCTTAGCGGTTCGTTATGGTGAACACAAATGTAGCTACTTATATATAACGTGTGTATAGAGAGTATAAACAGCAAGAGTAGGAGGTTGGGAGCCGCCATTTTGGTGAGAGGAGCGTCGTCTGCAGGAATTATCGTGTTGTTTACTGGTGATCACGTCTTTGGGCACCATACCAGTTTACTTGTACAAGTTTGGTGAATAAAACCGGTAGATATTTATATATAATGTGTGTATATAGCGTAATAACACCACAAGCAGTATTGTTGGAGGAGAAATAGTGCGTGTGGCCTTGAGGGCGGCAGCCATCAGCTGACTGTGAGGTCCATCAGTGGCAGTGGCAGCCAGTGGCGGGCTGCCACTGCCACTCAGCATACCAACTTAGTGGTTCGTTATGGTGAACACGAATGTAGATACTTATATATAGCGTCTGTATATAGTGAATAAAAGCAAAAACAGTATTGTGGGAGGAGAATGTGGGCGAGTCAGATGACTTGAGGGAGGGCGTGAGTGGCTGGCTGGTACACGGCGGTCACTCCTCGTTACTTTTTGACTCATAATAGCAACTTAGTGGTTCGTTATGGTGAACAAAACATGCAGATACTTATATATAACCTGTGTATATAGTGTAACAACCGACAAAGTATTTGTTCACTGTTTGATGAACATAATTGAATCAACAATATGCACACCATATTTTTGAGTACAGCGATGATTCACCCATTTCATTATATAAATATATCACACTACACACTATTGAATAATATTACAGCAAAAAAACTACGAAAAATCAATCAGAGACATTGAAATAATTAGGCAATTATCTCTTTGTGGCAACTCCGGCCTGACAGCTGGCGATCAACAGACCGCCTGGGACGCATGCTGAGTGAGCGCCTGTTTTGTGCCAGACTTCCCTGCCCTATAGCGGCCAATATATTCAACTTACGATTTTTTTACTATTTTTCCCGTGATCAGTGAACACAAATTAACAGGTTAGGAAGAAAAAATAATTTTTTTTTTTTTTTTTTTTTGTATGCGCCTGTGGGTGTCAAATGGTATATAGCTATGCGCCATTTAAGGGTTAAGGTTAATATCTTGTTTGTAGTTTATCAATGTCTTCAGCAGAGGTAATTTTCATGCTGATTGTTGTATCATCTGCAAAGGATGACATGAAAGCTGTGACTTGTGTTTTTTGTCTATATCTGATATGAGAATAAGGAACAGCAGTGGTGCAAGGACTGTACCTGGAGGTACAGAGCTTTTAACTGCGCTTGGACTCGATTTTACTTGATTGACTGTTACTCTTTGTGTTTGTTCGACAGGAAATTGAGTATCCAGCATCCTATTTTACCAGTTATACCCATTGACCTCATTTTGTGTGCAATCACTCCATGGTCACATTTGTCGAATGCCTTTGCAAAATCTGTGTATACGACATCTGCATTATGTTTTTCCTCTAATGCCTCAGTGATTTTGTCATAGCGGTCAAGTAGCTGTGAGAGTCATGATCTTCCTGCTCCAAATCCATTTTGGCCTGGATTGTGGAGGTCATTGGTTTCCATGAATCTAGTGACCTGACTCCTGATCACTCTCTCAAATACTTTTATTATGTGGGACGTTAGTGCAACTGGTCTATAATTCTTTGCCAATGCTTTGCTACCACCCTTGTGTAGAGGGGCAATGTCTGCTGCTTTAACCCTTAAAGTGCTCTTCACTTCATATAAAGTGTTGGAGCACTACGCAAGATTTAAACGGCCCGCGGATACACGGGGTTCACCACACCTTCATCAGGGCTCTTGTAAACAGACGCCATTTTTAAAAAAAATCGTGGGCCAAACTCTCGGGTGTTAGGGGCCTCAGTATCACGTAAGCTACCAAGCCTGATGCACGCAGCATGAGCTCACAGCACTGCTGTTCAGCTTGTGACCACAGCATCGCCTAAAAATGCCATAATATACTTGTTCATGCTATTATGTAGCGATGATATTATTACAGAAGACCCTGACTGTGATAAAAGTGACCAGGGTTCTGATAATAGCAGGATTGCGATGATATTTAGCGCTGTGCGCCATGGAGGGAGGAGTAATGCTGTGGGAGGGAGGGTGGTGGCGATGTTTTCTGACTGTGTGTGGCCACCTTTTATTGACTGCACTCAGCATACCAGCTTAGTGGTTCGCTATAGTGAACACAAATGTAGATACTTATATATAACGTGTGTATAGAGGGTATAAACAGCAAGAGAAGGTTTGGAGCCGCCATTTTGGTGAGGGCGGTGGCGTCGTCTGCACGACGCCACCGTGCAGACGACGGTGTTGTTTACTGGCTATCACGATGGTCTTTGGGCACCATACCAGTTTATTTGTACAAGTATGGTGAATAAAACAGGTAGATATTTATTTATAATGTGTGTATATAGCGTAATAACACCACACAGTATTGTTGGAGGAGAAATATTAGTGCGTGTGGCCTTGAGGAGGCAGCCATCAGCTGACTGTGTTAGGTCCTATGTCTTTGTGACATTACTCACCATACAAGCTTAGATGTACAGTTATGGTGAACAAACATGTAGATACTTATATATACCGTCTGTATATAGTGAATTATAGCAAAAACAGTATTGTGGGAGGAGAATGTGGGCGAGTCAGATGACTGGAGGGAGGGCGGGAGTGGCTGGCTGGTACACGGCGGTCACTCCTCGTTACTTTTTGACTCATAATAGCTACTTAGTGGTTCGTTATAGTGAACAAAACATGCAGATACTTATATATAACCTGTGCTTATAGTGTAATAACCGACAAAGTATTTGTTCACAGATTGATGAACATAACTGAATCAACAATATGCACACCATATTTTTGAGTACAGCAATGATTCACTCATTTTATTATATAAATATATCAAACTACACACTATTGAATAATATTACAGCAAAAAAACTATGAAACATCAATCAGAGACATTGAAATAATTAGGTAATTATCTCTTTGTGGCAACTCTGGACTGACAGCTGGCGAGCAACAGACCGCCTGGGACGCATGCTGAGTCAGCGCCTATAATTTGCCAGACTTCCCCGCCCTATAGCGGGCAATATATGGCACTTACGATTTTTTTATTATTTTTCCCGTGATCAGTGAACACAAATTAACAGATTAGGAAGAAAAAATAATTTATTTTTTTTTCAAAATGACATGCGCCTGTGCGGATAGCAGGATATTAGACCCCGAGCATGTTAAGGGTTAAGCACATCTGGTATCTCCCCTGTGTCCAAGCTCTTCCTCCACACTATACTGAGTGCCTGTGCTACTGGCACTTTGCATTTCTTTATAAATATTGAATTCCATGAGTCTGAACCCGGGGCTGAGTGCATGGGCATATTGTCAATTTCTCTTTCAAAATCTGTCACGCTCATGTTGATATCAGTTATAGTTACAGGTGTTTGAGTATCATTCATAAAGAAAATGTCCGAATCTTCCACTTTCATGCTGAGTATCGGAGTGCTAAACATGTCCTCATACTGCTTTTTTAGGATTTCACTAATTTCTTTGTAATTACCTAAGTGTAATTACCTAAGTGTAGTTACAGGATGAGAGCTACGCTCGTGGTGTCCCGTCTTCCCAGCACTCTTTGTCATATAACGCTTTGAAACTACTGACGGTCTTGGCCTCCACCACCTTCTCCCCTAACTTGTTCCAACCGTCTAACACTCTGTTTGCGAAAGTGAATTTTCTTATATTTCTTCGGCATCTGTGTTTAGCTAGTTTATATCTATGACCTCTTGTTCTTAAAGTTCCAGGTCTCAGGAAATCTTCCCTATCAATTTTATCAATTCCTGTTACTATTTTGTATGTAGTGATCATATCACCTCTTTTTCTTCTGTCTTCTAGTTTTGGCATATTTAATGCCTCTAACCTCTCCTCGTAGCTCTTGCCCTTCAGTTCTGGGAGCCACTTAGTAGCATGTCTTTGCACCTTTTCCAGTTTGTTGATGTGCTTCTTAAGATATGGGCACCACACAACTGCTGCATATTCTAGCTTTGGCCTAACAAAAGTCGTGAACAATTTCTCTAGTATATCGCCATCCATGTATTTAAACGCAATTCTGAAGTTGGAAAGCGTGGCATAGGCTCCTCGCACAATATTCTTTATGTGGTCCTCAGGTGATAGTTTTCTATCTAGAACCACCCCTAGATCTCTTTCTTTATCAGAATTCTTTACAGATTTCTCACATAATATATAGGTTGTGTGGGGTCTATGTTCTCCTATTCCACATTCCATAACATGGCATTTATTAACATTAAATCCATTTGCCAAGTGGCGCCCTATATTCTTGGACTACCTAATTCACTTTTGGAACATTAAATGTTTTCATTTGCTTTAGAAACTCAGTTTCACTAATTAGTAGGATTTTTCTTGCCCTTATCCTCCAACAGTGAGTACCGGGTACAAGATTTCCTGCGACCTTAATCATTTACATCTTGAATTAACTTTATTGTTAACAATTCCACAGGATAGGTACCAGTTGCCACGTTTTTCCCTGTTCTGACATTCACCATACACCACAGTATATTCGTGTCACATTTATGCTAATTTCACCATGTTTCATATCCAAGCTTTCCGTTCAAATCCAGCAGGTGAATAGAAAACTTACGTCATGCCAAGAGGATCGAATTGATAACTCTTGCACATGAGTATCACCTAGATGTTCCCCATGGAGCCAACAAGCATGAAGTACATAACATACTCTGGATCACTTTTTAGATGAGGGATTATAGACTCTGATACTCACGAACAATACACTATTTCAGATAAGCATGATCTGACGGCAATGACTCAAAATCGAGCTCGCAAAGCTCGAGAAGGAGCAACAGCAAGCCGCCATACAGCAACAAAAGAAGCAGCTGCCATCAGGAAGGAAGAGCAAGAAAGAGAGCTCCAGTTCAAGAAAGAAGAAATCCCCCTCCCCTCAGGAGCGAGAGGCCGCCCTGAGGAAAGAAGAAATGACAGAGAGGCCCTCCTCCTCCAAGGACAGCAAGAACGTGAGTTGGTCCTATTAAGAGAGCGTGAAAAAGTACAACTTAAAGCAAAACAAGCACACCTGGAGATGCAGCACGAGCATGACAAGAAACAGCGAAACGGCTCTGAGCATGTCGTCAACAAAAACTCACGTTGGAACTACACACCAAGCTCAACTCCAGCAAGCTGCAGCTAGTCTTCCTCCAAGTTTCAATGTCTCCCATACAAGTAAGTTAATGCCACCGTTCGTAGAGTCGGAGGTTGATATCTTTTTTTACAACCTTTGAGACCCTTGCTAATCAACTTAGTTGGCCTACCGACCAATGGGCTACCCTTCTCCGAGTACATCTTACAGGTAGAGCAGCAGTCACACTCAGCACTTTGGCGTCTGAGAAATGACTACCCAACCTGAAGCAAGCCGTGTTGGACGCCTACCTTCTCTCCACCGAAAGCTACCGACGAAAATTCCGTGACTACATAAAGGCAAGTACCACCACCTTTCTTAGAATTTGCCAACACCAACGGAGATATTTTATGAAATGGCTGGAGGCAGCACATGTCTCTACTTTTCCAGAACTCGTCAACCTCATGCTGGTTGAAGAATTCTTGAGGCGAGTACCTCCTCCTGTCCTTTATATTTAGCAGATAGGAAGAGACCGACCTAGTAAAATGTGCGAAGTCGGCTGACACTTACAGCCTCATCCACCGGCTGACACCAGAACCACCTACCAGTAAGAAGTCTTGGTACAGTTACGAGAAAGTGAGGCCCAGATCAAGGTACCTCGCAACTGTACTGTAAGTTTGTAGACTCTATGGACATACCATAGAAAAAATGTGGTAAGTCTCCAATACAAAGGTACACTGAATCCACTAAACCCAACAGACTCCTCCTAAGTCCGGTAAGCCTGTAATGAATGTTGGTGTTCATGTTAATGATCTTTCTCTCTTCATAAACATCTGTATCCTGGAACTATCACTACCAACGGTTCAGATTCTGAGGGACGTTTTGGACTTAAGATCTTGAGGGACACAGCGGCTCTTCAATCAATAGTCTTGAAATCAGCTGTGCCCAACGTCGCCTACACCGGAGAAACAGTCTTCATCACTGACCTCACTGCTACTACTCCTATCCTCTCGCCAGAGTCCACCTGGATTGTCCCTTCGTGACCGTTGAAGTCCAAGTCGCCGTCAGGGAAAAGCCTTTTCCCATGCCTGGAGTGCAACTCCTCCTGGGCAACGACTTGGCAGAAGACCTGCAACCGACCAACCTGATCGTCAAGGACAAACCCCAGGTGTGTACCTCTGTGATGGATAACCGATTTTTGAGCATGTTCCAGCAAAGGTTCAAGAGAGTGATAAAGTTTCTCCTCCTGTTTTGTGACCACCCGTGCACAAGCTCACGCTGCACGACCGCAACCAGCTGACTCTACTGCTACCGCTGTCCCTCAAGACCTCTGAAACTACCCCAAATCTGACCGCCTTGGAGTTCCGTAAGTTACAGAGGGAGATCTTACCTTGACACCATTATTCTTTCAGGCTGAGACTCAATCTGACAGTATTCCTGGGTTCTTCTAGAGAACGAGTTGCTCTATCGCAGATACAGACCCAGTAAACTGAAGGAGGAGGACGATTGGGCCAACGTTGAACAACTAGTGATTCCTACCAGCCTGCGGCCCACTATTCTACACCTGGCCCACGGAGCACTATCACACTACGGGTTTAACAAGACCTACCATGGATTCGACAAGACTACTACTGGCCAGGTATGGTTAATGATGTCAACAACATCTTAAACAATGTCACGTGTGTCAGATGGCAGTAAACCGAACGTTCTATCCCCAGAGCACCACTGACACCCATCCAGGTGCCTGCGGAACCTTTCCACAGACTTATTATTGACTGTGTTGGTCCTTTACCTCGGACCAGTTCCGGCAACGCCTATATCTTACCATCCTGTGTCCTACCACCAGATTCCCCATAGCATTTACCGTAAAGAACATTACGGCTGCTACAGTGGTGAAAATTTGCTGAAGATCTTCACCCAGTATGGATTTCCGAGGGAGATTCAGAGCGACTGTGGCACCAACTTCACCAGTGATCTCTTCAAACGGACGCTGGAGGAGTTCAACATCAAACAGGTACTGTCCAGCCTCTATCATCCTGCTTCACAGGGTTCTCTTGAGCGTAGTCATCAGACTATCAAAACACTCCTAAAAAGTTTTGCAATGAGACCTCTAAGGATTGGGATAAGCAACTTGATCTCATCATGTGTATTTTCAGAAGTCTTCCCAATGAGTCACTAGGAGTATCTCATTATGAGATGCTCTACGGACGTAAGTGCCGTACTCCTCTCAAGGCTTTCAAGGACTCTCTACGTGATGCCACCTTCAGTGAGCATCAGAATGTGCCCCAGTTTCTTTCAAAACCTCCAACACATTCTTGAGAGGGTGCATTCCTTTGCTAGAATAACCTACTGAAACCCAAGAGAGATGAAGACTCATTACGACCAGCACAGCCAAGTAAGGAAATTTAAACCGGGAGACTTCGTACTTGCCTATTTCCCTATCCCAGGTTCTCCTTTGCAAAACAGGTGTTTCAGGACCCACTGTGTCAAGGAGTGCAGAATAACAAAACTACGTTCTCGAGACCCCCGATAGGCGGCGGAAGACCCAGTTGTGCCACGTCAACCTACTGAAGCTTTATCATGGTACTCCTCCCACTGTGCTAATAAACTACTCCACCTTTACAGGTACATACCGCCACAGTGAGACCTTCCTACTTCTCCTCCCGAAGCACTGACACTGAGGACAGCGCTTTCCAACTCGGAATCCTAACTGATATCCATAATAATACTTTCAAGACAATAATAGTCCCTCCTTTACCTTGTTCTAATACTACTCTCGCCTCGCCAGATATCACCAAGTCTTTCATCCTTCATGTCGACGCCAGTGGTACCGGCATCGGGGGTGACCTGGTTACACAGGCGAAGAGATTCTACCTACTAACTACCAGAAACTACAGCACGATCAAAAAGGAGCTACTCATCATCCTGAACAGGCAGCACTTTGCACCATACCTGCAAAGTACTCGGTCACCACCATCTACACGGACCACAACCCTCTTCACTTCCTGCAGCCAGCCCAACTCAACCATCGGCTACTTCTACGATGGGCTTGCTAGTGCAGCATTTCAGCCTGGAGATTGCTACCCCAGGAGTCTGACTACATCATATCAGACGCCCTCTCCAGCGTCACTGAGGTAGAGCTGCTCCACCTACCACTCTACCTCCTGAAGACGTGACTTCACCGGAACCGCAGGCTTCGGGGAAGAGTTGTGACGATAATCTCTTTCAAGAGATTGAGCCTGCTCTTCCCTATAGTAGTCACGTACCATGCTACATTCAAGATACGATCAGCAGTAGCAAAACGTTTGTC
>WNGS01021342.1:0-10946 GCA_020271785.1 Procambarus virginalis
GGACCCTGTTCGACCTCCAAAATCCCCATGCCCGAATGTCAGCCCAAGACATGTTGCCGAGACGGCAGCCAAAGCAGCAACATTGAATGTCATGGGCATGAGGATAGACCACAGGCTGGCTAGAGTTAATACCCTGCGGACAAAAGGAAGACCCAAGCATTGGAACACGGAACAAGGGAAACCGGATTAACCCAAAGTATGTCCCTGGCTGCAAAAGCTGAGGCGTGCAAATGACGGGAAACCAATACCAACCAATTATCATGACTCAAGGACCCCTCGGAAGGCCGCAATCTCGTTCTCGCCAGAAAAGGAGGAGATGACTGCACTGCACAAACCAATCACCAGGACCGAAAAAGCAGAAACCCCCCTGTGCCAGAGGAGAACAAGAAGTTCACCAACTCGACCCCTATGGCCAGTGCCAACAGAAACAGAGCCTTGGAAAAAAATCTTGAACCAAAGGGGACACCACATAGTGAGAAGAGAAATGAGAGCCTCAGTCCAAGGACCATGATGGGCGGCGATGAGCAGGCAGGTGGTGAAAAAAAAGCACAAGAAAGCTTGCGGAAGTGATATCCACCCTAAAGCAAGCTGAAGCGGCTCCGCCAGCGCCGCACAATATGAGGTGACAATATTCAGCATCAAATGACAGTTTTGAAAAAGTTAGAAAGAAAGGACAAGACGAGCAATCAGAAATAGGAGACAACCTACGAAGAGAGAGAGAGAGAAAATGGCAAAAGACACCAGAAAACTTCATACTGTTGCCGAGACAAAGCTTGCAGGTGGGACACTGTCAATGAAGCCACCTGATCACCATACAAATGGTGATAAACCTGTGTAAAAAAATCCAGACGCGAAAAGCGGAGGAGTAGACCGAACCAGCCATTTACCGACTGGTCCGATCTGCTGGAAGAGACAGAGCCGCGGAAAATGTCCCGGGTTCGGACACATAGCAAACAGTGCGTGAAACCAAGGCTGGAGGCCACCTAAAACGAGTCTCCTGTGAGAGGACTCTGAGCCAGAACCCAAAGCAACAGCTGGACCAGGAGTAGTGGTACAGTATATATAACCCCACCTCGACCAGGCCTGCTGAAAGGCATCACCGCGTGGGCTCCTCAATCAGGAAAGGGCACCACATATATCGGGAGATGCCGAGGACCATGTTGATTTGTGGAACCCAATTACCGCGTAATGTGGTGGAGGTAGGGTCCCTTGATTGTTTCAAACGGTTGGACATGTATATGAATGGATTGGGTGGTTATAAATAGGAGCTGCCTCATATGGGCCAATAGGTCTTCTGCAGTTACCTTTATTCTATATTCTTATGTTCATGCCGACGCGAAGAGGTTCACCTCCGGGAGCCCGTACGTCTGGCAGAGCCAAAGAAGGAGTCTGCGTCGACTATCCATTCGTGAACAGGGGAATGAACCGGAACACCACTAAGGCAAAACACTGTCACAGAAATCAAGGTCAGAGTTCACAACTGCCCCAGTTTCACATTAGCCAACGAACTGGGGTTGAGTATCTGGGCCCCCCCCACCCCCCGGCCCCCTCCTGGGGAGGGGAGGCTGCACGGACAAGTGGCACGGTGACGATGTATGAATGTTTACTCGTTTCCTTGAGATTGGGAGTGCTGCTTCCCTGTTCGGTCTTCGTTACATGTTTCTTACCAGTAGGGTGTGTTTTGTTATGCCTCCTTTCTGGGTGCCTATCCCCGGTTGATGGCAGATAAGGAATACCCCCAACTACAGAGAAGGTTTTCCAGTGGCCATTGCTCTCTGTGCCCTCTGAGGGGGCCAGGTTCTGGCTTGTGGTCCCTGGTAGGCTGAACTCCATTGACTACTGCCCTAGTCTAGTATATTACATACTAGCCTGATAGCTCCAGGGAGCCATAGGGCTCCCCACAGAAAGGGCACGTTCTCCAGTGACAATAGAGAAATTAGCGAAATCTGCAAAAGAAAGGTATGAATCCATGTTATGCAGCCCAATGTATTCCTTGAAAGTAGAGCCTGAGAGCATTTTTTATAAATTTGCCCACGCTTCCCATAATAGATATCTATAAACCTACCGACTTGAAAAATTGCATGCTCTATGCATTTGTTCTGGGGCTGTATTTCTTAAAATGCCACGAGTATAGGCGCTTGGTATAACTTAAAGTGACTATGAAAAAGATTAGGTCCTGGAGACAAAAAAAAAATTGCAAACATTGTGCAACTTTACAAGGAAGGGAAAAATTGATAGCAGAGGGAGCAAATTCATAATACTGTATTACCTTATCCGTAAAATTAAAGACCTGCCCGAAACGCTAAGTGTACAGTATTAGTAATTACCAAAGTGTAGTTACAGGATGAGAGCTATGCTCATGGTGTCACCTCTTCTTGGCACTCTTATCATATAACGTTCTGAAACTACTGACAGTTTTGGCCTCCACCACCAGCGCCTGACAGCTGCCTGACAGCTGGCACCTGACAGCTGGCACCTGACAGCTGGGTGGACAGCGCTTTGGATTTGTAGTCCTGAGATTCCGGGTTTGATCTGCAGTGGAGACAATTGGGCAAAATGTTTCTTTCACTCTGATGCCCCTGTTACCTAGCAGTAAATAGGAACCTGGTAGTTAGACAGCTGCTACGGGCTGCTTCGTGGAGGTGTGTAACAAAAAGGAGACGCTAAGCCCCGAAATCATCTCAAGATAACCACCTCATTTAACTTGTTTCAACCGTCTACCACTGTGAAAGTGAATTTATTCAAATTTCTTTGCAGCATTGTTTAGTTAGTTTAAATCTATGACCTCTTGTTCTTGAGGTTCCAGGTCTCAAGAATTCTTTTTTTATAGACCAGTTGCACTAATGTCCCACATAATGAAAGTATTTGAGAGAGTGATTAGGAGGAGGTCACCAATATCATGCAGACCAATGACCTTCACACCCAGGCCAACATGGATTTAGAGCGGAAAGATCATGCCTCTCACAGCTACTTGACCACTATGACAAAATCATTGAGGCATTGGAAGAAAAACAGAATACAGATGTGGTATACATGGACTTTGCAAAGGCACTAGATAAATGTCATCATGGAGTGATAGCACACAAAATGAGGTCAATGGGAATAACTGGCAAAGTAGGGACGGTGGATACTCAATTTTCTGTCGAACAGAAAACAAAGAATAACAGTCAACTATACAAACTCGAGTCCAAGTGCAGTTAAAAGTTCTGTACCTCATGGTACAGTCCTTGTACCACTGTTTTTCCATATTCTCATATAAGATACAGTATAGACAAAAATACAAGTCACAGCTTTGTATCATCCTTCAAGATGACACAAAAATCAGCAAGAAAATTACCTCTGCTGAAGACATTGAAAAACTATAGGCATATATTAATAAAGTTTTTGACTGGGCAGAAGAAGATAACATGATGTTTAACAGTGATAAACTCTAGGTACTCAGGTATGATAAAAATGAGAACATAACATAATACAGAGTACAAACACAATCAGATTTGTCCATAGTAGCAAAGCAGCATGTAAAGGATTTGGGAATAATGATGTCTAACAACCTAACATTCAGGGAGCATAACCAAGCAAATATGAGTCAGCCAGAAAAATGATAGGTTGGATTACAAGAACTTTTAAATCCAGGGATTCCATCAAATGGTTGTACTATTTAAATCACTTGTGCTGCTGTCTTGAGTATGACTCAGTACTCTTTCCCCTTCAGAGTGGGAGAGATTGCTGAAATAGAGAGAGTTCAGAAAACATATACAGCATACATAGACGTGATAAAGCACCTAAATTATTGGGATCGTCTCAAATTTCTCCAAATGTACTCACTAGAAAGGAGAAAAGAGAAAGATATCAAATAATATACATGTGGAAAATACTGGAGGGCCACGTCCCAAATCACACAGTAAAATAACAACTTACTGGAGTGAACGATACGGAAGACAAGCAGAATAGAACCAGTGAAGAGCAGTGGTGCCATAAGCACAATCAGAGAACATTGAATAAACATCAGAGGTCCATAGTTGTTCAACATCCTTCCAGCGAGTGTAAGAAATATTGCCAGAACAACTGTAGACAATTTAAGAGAAAACTAGATAGTTTTCTTCAAGTGCTGGACCAACCAGGCTGTGGTGGATATGTGGGCCTGCGGGCTGTTCCAAGCAACAGCCTGTTGGACCAAGCTCTCACAAGTCAAGCCTGGCCTTGGGCCAGGCTTGGGGAGTAGAAGAACTCCCAAAACACCCTCAAGCAGGTATCAAGCGGGGTCTAAATTTTATTGATGCCTGTTACTATTTTGTACGTAGTGATCACAACGCTTCTTGTTCTTCTATCTTGTAGTTGGTATATATAAACAGGGAGGCTGAGTGTTGTCTGAAAACAATGTTATTGTTCTGATAGCAGATTTTGCTGGGTGATGAAGGGCTTGAGGTAGTTTGCAGTCGTTGAACCCTATGCAAAAAATATTGTTAGATAGGATAGTTAGCAGATGTAGGGATAGATTAGCAGTAGTATAGTGAGAGGAGAGCAATGGAATATAATACCTGTTTTTAGAAAGTATACCAACCGTTTTAGATTTTCTTGGTTGCGTGTTGTATGTGGGTGCTGAAGTTGAGTCTCTTCTCTAAGTATAGGCCAAGGAACTTTCCCTCATTTTTATTGCTGATGTTAACATTGTCTATCTGAAACTGAATTGCATTTGTTGCTTTGCTTCCATTAAGATATAGTAGGTCTTTTCTGTGTTTAGTGTGAGTTTGTTGGTTGACATCATAAGTAGACTTTTTCATTCATTACTTACAACATTATTTAATGTGTGTGTGTGGGGCTGGGTTTGAGTAGGATCTGAGTGGGTCTGAAATTACACCCACAGGATGGGTATTTTGTTCAATACTACCAGGACATGTACTCTGTACCCCCACATGTACTCAGTACCACCACATGTACTCTGCCCCACCCTCAAAGAGCTGATGGGTATTGGGTAATACATATGAAAAAAAATATTAATTAATAATTACCAAAGCAATCAATTTATTATACAGTTCATACAACCTGGGAATGGTCAATAATTTGACCTTGTGGAATACAGAACACAGAGGATGGCACAGAGACCTTGTGGGACTGAGCACAGAGTGCTCCAAAGTTAGCTAAATCATTTGCTCGAGAGGAGGGAATGATTACCATCTCTGATTGCCTCTGAGCAGCCTCAGAGCAGAAATATTCTGAGAAAATATAGAAAATCTAGTTAACTTTAGGCAAAGTTAATAATTAATAATAATTATTATTATTAAAATTATTAATCAAGATCTATAGTTCACCTGTGGTAAAATCAGCTTCCACCTATGATTCCTTATTTGAGTACTTTGGATGAATTTAAGGCTTAATAATTAAGATTCTAGTGAAGTCGTCAGCGAGGATGATAGCTGTTGACAGATGATTGATCTCTTTACTAAAATAGTTTACTCTTCCTATCCCTATCTTACATAACCTACCCATCAACATCGGTGTTCCTCAGGGCAGCATACTTGGCCCTCTCCTCTTTCTCATCTACATTAATGACCTTCCAAATGCCTCCCAACACCTCAAACCAATTCTTTTGCTGACGACACAACTTTCATTTACTCCAGTCCTGACCCCTTGCTCTAAATGCCACAGTAAATACTGAGCTAAATAAAGTCCATCTTTGGCTAACTGCCAACAAACTCACCTTAACATTGACAAAACTTTCTATATTCTGTTTGGCAATAAATCCTCTAATCAAATAAATCTCAAAATTAACAATACCCAAATTTGTAACAAATTAGATGCTAAGTTCCTTGGCGTTCTCATTGACCACAAGCTGAACTTCCAGGGACACATTCTAAACATATCAAAAAAAGTTTCAAAAACTGTTGGCATTCTCTCTAAGATCAGATATTATGTACCCCGACCTGCCCTGGTGACTCTCTATTACTCCCTCATCTATCCATATCTCAACTATGGTATTTGTGCTTGGGGTTCTACTACCCAAAATCATTTACGTCCTCTAATCACTCAACACAAAGCTGCTATTAGGACAATATCCAACTCTGGCCCCAGACATCACTCGGTACCCCTACTCAAATCTCTGAATATGTTAGATATTAAGTCACTGCACATTCTCTCATGTGTATCATACATATATAAAATGCTGAACTGTAATGCCAATCCTGAACTCAAAAGCTTCATTGCTGGTTGTAACAGAACCCATGAGCACCACACCAGAAATAAATACAGTTTTGATATTCCAAGAGTACGGCTTAATCAAACTAGAAATGCTCTACAAATCAAGGGACCCAGAATGTGGAATGACCTCCCCAACCATGTTAAGACTGTACCTCTCTCAACCAGTTTAAGAATAAAACTAAACACTACCTAATAAATTCCCTGTAACCTACCTTACCCCTCTATTGTCAACCCATGTCTGTTATTTTTTTAATCAACACTGTTTGTCAACCTTTTGTATTTGTGCTGCTTTTTCAGTCATGTTCCCCCTTTTTTTTTTTATCTTTATTTGTATTTGTTCTCAACACATTTTATTCTTTATGCTCTATTAATATTAAGTTCTAGATATTAATGTTCTTCCTGCCCGAAACGCATTCCGTAATAGTGGCTTTAGGCATTGTATGTACTAGCTCTACCTATAATTCGATCCATTAATGTAACCTCACTTGTATGTATATACCTTACCTGAATAAACATATTTATTTATTTATTTAAGGTATCTGTGTATGGGGGTTCAACCACTGCAAACTACTTTAAGCCCATCATCACCCAGCAAAAATCTGCTATCAGAACAATAACAAACTCTGTTTTCAGACAACACTCAGCCCCCTTGTTTAAATCCCTAAACATGCTAAACATAAACTCACTCCACACATTCTCTTGTGCCATTTACATTCACCAAACCCTGTTCTGAAACTCTTCCTGGACAGATGTAATAGAACCCATAATCACCACACTAGAAATAAATATATCTTTGATATCCCCAGAGTCAAACCTAATCTGTGTAAACACTATGCAAATAAAGGGACCTAGTCTATGGAACTTAATCCCTAAAGATTTAAAAAGTTGTCCATCTTTTGCCTTATTCAAAAATAAAACCAAAAAGTACCTAATATCATCTTCGTAGTTTCCTACAGAGTGCCTTAAACTTAAACTATCTAGTGCTACCCAATCCCATAATATATGTGCTTATGCCATACAACTTCACCACTAATTATTGCTATCACCTTATTATATAGTTGTTATATTGAATGCATTATAACTTGATAGGTTTACCTGTGGTCCCATCAGTCTTCTATTTGGTATATTTGATGAAACAGGTACATTTGATGAAAAACTGTACCCTAATGGATCCAAGAGTGTCGTCGGGGGTTGACCAGTCGTGGAGCTTGGTTAATAAGCACCAGGCGCTCGAGGAGTACCTTGCGAAGACGGAGACAGGAAGAGCGAGGAAGGTGGCAGGAAGTCTTGTTTTGAAGATCGTTGAGGAAGCCACTTGTACCCTCCAGAATTTCTTTATTGAAGGTCAGCATTGTTCCAGATAGATAACTAAAACTGGAACTGAACTCAAAATGTATCAGGTTTATAATTTGTACCAAGAGAAACAACAACGGCACTTTCCTGCACCGTGGGAGATTACACCCTTAACAATTTTAATCCCTCCCTTTCCACCCAAGAAACAAATTAGAGATCACTCCAAGCTTCGTCTTGAGGCAAAGCTCACGTCTTAAGCTGTACTGATGCTCTCTCCACAGAGCACTCTCTCTCAAATCATATACGCTGATAGTTTCCTACACTACACACGGGTGCAGCTGGAAGTGCAGTTGTCCTGATAATAGGTAATGGCTTTATTTGAGTGGGGAGTCCGTGAAACAACGGGCCTCTACCCTTCAGACCGAACTATTGCCTTGTTCCTGCACTGAAATATGTACAAGTCTCCAAACGTGATACATTAATTGTAAGTGACTCTATCATCCTTAAATGCTCTCACTCTTTAAGACACAACTAAAATGCTCGTGTCCGAAGCTAGACTCAAATACAACAAAAATTAAATGATGTAACAGAGTACAATTCATGTGGGTCCGTAGAATACCCAAATCTACCCAAATCTACCCAAATGTACCCAAATCCTCCTAGTATTACGTAAGTAATGAAGAAATATGATATATTTACTTACTGTAATGTTGGTGCTGCACGTAGAACACGATCAAACCTATTTTCACTCTGAAATAATGTAATTCATATCGAAATTCGAAGTAAATATGTAGCAGGTGACGCCATAGGAAGTCGACGGTCCAAGCGACAAAATTGTGGAGCGACTTATCCAAGATATATGGTCGCCTGGAGAGGTTTGCTGCCATGTCAGCCTCCTGTACACCGTGATCCAGTCGTCGCACTTCTTTGCTCAAATTGTCGCAAATTTAATTAATGATATTAACAAGTAGAATGGGTATTTGTAATAATATCTTTCATAAATACCCACAAAACATTTAATATTTATTTAAAAAAATGTGTCTGGAAGTTAAATCAACTCCACAGGACAATATTTTGCTATATAGATACTATCGTTATTCGTTTGTATGCGTTCGCTACTTAAACTACTCATGTCCTTTTCGTTCATAGAACACCGAACCTAACACGCTCTCTGATATATTGCTTAGTTAATAGAGATTCGCAAATAAAACTTATATTTGTATATGTTATCAGAAACGCAGAGATAAAATAGTTTTTGTGAATCCATCACAGAGATTATATCTTATTAGGCAGGAAAGATATTCATATTTAAACAGGGTTCTTGGCCGACGCTCTCCCTATCGATAGGATCTATGATCTTTCGAAGATCAATGTTAATTTAATCTAAATATGTAATAAACGAAGTTTTCTATGTCATAATAAGATAGAAATATAAGTGAAGATATATGCCTTTTTACAGTTACGTGGTGGCTATCTCAGGGAGTGTGAAGGCCTGCAAACAAGTGAATTAATTGTGTAATTCATTTATATGTGCAAAGTAACATCAAAGGTGTATATGTCAGCATAAACAAAGATGTAGACGATAATGTGACTACATTTCAAATAATATATTAAATGAAAGCCAAGACATGGTTAAATAAATAGCCAATACCACACCATCGCCGGTGTCCGGACACATGAAAACTTCCAATGAATCAGTGTCCTGCCAGGCGGGCAATACAGGCTTCACAATTAGAAAAAATTGTAATTCAGAGAGATGCGTTGATAAACGCAAAAATTTTATATTTTAAATACAGATATAAACTTTGTTTTCAAACGTTTATTGTAACAATATCTCGAGTATAAGAATCAAGATATATTTTGGACTTAACAATTTCCTATAAAGTTGCAATGCTACCTTAATTGTATATGATCATCATCATATACAGACAGAAATTAACTTATAAAATGTTGAGGTAAAGATAGACGTATGTTAATTATGACGCATAATCACTCTTAAAACTTAATTATAAACCATAATATTATAATTATAATAATTCATTTTTTGGGGGACAGGAAACCACAGTATATTCATACACGATAGGCTTTTATAAGGACATCCTTAAGGTCGAATTACTGACCCCGCCTAGGATGCAACCCACAACAAGCTGACTAATTCCTGAGTACCTACTTACTGCTAGGTGAACAGTTACATTACGTGAACCCATACTCATCTGTTACCAGTTGTTTGTGCACCCCATACCATCCTGTGACCTGTAAATTATTGTGCAACCCATACTTATCCTGTTACCTGTAGTTTATTGTGCACCTCATACTCATCTGTGAGTCACATAGGACATCGTGCAACCCTTTCTCATCGTGTGAATCTTTGTTTACTTTGCTCTCCATACTCATCTTCTGTGCGATAGTTTCTTGTGCATCCATACCCATCGTGTGAGTGGTAGTTCATTGTGTACCCTATATACTCATCCTGTGAGCATAGGGTACACAATGAGTTCATTTGTACTCCATACTCATCATCAAGAAGTGTATTTTACCGCATTGTAATACAAATTAAGAATAAAGGCTTAACTGGATTACGAAACCATAATCAAAATAAAAGCCATCACTAATTATCATGACAAACGGCCTAGGCTACACTTCCGCCTTCGACAAGCGGCCGCCGGAAGTGCTTGGTTTATTGTACACCCCCGCACCCTCAGCCCTGGGAAGCGGGCATTGGAATGTGGACATGTGAACCATTACCCCTCCCCTCACTCTCCTGTTAACAATAATACAAATAATAACAAAAAAAAAAAATAATAATATTAATAAAAATAATAATGGAGAAACTTACTGTAATACCCTTGTGCTTGAATGAAGGTGAAGGAAAGACTCAATAAATGTGTAAGTGTATTAAAAACTAATTTTCAAATCTAACCTTCATCCTTCTCAATGTGTGTATACCATGAAATGATTATACATTTTCTGTTGTGAACATTGTATACAGGGCCTTAGGATATACATCCCCACAACAATGAACTAACTCCCAGGTACCTAATTACTGCTAGGTGAACAGCAGGTCATCTAGCAGTGAACCACCTGCCAGCTCACTAGTAATGAAAACACCACTGCACATCGCACCGCACCACTTGCCAGCAGGTGCAGAAGTACGATGGAGAGAGCAAAGTATACAATATTTCAAGTATAGGAATAGAGATATATTTAAGATTTAACGTTTCCTGTAAAGTTTCAATAATACCTTTCTTTGATGTGGAAGAAACCTCACGGAGTTGGGGACTTATTTTAATTTTAAAATATATTATTTAGTTAATAAATAATAATTAATTAATAATACAATCAAAAATTAAATTAGATAATCCTTAACTGAAGAAGCATAATAGCTCAATATAACAAATAGGTAAATAGAGCTGAATTAATTATGGTGACTAATGAAGATTAGTGAATAAATAATTAAT
>WNGS01021352.1:0-10152 GCA_020271785.1 Procambarus virginalis
TAAGGGCAAAACACGGATCACATTTTCAATATTGTTATTCGACATCGGACAGAAAGTTGCTCGTTACTCTTAAAATGATATTTGGGCAAAGAACGATGTTAGCATAGCATGTTGCTCACGTTACGTTACAAGATTATAAAGGGTAAGAGTGATGGGGCTGAAAATTGACATTAGTCTTCCATCCTCTGGTGGGCTGTCCGTCTAAGTTAAAGGAAAAAAAAACAAATATGTGAACAGCGGCATCAGGAGAAAGAAAATGATGTTACTTTTCCCCTATTTAATGATCTGAATAGAGCGAGAGCGAGAGAGAGAGAGAGAGAGAGAGCGAGAGAGAGAGAGAGAGAGAGAGAGAGAGAGAGAGAGAGAGAGAGAGAGAGAGAGAGAGAGATGGATGGATTGAGGGATGGGTGGGTGGATGGGTGGATGGATGGATGGATGGATGGATGGATGAGTGGATGGATGGGTGGATGGATGGATGGATGGATGGTGCATCCCATTACCGTCACTCCCCCAGTGCATCTTAAGTGCCTCTCCTCTCTGTCAGAAACCGCAAATGACCCTCCAACCCTCTCACGCCTATGGGAAGCTCCCCTCGCCCCCTCCCCTACCCCCCATCAACATATGTTGAGACCCCTCTCACCTACACACAGCCTCTACATAGCAATACATAGTCTCATTTTTTTAATCATAACTATTATCTACACATTGGGATGGTTTACTTCTCCTAACTAATTATTTATTTATTATTCTTTATAGCGAGAAAGTGTGTAAGCTGTTAACTTGCGGATGTCAAGTGTGAGGGGAGGGAGCGGATGGCTAAGGTGTGCGGTCTCACCTCATTTAGCCTCAGTCATGTGTCATCCTTTA
The DNA here is from genome assembly GCA_020271785.1 of Procambarus virginalis. Classification (NCBI taxonomy): domain Eukaryota; kingdom Metazoa; phylum Arthropoda; class Malacostraca; order Decapoda; family Cambaridae; genus Procambarus; species Procambarus virginalis. Next base: position 868 of record WNGS01021352.1, read on the forward strand.
CAGAGGCAAGCCGGGTCGGAAGGCTCGCCTCCGCCAAAAAAAAAAAAAAAAATGTTTCCCTCTTTCAGTAAACGCTAACCTACTGACTTTGAGTTACTAAGTGATGTGTATGTGGTGACACTTCTCAGGTCGATGTGACGGTATGTGGACCTGGTCCGTACTACTCTAGAAGGTAGGGGAGAGGAGGGAGAGGGTGAGTCACTCTAGAAGGTAAGGGAGGGGAGGGAGAGGGGTGACCCACTCTAGAAGGTAAGGGAGGGGAGGGGGAGGGGTGTCCCCCTAGAAGGTATGGGAGGGGAGGGAGAGGGATGCCCCACTCTAGAAGGTAAGGGAGGGAGGGGGGAGGGGTGTCCACTCTAGAAGGTAGGGGAGGGGAGGGGGGAGGGGTGTCCCTCTAGAAGGTAGGGGAGAGGAAGATATGATCACACCACTACTTGGAAATACTATTCGGTTAGCACTTCCTGCCCTCGTGCTGGGAAGGATCGATGGAGAGGATGAATGACTCCCAATCTACCTGTCTACAGATTGGATGATTGGCTAGGATGACCCGAAGCTTCGATGGACTGAATGAAAGCCTTTCCCCATCTGTCTGCTAAACAATCAAGAAGCCTTATTATTATTATTATCGTTGTAAATCGCTTAAGTGTTTAATAAAAGAAATAAATTTATATAATGTGTTTACTTTTCCCCGTTTATTGCATATAATCTCTGCTGAGGGGAGATATGACTCCACCTATGCTAGAAAAGAGAAACGATTCCGGTCAAATGCGAAGTGATTGATTGATGGTTGACAGGTGATGCCCTGCTGGGGTGAGCATCGAAAAGCGCTTAAGGTTAATGGCTCACTTCCTGCTGCCCGGAAGATATGCCCACACCAGCTACATGGAAATACAGTTAGCTAGTGAAAGGTGTCCAGTACACACACCCTTCTGAAGACATAGACATAAAACAGACCTTCTCTGCCTACTGCTGCCGCATCTCATTCACATCTTAAGAGCCTCTCCTCTCTGTCTGTCTGTCTGTCTGTCTGTCTGTCGGTCTGTCTACCTCTTTCTTTCTCTCCTACCCTCCTGGCACTTCAACTCTCTCAAGTGCTACCTAAACGGAAGCTGACAAAACCACAAAATGGCTCTAAACGCTCACGCCATAGGGGGAAGGTCCCCTCACTCTCCCTCAGACTCCCTATCCTCTCCCTCCCTCACCCCTGTCCCTCCCCACAACAACATATGTTGGGTCATCTAGAGCACTCATACTCTAGACGCATAGCAATACATAGTCTTTAATCATAAACTATTATCTACACACAGGATTAAGTCTACGGAAAACAAACATACATATTCATTTACTCTTAACAACATATCCACATACCACATAGTCCTACATACTCTCCTACACCCCAAACAACATGACCCCAATCTTCCCTGACCACATACCCAAACACCAGATGCTCACACGCGTACGACACGCCCCAACTTCCGGGAAAATCTCCGCGCGGTGCTCTAGTCCCCGGGGGTTCACCTGGCAGATGGTGCGCAGTGCTCTAGTCCCCGGGGGTCCCCCTGGCCAGATGGCGCGCGGTGCTCTAGTCCCCATTTACACTACTTACGTTAATGTCCATCCAGTGGCATGATAACAAACAGCTAAATAGTAACCCTTGCAGTACGGCTGCACACTGAACTAACCTGAACACAGGTGTGCCCACTGACGACGCAATATTGCAAATCAAAAAAAAAAAATCACAGACTAAGTTACACCACAGTGAGTGATTCGTTACATTATTGTCTATCAAGTGGCACTTGCAACACAGCTATTCAACAGCCCTTCGCACTGCGGGCTGATTACATGAACTAACTGAACAGTGATGGATGCCCACTGATGACACAAGCTTGCAATCAATACTGTCACGGCTTCATGGTGAACAGATACTATAATCACAATCTTACGGGTCCTCCAGGAGAGACCCATGTAACTAGGCCGGTAGTGCAACAGTGACCCCCCCCCCTTATCACAACCTAATGTGAACACTCTTTGCAACTCCCTGCAAGAAGTTGCACTGTAAACAGTAAACAAAGACAGGCAAGGTGGGATTCTGAGACATAACTCCAGTAATCTCTAAGTTACTTTACTCTTATCACCAGACGATAACCAAAAGAAATTGCCTTAATCAATTACAAAATTTATTATGTGATTAATTATGTTAATTTACTGATCACAGCAGTCAGCAACAAAGTACTACGTTAATCACAAACACTTATCTCTCTTAGACAACAACATGATGGTACTCTACGTTAATCATCAACACTTGTCTCCCTTAACACAAGTCATCTTGGTAACAATAACTCAAAGTCTCTCTTACATTACATCACACTTGACTCCTTGCAAGTATTCAGTGAGTAATTCCTAATTAACGTCAAACGGACCACTAATTAAATCCCATTGAGTTATGTTAACTAAGCCTACCACTAACTTGGTAGCTTCTCAACAGTCTATGTCAAAATTTATTTTAATGAGTGTTAGTTACCCTAATTAACCCCGAGCAATTAATTAACTATCACCAGCACCGATAGTTAATCGTACATAAATACATCTCGCCCCGCACTGCCTAAGCAGGTCTCATCAAACACTGTGAATTCACGGGCGAGGAGTTAATTACTCCACTAATTAACAAGAATGCATCTTAATCCACTGTCACCAGACAGGATATGATTAATATAACGAGTTATGCTAGCTCCATGACCTTGCTTTACCGAGTCATCCGAGTCATCAAGACCCCTGACGTTAATTACTCCACTAATTAACATGAGCCAGTAATTGCTATACCCAAGAAAGGTAATTAGTCTCGAGCAAATTACGTTAACACAAATACTGACAGACTCTGACAGTTCCTCTCCCACTATGTGAATTCATGATGTGAATGCTAATTACATAATTAGCTAGAATGGTCAATTAGTTGTCACACGGACAATTAATTGCACCGGAAACGTATCTCAACAAGCTCAACACTGTTCTCCATTAACAGCTCTCACTCATTCATCAAGAAATGTGCAACCCTTTTCCAGTTAATTCCCAGTTGAGTTAACTCACTGAATCCTTAAGTCCTCAACACAACTTAAAGATTGCAAAGTAACCCCAGGGGTTACATAGGTCACACTTACAGTGGCATGCATAACAACATAAATGCACGGCCCACATATGGTTGCTGCTACTGCAACACGCTAATTACTGTACCCACACAATAATGACACACGGTTAGGCAACAACAAAAGTATACCTACATTACTGCCCCCTCTAATCTTGCAACAGTTGCAAGGGACTACTGTGTGCAATCACTACTATTTCAGCAAGACAATTTATGTTAATATAAAACACCGTCGCTACGCAGACAGCTGGCACTAATTCTTGTAATTTAGGCAATTAACTAATCAATTGCTTGCTCTCATTAAGTACTGTGAATTCCCCTGAATAATCAAAGGGGTCCCCTTAAATCCTCAACACAGCTCCTAGGGGCAGTAATATTATGTATACCTGGTTACAACACTGCCCAAACCTATAACATAATGATGCCGTCAGCATACCCCACATGCTAATGAAATCATTAGGTAATCAGTCAGCAATCTCATCTGCTGACTCACCACACAACACCATACACTACATACATGCCAATGACACACATGGAAATGGCATTCACATAATCAATGAAAATTATATCACTAAATCAATTATACATAATTATACAGACCTCAGGGTATCCACTGACAACCCTGCAACACTGGCCTCTGCAATGATATAATTAACATGCGGCAACATGGCATTATTCTAGACTGAACGGTTATATAGAATCGACAGAACTGGATCACTTACATGGTAAATCTCTACACTGACCGGTTACATACTCGAGTCAGTCTACACACAACATATATCTGTATACATCTACATGTGTGGTACCGTGTACAACATCCATCTCCAGGTACATCACAACCAGTCACCTGGACGTCAGTACAGACAGCTATCTCAAAGCTGCTTCCCTCGCCTGGCAGGCACTATGGGACAACACAGCTGTTACCGGAATTAACAACAGTCCTGACACACTGTAACAATTATTATTATACTCACGCTCTCCACTCTCATTTCATTCATTTCCCCGGTCACTACCTCACTGGCTGAAGAACACCTAGCTCGCTCCACGTGCGTCGACTAGATGTGGCCCTAGGGTGTCCAGGGCAGATGGCCAAGCGTGGCCCAAGGTGGTGGCCAAAGCATGTGGCCACTGCGTGGCCCTAAGGGGTGGCCACGGAGGAGCGTGGGGCATCACAGCGCCCCACCTGGGCTGGGGTGGCGCGCGGGGTGGCCAGGGTGGCCAGGCTGGTGCGGGATGGCCAGGGTGGCGCGCACATGGGGCTTGCCTCAGGCTGGCTGGCTAGCACTCACAGGCATACCCAACGTGGATGGGAGAGCACCACCACCCACTACATACCAGAGCATGCCTCGCTCGTACACAGGGGGTGATAATGGCCGGCGGCATCACCACATGGCAAACCCAGCAAGGTGGAATTCAAAGTCCAACAGGCTCCTGTAATATCACCACAATTACACTAGAAGGCCCTGCCCTTATTCCACCAATTGTCCGTTAACATAGACAGGATACTCGAACCTGATGTGAGGAACCATCTGTAACCCCAGGAGGCCTGCCAGCTGCCTCATGGGTGAACACTGTCTCTAGATTTTCACTTGTTCCTTCCGCACTCCTTGGCCCCATTTCACGCAAATTGGGCCTCGACACAACCCATGATGGCAGGAGTGCCATGCACGATGAGTAATAAGGATGACACAGCGATTAACGGTGGTGGAGGTGGCAGCCGTCACCCTCACCTAGTCACCTTCTCCTCAGCATGCCGCCCAGTTCAGACTGAAGATTTTGGCGGGCATAGGGGAACTCAAATGCCCATCTCCCCCGCGCCTGAAACTTACCTCGAGGCTGAGGTGCCTAGACCAATCACAGACGCCCTCACCATGAGGCGTCCCGTAACGTCACAAGGAGGTGGAGGCCTAGGACAGTGGCGCCATGTCTCACATGGTGGTGGAGGCGACGTTCACCCCTCTGTCCCCCTACCTCTTAAACCGTTGGCGTGTCAAGTACCCTCTCATACCACACTAACTCTCTCTCCAATCCCATTTCACAGAAACAGGAAAAATTCTGTAACTCTCTCTACAGAGCAATCACAGACCTCTGGCTAGTCTTAAACGATGGTCCTTAGACTAAGCTTTCATCCAACACCACACAAGTGCATGTAGTTTGAAAACTTCTTGTCTAGAGTCCCTAGAGCGACTCTAGCCTAATCTAGAAAACTAGAAAAACTAGCTGAGGGAATTTTCATTCCCTCACAGTGGGAGGGATCTGAGCGGCAGATAATCTGGGCATCTCAAGTTTTTTAGACTCGCGATATTGCTTAAAAGTCTCTCCTCTGAGCAGTGGCATAAGACTCTTAGCAGTAAGACTTGGCCTGAGCTGTGAATGCGTAAGACTTTGCTGGAGGAATATAATAATAATATTAATAATAGAGAAAATCCGGAGGAGCAGTCATGAGGATTCGAACCTATGCACTGGGTAATTCCCGCATAGGTTCGAACCCGTATCACAGCTCCTACGGATTTTCTCATTGATTCAATACAGTCACGTTAGTGTGATTTCTCTCTGTAAATAATAATAATAATAATAATAATAATAATAATAATAATAATAATAATAATAATAATAATAATGGAGAAATTTACTACAGTTGCGTAGTGTTTAGATGAAAAGGGAAAGAAAAAATAAATATATGTATAAATAAATTAAAAACTAAAATTTTGGATGTAACTTTCTGCAAACTTTCTCTCAAGAAAGTGCTGTATACATGGTGCTGTATACGATGGGCTGAACAAGATTCAATGAGTTTGTGTTGACAAATCTGGCCAAGTGTCTCACTTGTCGTCCAGCGTTACTTGTCGTGGTAACAAGTAACGCTGTTACTTGTTACCACGCTCTTGTTACTTGTTACTCCCCGCCCCCCTTCTTAAGGGGACGTCGAAGTTAGTGCATTGTGAGAGTGCCTTGACATGAAGTGTATTACTGTAATACATTTTACATAAAATTAGTAATTACACTGACACTGCAGCAAGTACAATAATGTACACGGTAGTTCACTGACATAAAATGTACTAATGTCGTAGAGTGCGCCGAGATTGACAGCTTGTCAGAGTAAGTTGACGCAGTTGACGATGGTTGATATATTGACCGGTTTAGTGTACCTCTTCCTGATATAACCACCTTTTTTATATACAGAATTTCTTGCATGTAATCAAGCGCAAATAGTCCATTTCATGTTGTTTCCGGCAGGCAAAACATCGCCTAAACTACGCACCCAGCAAGTTAATCCGGACATTGTAACAAGCTTTACACACGTATTTTCCTCAAATACGAAGCTGGAATAAGATGCATATACACAGAAATTGTTTGTTTTAACAAATACACAGAATCAGCGTATTTGGTAAACATTTCCCTCCAATTTCCGACATTCTAAAACAGTCTCTGTATCTCCAGTGCCGAAGAAGGGAAGTTGCCTGAGCTGATTTTAACTCGATTCCCCAAAAATGTTTAATCTCTAAGCAGTGAGAAACAATGAATCTGTGTGAGCGTCGAGATGGAAGCATCTAAGTTTGGATTTTCAGAGTTACTCGGTTAACGTCTTGGTTATAACAAGTCTTAAGAATGAGACTTGCAAGGCTAAATTGGGTTTGATGGACGATTGGGAAAGATGTTTGTGTGGATTGGGGTGATTTGGGTACCAGGGACGTGTTGAATTAGTGAATTAATATAATACACGGAGGTAAATATTCGGAAATTTTCAATTCATGGATTTCTTAAGACACCCCACTAATTCTTAATTATCTGAAGGACTTCAACACTTTTTATAGATGACTTAAGAGTAGTCGTGATGGTGCTTTGGTACCTCCTTCAGAAGTTCGAAACCCTGCCCCACTTGAAATGGTAATCAGGAAATCAATTTAACTTCTTTTATGTTGACGAGAGAATCCGAAATTTAGTCTCCGAAATCTTAGAGACAATTGAGGCCAAATTTCTATATAATGAGCAGGTAACCACGATCATTTTATCATAGTTTCCCTATTCTTCTTCTCATTCTCTATACTGCTTCATACTTCACTTGTCTTCTTAACCCATTTTATGCATGCTCTCTTCCTCTCTATTTTCTGTCGTTTAATCGGTCCACCATCCTTTGTCTCCTCCTATTCTGATTCTTTTCTATGCAATTTCAATCATATGACCATTTTTCCTTTTGTTCTCTTTATCAGGACATTTCTCTCTATCCTCTCTCTTTTGTCACTTCTTCTCTATTTCCTAATTGTCTCTTTGTCTTCTCTCCATCATAACTCTCCATCCTCACCCAATTAATCTCCCCTCTCCTCCCTATCCTCACCCTATCCTCTGCTCTTTCTATTCACATCTCTTCTTTCACTCTCATCTCAATCCTGAAACGTGTTTCTCTCTCTCTCTCTCTCTCTCTCTCCTCTCCTCTCTCTCTCTCTCACTTACCCACCCAATCTCTGTGTACATTACCCATGGACGTTACGACTTTTAAACAATCAACATTCTTTTTTTCTTACCTGACCTCATCTTACTCCTTGGTGTCTGTACCTTTTCCTTCCTTCTTTCTCCCTTAAGAAGCAGGAGGACGTCGCCACGGTCGTTCATCTTCCAGGTTTGGATAATAATCTCACCCCTAATGAGTTTGAACATTAGTGGGGCTGATACCTTAACGGTGGAGTCTGATCTGGGGCTGAGAGTATCTGCGAGTTGAGTATGTGTATTGTCTTTTGTGGTGTGTGTGTGTGTGTTGGTGTGGTGTGTGTGTGTGGTGTGTGTGGTGTGTGTGTGTGGTGTGTGTGGTGTGTGTGTGGTGTGTATGTGTGTGTGTACTCACCTAATTGTACTCACCTAATTGTGCTTGCGGGGGTTGAGCTTTGGCTCTTTGGTCCCGCCTCTCAACTGTCAATCAACTGGTGTACAGATTCCTGAGCCTATTTGGCTCTATCATATCTACACTTGAAGCTGTGTATGGAGTCAGCCTCCACCACATCACTTCCTAATGCATTCCATTTGCAACCACTCTGACACTAAAAAAGTTCTTTCTAATATCTCTGTGGCTCATTTGGGCACTCAGTTTCCACCTGTGTCCCCTTGTGCGTGTGCCCCTTGTGTTAAATAGCCTGTCTTTATCTACCCTATCAATTCCCTTCAGAATCTTAAATGTGGTGATCATGTCCCCCCTAACTCTTCTGTCTTCCAGCGAAGTGAGGTTTAATTCCCGTAGTCTCTCCTCGTAGCTCATACCTCTCAGCTCGGGCACTAGTCTGGTGGCAAACCTTGAACCTTTTCCAGTTTAGTCTTATCCTTGACTAGATGGACTCCATGCTGGGCTGCATACTCCAGGATTGGCCTGACATATGTGGTATAACAAAGTTCTGAATGATTCTTTACACAAGTTTCTGAATGCCGTTCGTATGTTGGCCAACCTGGCATATGCCGCTGATGTTATCCTCTTGATATGTGCTGCAGGAGACAGGTCTGGCGTGATATCAACCCCCAAGTCTTTTTCTTTCTCTGATTCCTGAAGAATTTCCTCTCCCAGATGATACCTTGTATCTGCCTCCTGCTCCTACACCTATCTTCATTACATTACTTGGTTGGGTTAAACTCTAACAACCATTTGTTCGACCATCCTTCAGCTTGTCTAGGTCTTCTTGAAGCCTCAAACAGTCCTCCTTCTGTTTTAATCCTTCTCATAATTTTGGCATCGTCCGCAAACATTGAGAGAAATGAATCGATACCCTCCGGGAGATCATTTACATATATCAGAAACAAGATAGGACCGAGTACAGAGCCCTGTGGGACTCCACTGGTGACTTCACGCCAATCGGAGGTCTCACCCCTTACCGTAACTCTCTGCTTCCTATTGCTTAGGTACTCCCTTATCCACTGGAGCACCTTACCAGCTACACCTGCCTGACTCTCCAGCTTATGTACCAGCCTCTTATGCGGTACTGTGTCAAAGGCTTTCCGACAATCAAGAAAATGCAGTCCGCCCAGCCTCTCTTTCTTGCTTAATCTTTGTCACCTGATCGTAGAATTCTATCAAGCCTGTAAGGCAAGATTTGCCCTCCCCGAACCCATGTTTGGCGATTTGTCACGAAGTCTCTTCTCTCCAGATTTTTACCAGGTTTTTTCAC
>WNGS01021365.1:0-24871 GCA_020271785.1 Procambarus virginalis
CATCACTCCCAGCATAATGACTCCATCACTCCTAGCATAATGACTCCATCACTCTAGCATAATGGACTCCATTACTCCTAGCATAATGACTCCATCACTCCTAGCATAATGACTCCATCACTCCTAGCATAATGACTCCATCACTCCTAGCATAATGACTACATCATTGATCCATAATGATGATTCCATCACCCCTAGCATGCTGATCTGAGTAAACCATGCTTGCAAGCTTAGGATAAATAAAAGACGGTGGATGTGCACCACCACCTTCTCTCACTTCGCTCACTAAACAGACGGTGGATGGTACACCGCCACCTTCTCTCACCTCTGCTCACTGAAACACACTCCCAATGGTCCCTAGCCCGTCCGCTTGGCCTACCCGTGAATTACCTTCATCTTCACTAAGTTTTCACCATCTGTGATATTCTTCAGACCTTTGTGTGTGTGTCTCCACCCAGGTCGAGACAAGAAAAATGGCATCAGGGGTTCAGGAGCGCCAGAAGCGAGTTCTGGAGAAGGAGGAGGGCGTCGCTACGTCTGCAGGAGGCAAGAGACTGCGGCGGGAAGTGAGTTTGTCTCAAGGAAAAAAGGTTCGAAAGGGAGTGACTACAGTCCCTGAAGGTTACTCAATGGCAGAGAAACTGTCCCGAGTTCGATCTAAAATGTCGTCATATCGATCACAATCAACCCAGAAAACGGAGGTAAAATTAACATTACGTGAAAGACTTCAACATTTCCTTAAACAACAAAATGATAAAAAAACAGAAAAATAAAAGAAGAAAAAGGAGAGAATGGAGAACCAGCGCCGCCTAAAGGACTTGGAGACTTTGATCAATAAACATCAAGAGGTTGATGAAGGCGAAGAATCAGAGCTTAACCAATAGCCAGGCACCATGAAGAAAGATTTACTTATGTTCGATCCGTTCTCAGATTATGAGTACGAAAATGGTGCACAAACCACAGAGGGTTGAGAACTGGCTGCCTGCCCCTGAATTATATTATTATTATTATGTAAACATTTTTGTTTTAAATAAAGTATTTTAGCCTATAATTATAATTATTGCTTTATTATTCTTTGACTTAAGATCCTGAAAATTTAATGTGATAATTTACTGACTTGATATTAAAAAATCATAGTATATTGGTGGTCCGGGATGGACCAATTAAGTTGTTGGTGACTGTGACGAACTTCATCTCCAGTATATGCCCAACCACTTGGGCTGGACGGAAGACCGACGGTCTCGCTTCGTCCAAGTGGTTGGGCTCCATTCCTTCCCTCCATCCCATCCCTAATCCTTATCCTGACCCCTTCCAAGTATTATAGTCGTAATGACTTGACGCTTTCCCCTGGTACTTCCCGTTCGCCTTCATCTCCAGTGTGCAGCATTTGGGCAGTGTGTGTTTATGTAGCAATTTACCCAGAGAGAGAATTGTATAAAAATAAGGAGTGAAGATTTTTGGGAGGCGAATGATACTCTTGCTGGACTAAATATTTATTTGTTTATTCGTAAAAGTAAAATTGAGTAATATAATTAAAAGCAGATAATAAGTCAATGATATGGCTTGCATTATTTGACATTTTAATGAATTAACGTACTAGATAGTAATGTATAACCCGTAAATGATGCATAACTGTAATTAGCCTTCGTGGAGAACTTGCCTAATTTACAGTATTTAATACAACAGTTAAACAATATGTAAGTTATACAACTTGAATATAATAAGAGGTAAATAAGCCTGATTTGTTTTCCTACATCTTGCCCGAAACGCTGTGCGTATTGGTGACTTTAGTCATAGTATATACTAGCTCTCTCTTGTAACTACATTCTGCTTGTACTCGTCTTGTATGTCTGTACTTTTTCCTACTTTGCAAGGGATGCTTGTGAGTGACACTTGTATGTAGATAAGCGCCTCTTCTCTATCTCCTTTCTTGTAGAGTGGCACCACATTTGCCGTCTTCCAGCAGCTGGGCAATTAGCCTTCTGTTAGGGATTCATCAGAGATTAGTGCCAGAGGTATGCTGAGGCATGTGCAGCTTCTTTGACCATCCATGGTGATTGTCCTGCCCAATAGCTTTAGTTATGTCGAGTGATGTTAGTTGTATCCTTACTTCCTCTCCTATTACCTTCATATATTTACTAGTCTCTCATGAGGGGTTGCTTCCTCATCTAGCTAAGTAGTGGTTTTAGAGCCAGATAGAGCAACTTATCAGACAATGGAATCAGAGGCGGGGTGACAGATAGTGCCACTTATCAGACAAAGGAATCAGAGGCGGTGAGACAGATAGAACCATCCATATTAGGTCATCAGAGGTGGGTGTGGCAGCCACCAAAACAGTGTAGATACGTATCCATTATGTTATGACCATGTTCTTTATACAGCAAAATTATGGTGATATATATATGAATGTATAATAATACACAGGGGGGGGGGGTGCCAGTTGCAACCACCACCAGCAAAAAGTGGTTCAGTAGGGGCGTCTTTATGGACGGGAGTAAAAAACAGGTTTCGCATGGTAGGGTGGTCCCCCCTATCCATCCATCACCTGACAGGCTTGACTGTGTCGTAAGAGAGGCCCACACCCATCTCCCAAAAGGCCTTAAAGGTGCTTATACTCAAGTACTATATATATATCATTAATAAGAGCTTTATACAGTCTAGGCTCTTATATAAGAGTATTTAAGGAGTATTATATTATAAATCTCCCCAATGAGGTTTAAAAAACGTCAAATAATGTATTAATGTTTTTATTAGGGAAAGACCACAAATAATGTATAAGAAGTTAATTATTATGATAATCAATATTATGATAGTTAAAATGGCAGTTAATAATGGTAGTTACGGGTCCCCCTCCTCCTCCCCATTCTCATCTGAGTAGAATTCTGACGTCTCTTCATCAATATTGAGTGGGGGAAGATCTTGACCACCACCCTCCTCACTTGGAGGTGGGGGATGTGTTGGGCGGTTGCCTTTGGAATGAGGGTCCTTCCTAACAACAGGGGTGTTCTGAAAGAGGTGGGGAAAAAATGTATAATTTATAGTGTGTGTGTAAAGGTTTTTATAGGATTATATCTTTTATTAGAAAAATATTCTATTTTCTCTAAGAACAACTTCCACATACCTCTCCCCCTGCAGGTGCAGCCTTGTGTCCTCTACAGCAGGTGTCGTCAATTAGGCTACGTAACAGTATCTTGTTTGGGGCAGACCCTCCACGTAGAATTACTACTCTACAAATATGCACGGGTCCCAAGAACTGTACTGAAAGAGACAAAATAGTGGATATAAAAAACTTTCGCTGTAGAAATAAAATAAAATACAATAAATCTATTACCAGAAAGTGTGGACAATACTAACCAGGCCCTTCAAGGACTTCAATCTTCCCAGCAGGTGTTTTTGGAGAGACACCTTCCATTTTGTAGGAGGGGTTGGTGGTCTTCTGGAGAGATTGTGTGTGAGAGGGGTTTTTATAGGGGTAATCCCCCACCCCCTCCCCCCAAGAAAGTTATTTAGGTTGCCTAGCTAACAAAAACATTCCCTACACCACCTATAAGAACCAACCCCCACACCTCTACAAAATGTTCTAACACAATGTTGTTTCATAGGAAAGTATTATGCGAGGCGATATTGTGGTGGTGGTTTAATTTTAAAGTAACGCTGGAAAATACATTATGTAAGTAATGTACTGTCGAAGGCAAGCCCAGATGGCTTATTCTGTGGACAAATATGATGCAATATAGCCCGCAGGCAAGGCTAAAATCACTCTGGAGACTGTAGCACATTCCAAACACCTCTGTTATTTTGTTAGTTTTAATAAATCCCTCAAAATAATTCCCATAACTAACCAGCGACATTGCATAACTATAAAAAAAAATTCGACATTTAACTTTATCAACATAAATACCTACCCAATGCCCCATAGTATTTCTACTGTGTGATGGTAAAATACTAGTTATAAGGGCTATTGCTTTCATTGTTGTGATATTTAAATGTTCTATCTCATCTGCATTATGACGACCTAGGTAGAGCATGTGACCCCCTAGATTATTTTTTAAATTAATATTTATATCATAACAATTCATTATGTTTTTTTTAAGCCCGCACATCACATAGAACAGTTCTCTGCCTGTCGATGGATAGTACCCCAGTCGTTTCCCCAAACAGTAAAATCAGCCTGTTATATGTAACACCACTGCCAAATTCAAGCTTAAGAGACTAGTTTGATTCCCTGCTAGGAAATAGGTTTTGGAAATGGTTCTATTGAAAGTATAGCTTATAGGGTCAGGGGATGCTAACAGTGAGCTGTTTAAGGCCAGGTAAGCACTTGGGTAGGGGAACACCCGCGTGACCCATAATTTAGCATAATCCATATGCATGCGGTACTTAGAACCGTCGGTCGCACTTGTATTTAGCACCCAAGAGTGAGGAGAGAGCTCCAACCATAGACGTACATCTATATTGTCCAATATGTATTGATCTAGAGTTGTTATATCCAATACTAGGGGGTGGGGTGGGGCTCTGCTAGCAATCGGCTGCTAGGGGCTCAGAAGGCAGAATACTCAGTCCCTCCGACTCCCGGGATTCACCGGAGTCTCCTTGGTCCCACAGGAGAGGACCAGCAATGCCCACCACCGCAGGTCTTTGCTCCCAACACTAAAGGGGGTGCCACTGATTCACCCTGGGAGCCCTTCAGTCAACCACGGGGAAACTGCTGTTAACAGTTCCGGCCTAGACCTGTGGAGAAGTGAAGGAAGACTCAGGCTTACCTTATAACAATAACTTCCCTGAGTCTTGCCTGCCAGACAAAAAGGTTGCAGGAACTCCTTTCCCGCCTGCCTTCCCTATCTTCTTCTTAACAAGGTCGCCAGCTGGGTTAGTATATCTGCACCCCAGCGATGCAGTTCACTGGGTGTATTCTATACTGTTTGTTGCCAGAGTGTTGCTACTCCCTCGATCTGCCACTGGACTGTCAGCCTAGGGTACTCTCCCATAAAAGTCTGTGTGGCTTTACCTCTACCCGGCCACTACGTTACCTGTTGCCACCAGTCAGGCTCTGATACTAGTCGGATGGCCTAGGGTACACTTTTATATAAGTCTGTGCTGCTTTACCACTCTCCAGGCGATAAGAACTTCTATAGAGAACGTGATGTTCCCTAGGTGGTACTATGATAACCCTCGTGTATGCTCATAGAGAAATATTATAATGGAGGCACACTTAAACACAATGATAAAATGTGTGAATCACCTGACACAAATTACATGATCACACATACAATCACGAGCAATACATGAAAATGAAAATAAGGACAATAAGTCTGGAGATCGTCAGCTACTCTTCTTTCACGACCTCCAATCACTCCTTCAACTGGGCAGATTAGACAGGAGTCACACACTCTCTTACAGAAGGGTCTCTTCGCCACCTCCTCTTCAACTGTCCTGCCGTCCTCGCACACTGTCCTCTCCAACAGTCCTGGACACAAGCTGCCCTGCAGCCTATCCTACTACTAAAGTATAAATGTTATACTGCCATATACATATGCAAATATTGTTGGCTAGTTTAATCCACTGAATAAGGCTTGTAGAGCCTCAAATCCTCGAGAGCTGACCAAGGCGCATCCTCTCACCTCCACAGTCAGGTCAACTCTGACGTTGGCGCCGCCCGGGCACTCGGTGACGTCACGGCGGGCTCTGATTGGTCGCCCGTGACCTAAGTCAGCCAATCCACAATCGGTTAGCATTTTCTACAAATTGGCGGACATGCATGTAGGGGGGTACTCTTTCATTTATATCAGGGCGCCACCTTCCCCTTACCTACAACTTATAATGTAAATTTCTCCCTTATCTGGCGGCCGGTCTGGTCGCCACATATACCAACAGACTCCCTGCACCTCAGAGAATCAGTAGGGAGGGCTGAAATGACTCTTAAAGCAGGCAAACGAAAGAAATAGGAGAGGGCTTCGTAACATACCCCTCCCCTTAAAATAAGACTCATATTGGTTAGTAAATTCGGGAGAGGGCATCTGCTACCACATTCTCTCTTTCTTTAATGTGCCTGATTTCCAGCCAGTACTCTTGTAACAGTAGGGCCCATCTTGTCAGCCTCTGGTTCGAGTTCTTCATCCTGTGCACGAACGTCAAGGGGTTTTGATCGGTGAACACTCACACCGGTCTAGTACCTCCACCCACATAGACGTCGAAATGCTTCAGTGCCAGGATCAGGGCTAAGGCTTCCTTTTCCACTGTACTATAAGCCCTCTGGTACTTTTCGAATTTCTTCGAGTAGAATGCCACTGGACGGTGGACTCCGTCCTTGTCTTGAGCTAACATGGTTCCAATCCCCACGTCGCTAGTGTCAACTTAGAAGATAAAGTCTGACTCAAAGTCAGGCGAAATCAGCACTGGCGCTTCAGTCAACAACTTCTTAGTCTTCTCGAAGGACTCCTGGCATGCTTCCCGCCACTTCCATCTGACGTTCTTAGATAGCAATTCAGTCAGAGGGTGTGCCACTGTCGAGATGTTCTTGCAAAATCCTCTATAGTATCCAATCATCCCTAGATATCGTAACAATTCTTTTCTCGTCCTGGGATTCGGATATTCTTTGATTGCCAGCACTTTCTGGTCTACTGGAGTCACTTCCCCTTGACCCACGACGAAACCTAAGTATTCTAATCGGGCCTTCCTGAATTCGCTATTGGCCAGATTAACGGTCAGGTTCGCTTCTTCCAACCGTTGGAACAACTCCGTCAGTCAATTCATGTGTTGTTTCCAGCTATAGGCGTACACCACAATATCATCTATGTACATGGCGCAGCCTTTCATCCCTCTTAGCACTTCGTTCATGATCCTCTGAAAACAACTTCCGCTGTTCTTCATACCAAACGGAAGCACTTTGTACTGGTACAATCCGTCTGGAGTAGCAAACACCGAGATCTTTCTCGCACTCGGAGACAAAGGGATTTGATAATATCCTTTCAGCAGATCGACCTTGGTGACAAACCTTGCGTTTCCCACTTGGTCGACGCAATCACTTGTTCAGGGCATCGGGTGAGAATCTGACACGGTTATGGCATTCACTTTACGATAGTCGGTGCAAAAACGATATGATCCGTCACTCTTCTTGACCAGCACACAGGACGAGCTCCGCTCACCATTACTGGGCTCAGCGAGATCATTCGCTAGCAGATATTCCACCTCCTGTCGCATGATCTTCCTCTTCTCAGGACTCACCCGATAAGCACTCTGCTTGATTGGCTTTCCTCCGCGCACATCCACCTCGTGCATCACACTCTTGTGCCGTCGGGGCACATCCGTGAAAAGCGACTTGTTCCTTCTTATCAGGGTCATTAGATCTCTTCTCTTCCCTTTATCCAGATGACGCAGCCTCTCTTCTAGGTGTATCAAACTTTCTGTATTTGACAGGCACGTACCATCGGCACGGGCCCACTTTCTTTCCTCTGCTGGCAACACTTGGCTCATCTCCACACACAGAACCAATTTCCTTTCTTGCGACTGTGTTGCTCCCTTCATTCGCTCTCTTGCTCCTCTGGGAAGTATGGCTTCAAACGATTGATATGACATACCTGTGTCTTGTTGGAGCGATTCGGCTTGCTGATCTCATAACTTACAGGACCCACACGCCGAACAACCGAGTATGGACCACCAAAGCGTGATTTCGTCACTCTACCTCTCCCAGGTAGCAACATCATCACTCTGGCTCCTGCCTCGAACTCCCTTGGGACAGCCTTCTTGTCATACCAGATCGACATCTTCTCTTGAGCTGTCTTCAGGTGATCAGCAGCCAGCTCCTTCGCCGTTTTCAATCGTTCATGGAATCTTTGCACATACTCTTCCACTGTCACTAATGTCTTCTCCGCCGTCATCCCCTCCTTCAGCATCAATAACGGGCTCCTTACTTCGTGCCCAAACACTAGCTGGAATGGAGAGAATCCCAGAGACTCAACTATAGCATCTCGGATCGCAAACAGGGCTGGACAGACAGGCTCATCCCATTCTGCTCCCTGTCCTGCACAATACACTCTTAAGATGGTATTCAGAGTGGAGTGGAACCTCTCAATCGCTCCTTGCGATTTTAGTTGGGCTATTCCCCAGCTCGCAATAGCCTGTCTAAACCACCTCGACCGGAAAACACTTCCACAGTCGAACTGGATCTCCTTGGGCACACCTAACCAAGCAAAGAACCGCTGAAGGTGTCCCATGACGCATCTCGAAGTCACCTTCCGCACTGGGATCGCCTCTGGAAATCTCGTCGAAGCACACATGATGGTCAATAAGTAATTATTTCCCCTTCTTGTCTTAGGTAGTGGTCCCACAACGTCGATTATTAGGCGGTCAAACGCCTGGCCAAACGCAGGAACTGGAACCAAAGGTGCTTTTGGGAAGGCAGGGATGTTCTTCCCCGCCCTCTGGCACGGGCAACACGTCTTGCAGATTCTTCTTACATCCGCGTCCATGCCCGGCCAATAAAAATGTTCTCGAAGCCTGCTTAAGGTCTTGGTTACTCCTAAGTGACCCGCAGGATCAACTGAGTGTGCAAGCTTTAGCACCGCGCCTCTGTACTGCACTGGCACCACCACCTGACGCCTCACTCTCAGCATATCATCACCCGCTTCTTCCCTAACCAGTCTCCACTGCCTCATAAACACTCCCTTCTCCACGAAGAAGTGAGTCGGTGACTCTGGTCCGGCGAGACCTCCTTTCGCCTCCCGTACCAACTCAGGAAACTCTTCCTTTTGCAGCTCACCTAGACGGGTGCGGTCAATACCTAGAGGACTGGTGAGAGTAACTTGGACACTCCTATCTGACCCTTCCTCACCTGTCGCTTGTCCTCTGGCCTCCTCTCGGAACAAATGATCAAGCCCCAGGTCACCCGGCATGTTCTCTTCGGCGTGACTGGATCCGCTCACATCATCTTCCTTGGCGCCTCGTCCCGACGTCACCGCGCATACCGGAAATGCCACTCTCGCAATTTCCGTTTCGCCACTGCTGGCGCCCGTCCTGCTGCTCTGTCGATAGGGCTCTATACACTCCTCACCCTTAATCAAATTCGGGAGAACACATCCCCCACAGGAGTCATTCCCTAGGATCACCTGAGCTTCCATCCTGGGCAGTAAAGCACAGACCCCTACTACGAGAGTCTGACAACCATAGTCTGAATTAAGTGTCACCTTATGAAGGGGCATCCTCACTTGTCCCCCCAACGTCCTTATCAGGGCCTCCCATGTACTGGAACTTCTGTAGTCCTTGGGGAAGAGGGATTCACTAACAAGGGTGAAGTCGGATCCCGTGTCCCTCAGCATCCTCGCTGGCACAGGAGCAGCTCCTCTTATCTTCACCGTTCGCTCACACACAAAGGGGTGAATCCTCTTCTCCCTTATCACTGGCATATCACTTGAGTTATCGTTGGCTTCTTCGCTTCCTATCCTCGCGAAAGCCACGTTCCCACCGTGCCTTGGGCGACCGCACTCCCTTGCAAAGTGTCCTCGTCCCCCACAGTTGTAACACCGACCGCCTCTCCTGGGCGACCCTCTACCAGTCATCCTGGTAGTACCAGCGGTAGAGGTTCCCTGAGTCCTCCTTGGACTCCCCGCCGTCGATTCCCGGGCAGCAGCACTCGCTCCCGAGATAGGTCCACTGCTCACAGCTTGGGGCTTCCTCCCCGCGTCCCTTGAGCTCTTGAACCGGGTTACTTCATCGGGCACCCTACTCTTGGGAGTGTCCCCACCCGTCCTCGCTCTTCCTGAACTCCTAAAGTTCCCTCCCGACCTGGGGTAAGGCGAGTGTCTGGGTGGCCCCTCCCTCCTGAGATGTGCCTCCTCCAGCATGTCGGCTCGGTCCGCTGCAGCCTTTAGGTCCTTAATACCTGCTTCTTTCACCCTTACTCGCAACTCAGGATGGAGCACTGACATAAACTTCTCCATCACTATCAGCCGTTTGATATCATCCGCCGACTCCGCCTTCAACCATCGTAGGAATTTCCGTTCCATATCCCTGGTGGTCTCGGCGTAAGACTTTCCCGACGCTCTTGTACACTCTCTGAACCGCTTCCGGTACATCTCCGGAGTCAGCTGGAATGAGTGGAGCACCGCATTCTTAATTGCATCGTAACTAGCACACTCCCCTAGGTCCAGCATGTTGTAGGCTTCCCAGGCCTCACCGGTCAACCTGCCCTGGACCAGAGCAGCCCAATCATCTTCCAGCCACTCCTTCAGAGTCGCTATCCGTTCGAAGTGTTCAAAGAACGCCTCAGCTTCTTGTGGTTCAAACGTAGATAAGTCACGTTCCCTTACCTTGAGGTCATCCCGCCGTGCAGGTAGTGAGGGCAGCCCACGATCAACGCGATGCAGTTCGACTTCTTTCTTTGCCTTTATCTCCTCCAGTCGCAGTTGTCTCTCTCCTTCTTCTCGCTGCAGCCGTGCTTCTCGCTCACGCTCCTCTCGCTGCATTTGCGCTTCTCTTTCCTCTCGCCTCAGCTGGGCTTCCAGTTGCATCTTCATTATTTCCAGTTGCAGGCTCCTCTTACTACAGCTGGACCTTCCACTGCTCCCTGTTCACTGTGAATTCCCTCCACACTGGTAGGCGCTTAGGGTGGCTCTAGTCGGGACGGTTCACCTTGCGACGGCTCTTCTCGGGACGGATCTCCTTGAGATGGCTCCTCTCCCGTCGCCTTGCTTCTCCTTCTCGCCGCAGCCGAGCCTCGTGCTCCTCTTGCTGCAGCCGAGCTTCATGCTCGCGCTCCTCTCGCTGCATTTGCGATTCTCTCTCCTCTCGTCACAGCTGGGCTTCCAGTTGCATCTTCATTATTTCCAGTTGCATGCTCCTCTTACTACAGGTGGACCTTCCACTGCTCTCACGTTCACTGTGAGTTCTCCCCACACTGGTAGGCACTTGGGGTGGCTCTTGTCGGGACGGTTCACCTTGGGACGGCTCTTCTTGGGACGGTTCTCCTTGAGACGGCCTTTCTTGAGATGGCTCCTGTCCCGTCGCCTCCTCTCGAGCCGTGAGCTGTGCCATGATCTCCATCCTTCGCTCTGCTACCTTAGTCGTCCTCAATCGGATCCCCAAGTGGCCTGCCACTTGTTAAAGCTGGGCCTTGGTACACTCTTCCAAAATTCTCTCATCCCTTGTCTCAATAAATTTCTTTACTTTATCCTCCTCCATCTCTATATCATCGAGCATACACGACAGCACAGACACGTTAGTAGGTACTAATTTCACCGTTTCAGTCCCTTAGCTGGTTGGATAACAGTACCACTGAATTCACTGGCCAAACTGTTTTAGTACCCTGGCGACACTGTCTTGAAATTTGGGCAACACTGTAGCTTGATTAACACACCATGGCAACACTGTAGCCTGATTCATGCATCTTGGCGAAGTTGCCAGTTCTTGGCTACCTTTTTTCGAATCCTGGTAAGGTCGCCAGGTGGATTAGTATATCTGCACCCCAGCGATGCAGTTCAGTGGGTGTATTCTATATTGTTTGTTGCCAGAGTGTTGCTACTCCCTCGATTTGCCACTGGACTGTCAGCCCAAGGTACTCTCCCATAAAAGTCTGTGTGGCTTTACCTCTACCCGGCCACTACGTTACCTGTTGCCACCAGTCAGGCTCTGATACTAGTCGGATGGCCTAGGGTACACTTTTATATAAGTCTGTGCTGATTTACCACTCTCCAGGCGATAAGAACTTCTATAGAGAACGTGATGTTCCCTAGGTGGTACTATGATAACCCTCGTGTATGCTCATAGAGAAATATTATAATGGAGGCATACTTAAACACAATGATAAAATGTGTGAATCACCTGACACAAATTACATGATCACACATACAATCACGAGCAATACATGAAAATGAAAACAAGGATAATAAGTCTGGAGATCGTCAGCTACTCTTCTTTCACGACCTCCAACCACTCCTTCAACTGGGCAGATTAGACAGGAGTCACACTCTCACAGAAGAGTCTCTTCGCCACCTCCTCTTCAACTGTCCTGCCGTCCTCGCACACTGTCCTCTCCAACAGTCCTGGACACAAGTTGCCCAGCAGCCTATCCTACTACTAAAGTATAAATGTTATACTGCCATATACATATGCAAATATCGTGGCCTATCTAGCCTACTTAAACAAGGGGTAATCGGAGGGAAAATGATCCACCTTTACATTCCTGGCTCACGACGCCTGTCCCTCGATGGTGTGAGGTTCCCACGCTTCCTGAGTCGGTCCTTGACGATCCAGGAACGTTTCACAGGTCCTTAGGTGTCGTGAAGCCTTCGCCGATCCAAACTTAGAGATTCAGCTATCCCAATCCTGGTTCACCAGTGGGCACTGAGCTAGTCACTATATGCACACACTCGTCCCTTCCACAAGGCATTACTCCTTGTCCTAGGAACGGTGTCATCCCTCCAAAACCCTCAGTGAATGTAACTCTGTCACAGCTAAGCCTGCCCGCCACACCTTCCAGACCCTCAGCGTCGAGCGGCGCCGCCGCAATTTTCCAAGTTTAGCACTCCTTCGCTCAATGAACTTGGCTTCTTTCTTGCTTCCCAGAAGCGCAGGGTCTCCAATAACGAAGGTGGGCTGCGATGGCTAGTTTAATCTACTGAATAAGGCTTGTAGAGCCTCAAATCCTTAAGAGCTGACCGAGGCACGTCCTCTCACCTCCACAGTCATGTCAACTCTGACGTTGGTGCCGCCCGGGGCGCTCGGTGACGTCACGGCGGGCTCTGATTGGTCGCCCGTAACCTAAGTCGGCCAATCCACAATCGGCTAGCATTTTCTACAAATTGGCGGACATGCATGTAGGGGGTACTCTTTCATTTATATCAGGGCGCCACCTTCCCCTTACCTACAACTTATAATGTAAATTTCTCCCTTATCTGGAGGCTGGTCTGGTCGCCACATATACCAGCAGACTCCCTGTACCTCAGAGAATCAGTAGGGAGGGCTGATATGACTCTTAAAGCAGGCAAACGAAAGAAATAGGAGACATCACCATAACAGGGGGAAACACATTGACATACCTTTACTTTTTAAAATGGAAATAATTTTTTTATCCTTGATGCTTGCTCCGGTAAAATAAATATTAGTGAGTTCATTAGTGATTATACCATCTTCATCATTCCAGTCCCTACGAAAGGCTCCAATTCTTCCCAAGAAAGACATTTTTTATGAAGGCATCGAGGTAATTAATTTATTAAATGACCAATAATTAAAATTAGAATTTGTTTCAACTACCTGCTCTCCTAAGAAAACCTGAAAACCTTTAAACATGGTATTTGACAATCCATTCACAAATTCCACATGGTCATCCTTTTCCAATTTTGTGGTGTCGTCATCTTTGGTTAAAGATACCTTAAAGTCTATGACAATATTAGCAAGATCTAGAAAGGCGCCCTGTGTGCCAGGAATGCGGAATTCTAAGTAATTATCCCGCAAACGTTGATTAATGGTGAGGGTGACAGGTAGAATGTCTATTTGTTGTATAGAGGCAATTGAACTCTCCACATTGCGCATTCTGTTACTTCTAGGAAACTCGTCAATAATACTGGAGCTATAATATTCCAGTGGTATTTTCACCCCAACTCCACTAGTTGACGCCATGATACCTCCTGAAAGCTGAAGTATGATTGCTTACGATAGTGAAAATACGTCATCTTTATAGCCAAGACCTCGTTTACATTTTTTTATTTTTTTTTTATTTCCTTAGAGTGAACTTTTCCCCTAGAGAGTCTTTTAATTTTCCCTCCTGTTACGAATTTCTTCCCCACACTCTTAAGAGCATCAATACCATGAGTTCTCAAAGCACTCTTCACATCTCGTTTACCGCTAGATAAATCACCAAGAACATTTTTTCCAAAATCGATAGCACTCGGCGTTACAGCTCTCATTATAAATAGTATTGCTCGTCGGGCCATGCCAGCCAAGGTTCCGAAGAAACCACCGCCAGATCTGAGATAAGGTGCTTGGAATGTTGGAATTCCTTCTGAGAAGGAGGGTGAAATGGTATACGCATCTTGACCTCCCTTCTTATAATAACCAAAGTCATAGATAAACACTTCTATCTATATTGCTATACTTTAGGGTGGATATGTAAGACTGCCGTAACCGACCTTCCATCTTCAAAACTAACCATTCACCCAAACCGATCTGTTAATTTAATACTGACTTTCTCCAACGTGTTAGTATTTAATGTCTTGTGCACTAGGGGATGAGCTCCTGTAGAATATGAGTCATGATAATTGATAGCATCTAATATATTTACAATCTGTCCACCGTATCGTTCCGGCTTGATGACGTCACTATAAATGAGTAAATAGTCACAACCTCCGTCATTGTCTGGGGGGAATAAGCCCACAACCTTGGAGGCTGTTGTAATGTCATCTGCTTTTGCTCGATAAATGGTGTATTTGCAGTTGCTGTCAAAACCAAGTACATTAGCTATTCTGTGTTTAAATTGAAGGCTGAGAGAATATAACGATCCAGTACCTCTACTGTTAAGAAATGAAGCTAGTAATGCCCTCTCTAAAGATTGGTCATAGGAGAGGATTGGTTCTTTATCTGAGAAGTAAGTATTAAAATTAGCTTTAAAACTTAGCTTCATATCGGCGGTTATTTGCTGGCTAAGTTCGCTTGTAATGTATTTGATGTTCCGCGATAAGATGTTGGTTTTAGGAAGGAAAGAATATATTAAATGTTCTGGACTCTCAGAATGAGTTCCACGTTTAAAAGTGGCGTAGATATCTATAGCAGAGTCCCCATCATCCTTGATAATGGCATTAATACGTTTGGGTAGGAGTATGTTTATTAAAGCCATTTCATGTTTTATGGAAGGGTTTAAATGTAATGTGGGGATGATATTTGTAAATGCTGAACTTGTGTTGTTATTGTATATATCTCCTTGATCGAGGTTATAAGGTATATGTAATGTTCGTCTGCCATGTTCTGACAGCCACTGACATGGAAATGAATTAAAAGAAGTTTTTGTATGAAGGGGGAAAATAAACAACATTGCTTAAATTTTATTTATTTAGCTATTTATTAAAGGGAAGTACATAATTGTATGGTTTTTTAAAGAACTACAACGGGGAAAGATCCCACAACAAGTCACATTAAGAATTGGCAACTAGCCACTACCGCTGCTGCAGCTGCTGCACTGCTGCTGGTGCTGCTGCTGTTGGTGGTAGTGCTGCTGCTGCGCTGCTGCTGCTGTCCCCTGCTGTCTCTTCTTTCCTGGTGGGGTAAAGCGGGGGTTAATGTTTACGTTGTTTCTTGGGGGGGGGGGGGGTTGACAGAAGGAAGATATCCTGTGACTCACTGTCGAGGATGGCGTCGAGCTGTCGATTTCCCTGAGATTCGTTGTCGAGGACAGTTTCAATCCGGCGTTTGACTGTGGATGATGCTGTAGGTGGTAGTGGTGGTGGGGTGGTGGTGCTGGTTGAGTTGACGGGTGAGCATCCCTGCAGGTGTCTCTTCTTCTTGGGGGTAGGTGGTGGTGTAGAGCGTGTAGAGGTTCCTGGGGTGGTACCACCCTCCCCCACCACGGCATCAAGGGTGATAGTTTTATCGTCAGCTTCGCCCCTGGGGTCGTCAGTGGGAAGGGGTACCATCGTTGGCGTAACAGCCGCATGTCTTTAAAGGAGGACGACCTCTTTATTGTATTTTGACAGTTCGTGATGTAGTGAGAGCAGCATGGGTCCGATGTCCTTGTGCCAACTGTCCATGGTGTCGTGGGTGGCCCCCAACCCATAGGGTACCACCAGTCGAAACATGGAGGAGGTCTTCACCATTAGATTACCCACTTTCGTTAGGGCAAGTTTAACCCAATACAATTTGTTGTTTCTTGTATCCAAGAAGATATTTGTCACGTAGTGTACTCACCTAGTTGTACTCACCTAGTTATGTTTGTGGGGGTTGAGCTCTGGCTCTTTGGTCCCGCCTCTCAACCGTCAATCAACTGATGTACAGATTCCTGAGCTTACTGGGCTCTGTCATATCTACATTTGAAACTCTGTATGGAGTCAGCCTCCACCACATCACTTCCTAGTGCATTCCATTTACTAACTACTCTGACACTGAAAAAGTTTTTTCTAATGTCTCTGTGGCGTGGCTCATTTGGATACTTAGCTTCCACCTGTGTCCCCTTGTGCGTGTGCCACCCATGTTAAATAATCCATCCTTGTCCACCCTGTCAATTCCCCTGAGAATTTTGTATGTGATCATGTCTCCCCTAGCTCTTCTGTCTTCCAACGACGTGAAGTGCAGTTCACGTAGTCTGTCCTCATAACTCATGCCTCTTAGTTTTGGGACTAACATAGTGGCATACCATAGTGGCAGGATGTGCAGAATACCCCCGTTGAAAAGCAGAGGTGCAACTGGTACTCTGAGAGAGAACTCTATCAACATCAGAGGCCCGAGACTGTTCAACACGCTTCCACTACACATAAGGGACATAACTGGCAAACCCCTCACAGTGTTCAAGAGAGAACTGGATAAGCACCTCCAAAGGATACCTGATCAACCAGGCTGTGACTCATACGTCAGGCTGCGAGCAGCCGCGTCCAACAGCCTGGTTGATCAGTCCAGCAACCAGGAGGCCTGGTCGATGACCGGGCCGCGGGGACGATAAGCCCCGGAAGCACCTCAAGGTACCTCTGAACTTTTTCCAGCTTCGTCTTGTGCTTGACTATGTACGGACTTCATGCTGGGGCTGCATACTCCAGTGTATATCTGCGCTAGTTTGCACTTGCGCTTGTGCTATTGGGTTGGATTCAAATGGAGCTCCAGGCCGAATGATGTCATCAACGCCACCGTAGTGGGTTGGAAGAATAGTATGAGCTCTTCCATGAAGTCTTGACCATCGGAAGGGGATGGTGCAATCTTCACATCGATATCACCAGGAATACCCCGAGAATGTATAATGGCCTTGTTGAGGTTGGACAGGCCAACGCGTTCCACACGTGAATATGGAAACGTTTTCCATATCACAGAGGCCAGCCCATAGGGTTGCACGACAGTGGCTGGCAGGTCGTAGATTATCACGTCCACTATTCCAAATGCACGACGGTCCGTGATATCGTCTGTGATCAGTTTCAGGTTATGTAGAGCCATGGTGAAGAGTGGCAGGGTGGCTGGAGAGAGCGGTGGTGAGGGGCGAGTCGGCAATGGTTCTATAGTGACCAGGACCGATGCTCGAGGGGCTTTAAATACGCCTGTCCCACACCTGGGGGAGGAGGGATGTAGGGGTGTGGGGTAGAGGTCACCTTCATCACCGTAAAAGCCCATAGACACGCCGCCCTGACTCAAAGGCTGAAATCATGTCTCGATATTAGAAGGTTAATTTTTCCATCTGCCAAATCTCAGTCTGGATCTCCTGAGATGAATACGCTTCATCTCATGAATACGTAAATGATTTAAAAATCGTTCTGGTGGAGCACTCAACACAAGGGGGTCACAGCAATCCCACAAAGCATATATCAATCTACTTTTGTGTTCAACGAATTTATAGTATCTCTGTGTAGTGACCAATCGGACCAATCGCTTTAATACGGGAGATTTTTTATCTACTGGTGAAGGGTGTGTAGAAGCTTGCTCCAACTGAATATAATGGCGTTAAAGGGGTAGTTCATATATGTCTTCAATACGGGTCCCAAGGGGGGCCTCCTATGGGTAGCCTTCCCCCCACCTTTCAACTGCAATCTGGCGTGATAATTACGTATAAAGCTTGGGTCTATGCCGGCCACCTCAAGTAAAATCCTTACATTTGGTTTGTCCACTACCTTAAATTGCCCTTTCGTAAAGCCTATTGTTTTAATCACATCTAAAATATTTACATTTTGCACGGGCTTTAATAAATTCCCACGACTATCCCAAATCACCTGTTGACTGTTTTGTTCAAACATGTTCAGTAATGTTTTGACATGGAATTTCCTCAATTTTAAAATACACATTTATTATATTGTCCAGACTTGGGTTTTGGGTTTTGGGGGGGGGGTGATGGTGGTTTTATGGGGGTGATCCCAACAACCTGTATTTCAGGTGGTAGGGTGGTATGTTTCCTTCTTTTTCCTTTAAAAAGCGGCAGGGACGCGACCGGTCGGCGGCGGCGGCCGCGGGGATGGGGAGGTGATTTAAAGGTCACCCGAGGCGACCCGCTCGCCCGAGGCGACCCGCTCGCCTGAGGCGACCCGCTCGCCTGAGGCGACCCGCTCGCCCGAGGCGACCCGCTCGCCTGGAGATAGTTGGAGCCTTCTCTCGTCCACAGGTGCTACCGGGGCAACACCGCACACAACCTGCTGCTACCAGGTGTGAGGGGTGCATCCACAGCCTCCCCCCCCACAGCCACCCCCCCACTAGCCTCACAGCTACACCATCATTATTAGCTGTGTGGTGGTAGTGGTGTTTCTGAGGAGAATTATCCCATTTGGTTTCGTGTTTTAAGGAAGAAGGGTTACTTCCTTCATCCTGGGTGGAAGAGGGTGGTCACACCACATTAAGGGACGGTGGGCCAGTCTTGTTTTTAATAAATAAATATTTTTCAGCAACAACCCGTGGTACCAGACAATATTCTTTCACCATTTTTCTCTCGTTACTTATTTTACTTAATTAGGGAGGAAATTAATGATACAGCCAAAGGTAGCAGGGCTGCCAATATAGCTCCACCTCGCCTAGAGGTTAGGATGTGTTTCTTTTTGTACAGAGGTTTTTTTTTTACGCGCTACAGAACAAATGTCATTCTGATACCTCTGTAACCCATTAATTATGTACGATTGAACTGGAATGTTTTGTTTCAGAAAATTTGCAAAAATTTCACGAACTGAATCAATTTTCTGTCGTTTTAAAGCCTTGATTAGTTTATTCCGCTTCTTGGGTGATAATTTTTTTTAATAAAAATAATAACTGGTGGTGTTTCTCTGCGAGAGAGTCCTGATAACTGTCATTTTTTTTTAAATTTGATGATGTCTTGAGCTTTAATCCAGCTATTGCTAGAATCAGGGTACCCTCTCCACGTGACGTAATATTCTCTGTGTCCTTTCGAGGTCCTCCTAGACTGTAATATCGTTATAGGGAAATAGTCTGGAAGGGAGGTTGGTATCAACTCTTGGCCATAAAACATTCCATTGACTGCCTCGTTGCTTAAATCTTTGATTTTATAGGTTGGGATTGGTTGTGTTTTGTCAATATGTGACACTTGAAATATTTCCTCTGAATTTTTGGGCCAAAAGCCTTTATGAAATGTATTTCTGCGCTTTGCCAGACGTACATGCTGTCCAACCTGCAGTTGTGGACTGATGGGGGTTATGGGGGAGTCATTGTTTAAATACATAACCTTAAACTCTCTATGTATATCTTCAATGTTTTGTAACTTATGAATGATGTGTGGGGAATTTTTTAGTATTCTGTGGAAGGTGTGGTTGTAAACGTCCACGACTTTTGGGAGGATGTGAATGTACTTTAATGAATTAAACTGGGTCATGTAATGGTACAGCTTATGTTTTAAAGTTTTGATGGCACGCTCCACTATACTAGATTTCATTTCTGAAAACACACTATATAATTTAATATTTTTCTTATTAAAATAATTTTGAACTGACCTGCTGTAAAATTCTCTACCTCGGTCAGTGAATATTCGTCTTACACCGAGAAACTGAGGGTTTTCCTCTAATATTTTCTTTAGAGCAGCTAGCACTTCCCCTGAATTTTTTGTTTTTAAAGTTTGAGTCTGCATTAGGCAGGAATAAACATCAGCACAAATCAAAATAATTTAACACCATTAATATATTTTGTAAACTACAAAAGTCCTCTAGACAACAGGCAATTATGGTGTGGGGCTTAGGAGCCAATATTTTTTGCCGAGGAAATTAACTAAATTTCTTTTATGTAAGGTATAAGATCGCTCACCACGAAGAAATTCCCTTAATTCTGCAATGATGATGGTGGTGTCTTTAAGTCTGGCGGCATTATAAAACTTTTGAATTGACCCTGTGAAACCACCCAAGCTAGTAATGTTATTGGAGATGAAGGTAAGAATTGACCGTTTCTGAGGTGTTAGAGGCCACAGTTGTTAGAGGCCACAGTTCTGTTGTTCTTTTTTCACATCTGGTAAACAATTTCACAGTGGTCCTCATTGACAATGCTCGTTCGTAACTGCAANGATAAAAAAACAGAAAAATAAAAGAAGAAAAGGAGAGAATGGAGAACAAGCGCCGCCTAAAGGACTTGGAGACTTTGATCAATAAACATCAAGAGGTTGATGAAGGCGAAGAATCAGAGCTTAACCAATAGCCAGGCACCATGAAGAAAGATTTACTTATGTTCGATCCGTTCTTAGATTATGAGTACGAAAATGGTGCACAAACCACAGAGGGTTGAGAACTGGCTGCCTGCCCCTGAATTATTATTATTATTATTGTAAACATTTTTGTTTTAAATAAAGTATTTTAGCCTATAATTATAATTATTGCTTTATTATTCTTTGACTTAAGATCCTGAAAATTTAATGTGATAATTTACTGACTTGATATTAAAAATCATAGTATATTGGTGGTCCGGGATGGACCAATTAAGTTGTTGGTGACTGTGACGAACTTCATCTCCAGTATATGCCCAACCACTTGGGCTGGACGGAAGACCGACGGTCTCGCTTCGTCCAAGTGGTTGGGCTCCATTCCTTCCCTCCATCCCATCCCTAATCCTTATCCTGACCCCTTCCAAGTATTATAGTCGTAATGACTTGACGCTTTCCCCTGGTACTTCCCGTTCGCCTTCATCTCCAGTGTGCAGCATTTTGGGCAGTGTGTGTTTATGTAGCAATTTACCCAGAGAGAGAATTGTATAAAAATAAGGAGTGAAGATTTTTGGGAGGCGAATGATACTCTTGCTGGACTAAATATTTATTTGTTTATTCGTAAAAGTAAAATTGAGTAATATAATTAAAAGCAGATAATAAGTCAATGATATGGCTTGCATTATTTGACATTTTAATGAATTAACGTACTAGATAGTAATGTATAACCCGTAAATGGCTTAACTGTAATTAGCCTTCGTGGAGAACTTGCCTAATTTACAGTATTTAATACAACAGTTAAACAATATGTAAGTTATACAACTTGAATATAATAAGAGGTAAAATAAGCCTGATTTGTTTTCCTACATCTTGCCCGAAACGCTGTGCGTATTGGTGGCTTTAGTCATAGTATATACTAGCTCTCTCTTGTAACTTCATTCTGCTTGTACTCGTCTTGTATGTCTGTACTTTTTCCTACTTTGCAAGGGATGCTTGTGAGTGACACTTGTATGTAGATAAGCGCCTCTTCTCTATCTCCTTTCTTGTAGAGTGGCACCACATTTGCCGTCTTCCAGCAGCTGGGCAATTAGCCTTCTGTTAGGGATTCATCAGAGATTAGTGCCAGAGGTATGCTGAGGCATGTGCAGCTTCTTTGACCATCCATGGTGATTGTCCTGCCAATAGCTTTAGTTATGTCGAGTGATGTTAGTTGTATCCTTACTTCCTCTCCTATTACCTTCATATATTTACTAGTCTCTCATGAGGGGTTGCTTCCTCATCTAGCTAAGTAGTGGTTTTAGAGCCAGATAGAGCAACTTATCAGACAATGGAATCAGAGGCGGGGTGACAGATAGTGCCACTTATCAGACAAAGAATCAGAGGCGGTGAGACAGATAGAACCATCCATATTAGGTCATCAGAGGTGGGTGTGGCAGCCACCAAACAGTGTAGATACGTATCCATTATGTTATGACCATGTTCTTTATACAGCAAATTATGGTGATATATATATGAATGTATAATATACACAGGGGGGGGGGTGCCAGTTGCAACCACCACCAGCAAAAAGTGGTTCAGTAGGGGCGTCTTTATGGACGGGAGTAAAAAACAGGTTTCGCACGGTAGGGTGGTCCCCCCTATCCCATCCATCACCTGACAGGCTTGACTGTGTTGTAAGAGAGGCCCACACCCATCTCCCAAAAGGCCTTAAAGGTGCTTATACTCAAGTACTATATATATATCATTAATAAGAGCTTTATACAGTCTAGGCTCTTATATAAGAGTATTTAAGGAGTATTATATTATAAATCTCCCCAATGAGGTTTAAAAAACGTCAAATAATGTATTAATGTTTTTATTAGGGAAAGACCACAAATAATGTATAAGAAGTTAATTATTATGATAATCAATATTATGATAGTTAAAATGGCAGTTAATAATGGTAGTTACGGGTCCCCCTCCTCCTCCCCATTCTCATCTGAGTAGAATTCTGACGTCTCTTCATCAATATTGAGTGGGGGAAGATCTTGACCACCACCCTCCTCACTTGGAGGTGGGGGATGTGTTGGGCGGTTGCCTTTGGAATGAGGGTTGCTACTCCCTCGATCTGCCACTGGACTGTCAGCCTAGGGTACTCTCCCATAAAAGTCTGTGTGGCTTTACCTCTACCCGGCCACTACGTTACCTGTTGCCACCAGTCAGGCTCTGATACTAGTCGGATGGCCTAGGGTACACTTTTATATAAGTCTGTGCTGCTTTACCACTCTCCAGGCGATAAGAACTTCTATAGAGAACGTGATGTTCCCTAGGTGGTACTATGATAACCCTCGTGTATGCTCATAGAGAAATATTATAATGGAGGCACACTTAAACACAATGATAAAATGTGTGAATCACCTGACACAAATTACATGATCACACATACAATCACGAGCAATACATGAAAATGAAAATAAGGACAATAAGTCTGGAGATCGTCAGCTACTCTTCTTTCACGACCTCCAATCACTCCTTCAACTGGGCAGATTAGACAGGAGTCACACACTCTCTCACAGAAGGGCCTCTTCGCCACCTCCTCTTCAACTGTCCTGCCGTCCTCGCACACTGTCCTCTCCAACAGTCCTGGACACAAGCTGCCCTGCAGCCTATCCTACTACTAAAGTATAAATGTTATACTGCCATATACATATGCAAATATTGTTGGCTAGTTTAATCCACTGAATAAGGCTTGTAGAGCCTCAAATCCTCGAGAGCTGACCAAGGCGCATCCTCTCACCTCCACAGTCAGGTCAACTCTGACGTTGGCGCTGCCCGCGGCACTCGGTGACGTCACGGCGGGCTCTGATTGGTCGCCCGTGACCTAAGTCAGCCAATCCACAATCGGTTAGCATTTTCTACAAATTGGCGGACATGCATGTAGGGGGGTACTCTTTCATTTATATCAGGGCGCCACCTTCCTCTTACCTACAACTTATAATGTAAATTTCTCCCTTATCTGGCGGCCAGTCTGGTCGCCACATACACCAACAGACTCCCTGCACCTCAGAGAATCAGTAGTGAGGGCTGAAATGACTCTTAAAGCAGGCAAACGAAAGAAATAGGAGAGGGCTTCGTAACATACCCCTCCCCTTAAAATAAGACTCATATTGGTTAGTAAATTCGGGAGAGGGCATCTGCTACCACATTCTCTCTTTCTTTAATGTGCCTGATTTCCAGCCAGTACTCTTGTAACAGTAGGGCCCATCTTGTCAGCCTCTGGTTCGAGTTCTTCATCCTGTGCACGAACGTCAAGGGGTTTTGATCGGTGAACACTCACACCGGTCTAGTACCTCCACCCACATAGACGTCGAAATGCTTCAGTGCCAGGATCAGGGCTAAGGCTTCCTTTTCCACTGTACTATAAGCCCTCTGGTACTTTTCGAATTTCTTCGAGTAGAATGCCACTGGACGGTGGACTCCGTCCTTGTCTTGAGCTAACATGGTTCCAATCCCCACGTCGCTAGTGTCAACTTAGAAGATAAAGTCTGACTCAAAGTCAGGCGAAATCAGCACTGGCGCTTCAGTCAACAACTTCTTAGTCTTCTCGAAGGACTCCTGTCATGCTTCCCGCCACTTCCATCTGACGTTCTTAGATAGCAATTCAGTCAGAGGGTGTGCCACTGTCGAGATGTTCTTGCAAAATCCTCTATAGTATCCAATCATCCCTAGATATCGTAACAATTCTTTTCTCGTCCTGGGATTCGGATATTCTTTGATTGCCAGCACTTTCTGGTCTACTGGAGTCACTTCCCCTTGACCCACGACGAAACCTAAGTATTCTAATCGGGCCTTCCTGAATTCGCTATTGGCCAGATTAACGGTCAGGTTCGCTTCTTCCAACCGTTGGAACAACTCCGTCAGTCAATTCATGTGTTGTTTCCAGCTATAGGCGTACACCACAATATCATCTATGTACATGGCGCAGCCTTTCATCCCTCTTAGCACTTCGTTCATGATCCTCTGAAAACAACTTCCGCTGTTCTTCATACCAAACGGAAGCACTTTGTACTGGTATAATCCGTCTGGAGTAGCAAACACCGAGATCTTTCTCGCACTCGGAGACAAAGGGATTTGATAATATCCTTTCAGCAGATCGACCTTGGTGACAAACCTTGCGTTTCCCACTTGGTCGACGCAATCACTTGTTCAGGGCATCGGGTGAGAATCTGACATGGTTATGGCATTCACTTTACGATAGTCGGTGCAAAAACGATATGATCCGTCACTCTTCTTGACCAGCACACAGGACGAGCTCCGCTCACCATTACTGGGCTCAGCGAGATCATTCGCTAGCAGATATTCCACCTCCTGTCGCATGATCTTCCTCTTCTCAGGACTCACCCGATAAGCACTCTGCTTGATTGGCTTTCCTCCGCGCACATCCACCTCGTGCATCACACTCTTGTGCCGTCGGGGCACATCCGTGAAAAGCGACTTGTTCCTTCTTATCAGGGTCATTAGATCTCTTCTCTTCCCTTTATCCAGATGACGCAGCCTCTCTTCTAGGTGTATCAAACTTTCTGTATTTGACAGGCACGT
>WNGS01021377.1:0-14478 GCA_020271785.1 Procambarus virginalis
AGTGAGAAGCTGCCCAGATTATACCATACGAGAAGCTGCCCAGAATATACATACGAGAAGCTGCCCAGAATATACCATACGAGAAGCTGCCAAGAAACTGGCTCCTCTCCAGTAACAATTTTGTTCAGGAACAAACATCCAGTGTATAAAGGGTGTTCTAAGTTATATATTCCTACAGCTTCAGGAAGCATTCAAAAAAGTTAACAAGCTCTACACAGATGAATGAATCCATCGGTGAACTTCCGACATAGAACTTGATTCCTTCGGAGCCTTCTTTGTTAGCTTGGAATAAAAGGACGTAGTTAGTGTCCCTGCTCTTAAAACCGCTATCTGTGGTTATAGGAGCTCCGCCAGTTATTATATAATATTTTCTTCCCCAATAAAGAGAAATACTTTGCACTTCCAAATCAGGAACACCACGTTACCCCGTTCCGGAGACCCAGAAACGTTTACCTTTTAACACTTCACAGGTCCTGCCGCCCGACCACAATATTTATCGATTTGCAGAATTGCTACAGTATTCAAGGACTACCAATACCTTGTGCACGATCCAGATGGCCACGTAGCTGCAAGTGCTCAGCCTCCCAAACTGTCCGACGGTAATTGATATTGCTAGGTTTAGCCCCAGGACTTTCCCCTCACTCAAAACTTTCCTCTTATCAGTCTCTCCTAACCCCAACTGAAGCATCACCCTCTTTGGTATTTTTATTTATATATATATTTGATTGGGCTGGTGGGATACAAGACAGACTAACAAATGTGGACGGAGAGGAGGGGATTGAAATGTAACCAAAAGTGTTAGCTTAACATTACCCATATATTACACCACAACTAAATTTTCAAATTATGGGCCTGAAGAACGGTTTACCACTCTGGAGTGGTTAACTCAGTATTTTTGACTATACCTATTAGAAGATCACAGCTTCAAGGCATAGTGTGTAAACTATTAAAATTATTAGGTGTTCCCTTTACCTATTGTACTTATGTGGGAATATGTATCAACTACATAATGACCAAGTGCGATTTGAAAGAAGTTTTTCCAAGTAACTTTAGTCTCTCCATACCTGCAGAAGAGTTGTAAGAGACCAATTTCTTGGGGTCTGGTTGACCATACTTGCAGTGCCGTTGTACTGATGCACCCTCGTACATACCTGAAATTACACATTAAATATATCAAAGTACTAAATTAAACATCTATATGTAAAGTTTGAGAAACATCCCGCAAGACAATCTATCAGGTCAGACTTTGGTTGATCTATAAAGCTGACTTACCACAATGGCAAAACCCAACCTCAGACTTGACTCATTCACAGCCCGTTCTCAACACAATGACCAAGTGGTCGTTAACCCGACAGCCAAACATGAACGTTCTCATCACAATGACCAAGTGGTCGTTAACCCGACAGCCAAACATGAACGTTCTCAACACAATGACCAAGTGGTCGTTAACCCGACAGCCAAACATGAACGTTCTCAACACAATGACCAAGTGGTCGTTAACCCGACAGCCAAACATGAACGTTCTCAACACAATGACCAAGTGGTCGTTAACCCGACAGCCAAACATGAACGTTCTCAACACAATGACCAAGTGGTCGTTAACCCGACAGCCAAACATGAACGTGAAGAACGCTTCACATTTAACGTCCTCAGTCTATGCTCGTCCGTACACTAACCCACAACAGTTCATATATTTTAACACTAAAATAATTTTTGATATGTGACCTAATATATATTAATATTTATCAGGCGAATGAGACAGGTTGAAGTACACTCAGGTGCTATAATTTCCTTCAACAACAGACCTATACACAATTTAAATATAGATTAATATTTACTTATATTGGACACAATATAGTACTTGGTTACACTGGACGTTAATGTTAATTAAGGCGTCTCTGGGGTTGGCGGCAGCGTGGACGACACTGACTCAGGATGGTTAGTTTCATTCACATAGGATGGGCGGGGAGTATGGGGGGGGGGGATGCGACCCTTGCTAGATTAGAAGTCTTTGGTCCGTATTTCAAGGATTGAAATCCGATAGTTCACAAGAAACGTCATGTAACTGCCAGAATTTAACTATTATAATAATTTTGTGAACTTTTACACCTGTTTTTGGTCGAGCGGTCAATTTCTCAATAAAGTTGACTCAAGTCGCTGTTGTGGAACAGTTAATCACAATGCAGTCGTTTTATACTTTCAATACTGGTTCAGTAACAGGGTTGTTGATTTGTGGAACCAAATTTTTGGAGGGCAAGCAAAGACAAATCGTCAGTCAGTCAGGTGCTGTCACAGTGAGAGGTTGTGTTAGCTGGAGCTCAGAGTGAAGCAATAATACTCAGCAATAATGGAGGGTTTGGTGAGGGAGTTGGTGAGTCTGGTTGGAGCTCTGAGGACAGAGCTGGATTCGTTGCGGGAGGAGGTAAGGCAGCTTAAGCAACGACAGGATGAAGCAAAGGAGGAGACCGGCATTAGGGAGACCCCGTCTTGGCAGATTGTAAAAGACAGGGGTCTTAAGAAGACCTTGGCAAAAAAGACACCTAATACCATAAAATTAGAAACGCATTTGATGTGTTGGAGGACGAGTGCTGTGGTGAACCTATGGTTCAGCGTGGAGGTAAGGGCATAGCGGCGAGGAACATTGAAGCGCGTATCCCTCAAAGTGCCCCAAGAGAAAAGGGAGGATCGAAGCGAATTTTGGTTGTGGGAGATTCCCAGGTGAGGTATTTGGACAGAACGTTTTGTGCCAGAGATAAAGGGAACAGATTAAGGGTTTGCTATCCTGGAGCTGGTATTGGTGATATTGTTGGAAACATGAAAGATATTATGACGGGAAATGGGAGCAAACCCATTATTTGTATTAGTGTAGGGGGTAATGATGTTGGGAGAGTTAGAAGTGAGGAACTAATACTGAAATTCAAGACAGCAATAGAATTAGTTAGGAGCAAGGGAGGAATCCCGATCATATGTGGCATTCTTCCAAGAAAGGGAGTGGGAAATGAATGGATGTCGAGGGCACTTGGTGTCAATTGCAGGCTGGAAAGATATTGCAAATCTAATGCAATATCTTATATAGACAACTGGGAACACTTCTATGGAAGAAATGAAATGTATGCTCGGGATGGGGTGCATCTATCGAGAGCTGGGGTTGTTGCTGTTGCAAATTCGTTGGAAGAAGTGGTTAGAGGTGTTTGTTTGGGTTTAAACTGTTAGTAGATAGAGGTATGGGAATTGATTTGGAGGAAGGATGTAATAAAAGTATGTGTTTGCGGGAGAAAAGAATTGGCAAAATGATCAGGGAAAGAGAAGGGCCTCAAAATAACAATTCACTTAGGGTATATTACACAAACAGAAATAAAATTAACGAATTAAATGCTCTTGTCTGCACAGAAAAAATTGATATTATTGCACTTACCGAAACGTGGATGAATGTTGATAATAGAGAACTATTAGCCGAATATCAAATAAATGGATTTAAACTATTTCACACAGATAGATATATTAGACGAGGTGGTGGAGTAGCCATATACGTTAGGGACAATTTGAAATGTAGTCTCAAAGAGGGAATCAAAACTGAGCCACACACAGAAACTATTTGGATAGAATTAAACGAAAAAGCAAATAATATTATAATTGGAGTTATATAAAAAGGGAATAGTGAAGCAGAAGATTTTCTAGAATTAATTGACGATTGCTTTCTTACGCAACACATTAAGGAACCAACACGGGAAAATAATATTTTAGATTTAGTGTTAACTAACAGGGAAACACAAATTAATGACATCGAAATAGGGAGTGAGCTAGGGAACAGTGATCACAAAGAAATCAGATTTGGCATAGAATGGAATAGACCTGTAGGAGAAAATTCTGTTAAAGTGCCAGATTTTCGAAAAGCTGATTTTAATAGCCTAAGAAATTTTTTGGGTCAAATTG
The DNA here is from genome assembly GCA_020271785.1 of Procambarus virginalis. Classification (NCBI taxonomy): domain Eukaryota; kingdom Metazoa; phylum Arthropoda; class Malacostraca; order Decapoda; family Cambaridae; genus Procambarus; species Procambarus virginalis. The sequence continues at coordinate 3,934 of WNGS01021377.1, forward strand.
ATTGGAAAGTCTTGGGTATGGGGTGTGGGCCGGTCTTGGAGCGAGACATGAACCCAGCGATGGGTGATGTAAATGGGGATTTCGATGTAGATTCAATTTATAACGTATTTAAGAATATTCTAAACAAAGCACAGGAACGTAGTATACCACACAAATTGAATAGATCGATTACTAATGACCCAAAGTGGATAACAAAGAATTTGAAGAATCTTATAGGTAAAAAGAGAGCTTGGTACAAGAGGATTAAAAATGGGGAGGTCACTTTAGAACAGGAATTCGTACAACTAGTTAGAAATGTTAAAAAAGATAAGGAAAGCAAAAAGAAACTATGAAGTTCGTATAGCAGGGCAAGCAAAGACAAATCCTAAAGGGTTTTTTCAGTTATATCGAACTAAGACTAGGGAAAGGATAGGTCCATTAAAAACTGAGACAGGTCAAATAACAGATAGTGATGAAGAGATGAGTAGTATTTTTAATAAATATTTTGTATCTGTATTTACTAAAGAGGAACTTAACAATATGCCTTCAGCCCAACAAGTCTATGTGGGTGGGGACGAGGACAGGTTGACGAGTTTAGCAGTTACCAGGGAGGATGTTCTTAAACAAATAGTAAAACTCAAACCAAACAAATCCCCAGGGCCGGATGAAGTGTTTGCCAGAGTGCTGAAAGAATGCAAAGAGGAGCTTTGTGACCCACTGTCAATCATATTTAATAAATCAATAGAGTCAGGCACAGTGCCAGAGTTTTGGAAAGTTGCTAATGTGATACCAGTTTTTAAGAAAGGAGATAGATCACTTGCGTCTAACTATCGACCAATTAGCCTAACGTCTATTGTGGGAAAGTTACTCGAATCTATAATAGCAAATAAAATTCGTCTTCATCTTGAAAAACATAAATTAATAATTGAGTCGCAACATGGTTTTATAAATGGCCGTTCATGTTTAACAAATTTGTTATCTTTTTATTCTAGCATAGTTGAGGCAGTTGATAGTGGTAAGGATTGTGATGTTGTGTACCTTGACTTTAGCAAAGCTTTCGATACAGTGCCACATGAAAGACTGATTAAAAAGATAGAGGCTCATGGTATTGGGGGTGCTATATTAAGCTGGATTAGGGCATGGCTATACCAAAGGAAACAGAGAGTTAGTATAAATGGAGTCAAGTCAGAGTGGGAAAATGTTGTAAGTGGAGTGCCTCAAGGCTCTGTCTTGGGACCTCTGTTGTTTATAATATATATAAATGATTTAGATTCAGGTTTGAGTAGCAACATTTGCAAATTTGCCGATGATACGAAAATCGGTAGGGAAATTAATTCGGAGGAGGACTCACTATCACTTCAAGTTGATCTAGATAGGGTTTTGAAATGGTCAAAGGACTGGCAGATGCAGTTTAATGCTGATAAATGTAAAGTTCTGAGGCTAGGTAATGATGATAGAGTTACAAGATACGAGCTAGATGGTGTTGAGATTGCGAAGTCGGATTGCGAAAGGGATCTGGGAGTTATAATTAGTAAGAATTTAAAACAAAAGGATCAATGCATAAATGTTCGTAATAAGGCAAATAGGACACTCGGATTTATTAATCGCAGCGTAAGTAACAAGACACCTGGTGTGGTTCTCAAGCTATATCTTGCTCTGGTTAGGCCCCATTTAGATTATGCAGTTCAGTTTTGGTCGCCATATTATAGAATGGATATAAATTCACTTGAACGTGTCCAGCGTAGGATGACTAAGTTAATTCCCCAAATTAGAAATCTTTCATATGAAGAAAGATTAACAAAGCTTAATTTGCATTCACTGGAAAGGCGAAGAGTTAGGGGTGACATGATAGAGGTTTACAAGTGGATGAATGGACATAACAAAGGGGATATTAATAGGGTATTGAAAGTATCAACACAGGACAGAACGCGAAACAATGGGTATAAATTGGATAAGTTTAGATTTAGGAAAGACTTGGGTAAATACTGGTTCAGTAACAGGGTTGTTGATTTGTGGAACCAATTGCCGCGTAACATTGTGGAGGTGGGGTCCCTCGATTGTTTCAAGCATGGGTTGGATATGTATATGAGTGGGATTGGGTGGTTATAAATAGGAGCTGCCTCGTATGGGCCAATAGGCCTTCTGCAGTTGCCTTTGTTCTTATGTTCTTATGTTATAACATTTGTTTTAATAATCTTCATCAAAAGTCTTAAGCTGGGCAAGTCTCTACTTAAAGGTATATTAATCTATCTAAAGGTATATTACTCTATCATTATCTTATCAAACGAATAAACCAGAGCTAACTGATTTATTTTAAATAAAGCCTTAACATCTTGTAACTATGCTTATTTAGACAGCAAATATAGACTATTCTACCAACAGAATACCCTGTGATAAAATAACTAATCATCTAGAGTAACTTGCCTGTAAGTCTGGCGCAGGTAACCTCAGGCACAGGACTGTCCAGGTGACTAATTTAGTAAAACCAATGAGGCGGGCGGTGAGCAGCACCTCTCCCCACGCCGACCCGCGCCACACTGCCCGCCGCGCCTCTTGACTAGCTTGGCCTGATGGGTCAACTACCTGTGACGTCATTCACCTCACCTGACATGAGGCCGTCTCTCACAAATAATTCACAAGTCACTTCAACAATATTAATATAGAGTTTATTTCTATTAATGCGAAGTATGAGCAAGTGTGAGTATGTATTAAAAGTACATACTTCACTACTGGACATTAAACCCACTACCACACCCACCTAGTAGCTTGGAAGCTCCATAACGTCTTCTGTAACTGTTATGTTGGGGGTCTAGGCCAGGGGCCAGGTACAGTAACCGGTTACGGTGTTCAGCGTCCTGTGTGTGTGTGTGTTGTGGGTCTAGGCCAGGGGCCAGGTACAGTAACCGGTTACGGTGTTCAGCGTCCTGTGTGTGTGTGTTGGGGGTCTAGGCCAGGGGCCAGGTACAGTAACCGGTTATGGTGTTCAGCGTCCTGTGTGTGTGTGTTGGGGGTCTAGGCCAGGGGCCAGGTACAGTAACCGGTTATGGTGTTCAGCGTCCTGTGTGTGTGTGTGTTGGGGGTCTAGGCCAGGGGCCAGGTACAGTAACCGGTTACGGTGTTCAGCGTCCTGTGTGTGTGTGTTGGGGTCTAGGCCAGGGCCAGGTACAGTAACCGGTTACGGTGTTCAGCGTCCTGTGTGTGTGTGTGTGTTGGGGGTCTAGGCCAGGGGCCAGGTACAGTAACCGGTTACGGTGTTCAGCGTCCTGTGTGTGTGTGTGTGTTGGGGGTCTAGGCCAGGGGCCAGGTACAGTAACCGGTTATGGTGTTCAGCGTCCTGTGTGTGTGTGTTGGGGGTCTAGGCCAGGGGCCAGGTACAGTAACCGGTTATGGTGTTCAGCGTCCTGTGTGTGTGTGTGTGTTGGGGGTCTAGGCCAGGGACCAGGTACAGTAACCGGTTATGGTGTTCAGCGTCCTGTGTGTGTGTGTGTTGGGGTCTAGGCCAGGGGCCAGGTACAGTAACCGGTTACGGTGTTCAGCATCTTGTGTGTGTATATATGTATTTACTGTGTGGCTGTAGGGTCGAACTCTTAGCTCTTGGACTCCGCCTTTCTAATTTTGGTTGTCTTATTTACCGATTCAAGAACTATTGTTTTCAGTGTCATATCAACTACATATACACCTCCCCTCTAGGGGAGGCTGCTAGCAAGGCTCCTAGCCCCTCGCCTTCTAAATATTCTTATATTATTGCACTGTCTCCTTTCACACACCTTATCATATTTATATTTAACCTTTGAATTGAAGTAGCTTCAAAGATTTCAACATCTTACCAGTACATTGACAACTTATTGACAGCTCTAACATTGAAAAAGATCTCTGACGTTCTTGTGACTCATTGACTTCTAGTTTTATCTATAAAACCTCGTTTTGCTGTTCCTAGCTTTGAAGAATACTGCTTTGTCTATCTTGTCAATTTTCCTTAGAATCTTGTATATTGTTATCATATTCCCTTATCTCAACTTTCCTCGAGTGTGGTAAGGTCGAGTTCTCACAATCTTCATATTTTACGCCCTTCAACTCAGGAACGAGTTTCGTTACATATCTTTGAACCTTTTCTAGTTTATTAGTCTTTTTTTAGGTAAGAGTTCCATGTTGTGAATGCCTATCGAAGTGCAGGTCTCACCTTCGCTGTATATAGGACCTAAAAAGCCCCCCATTGTCAAATTGTCTGAAGGATGCACTCTAGTTGTTCAGTATGACATTATGCAGCTATTATTCTGCTAATGTGGACTTCTGGCATCACAAATGGGGTTATGTTCACTCCTAGGACTTTCCTCCTGATGCAAGAAATTGTTTTTCCCTTTTCCTATATTGCTGGTGTTAATACGCCTGTTTCATTTTTCTTGACTTTGCATTTGGCTGGGTTAAAATTAGGCAGCCATTTTTTCAGAACATTTCTGAAGTATGTCCCAATCTGATTAAATACCTCACAAGCTATCACTGTCCTTCTCGTCAGCTTCGAGTCATCTGAAATACTGATATGGAGCCAATTTCCTGTCAGGTGATTGACAAATTAAAAACAGTATGGGACCTAAAACGGAACCTTGTGGTGCTCCACTTGTAACCTCTCTCCACTCTGATGTGTCTGCTCTTTTGCTTTCTTCTTGACCCACCTTAGAACTTTTCCTGTTACGCCAACCTCTCTTACTATCTGTCTAGCAACTTGCAGGCAATACTTGTTAGTAATGTGGGTCTGTCTAATGGTTTCTGTCTTCCCCATTTCTTGTATATTGGAACCACATTAGCCATTTTCGTTTAGTCAGGAAATTCTCCCGTTTCTGTAGAGGAATTAATTATTGCGCCAAGTGCCTGCTGAATGCTTCAGTTGCCTCTTGGTATGCCTAAAAAATTGAGTCTGGTCCTAAGGCGCGTGATCAGTACTGACAGCAGCAGCAGTCTAGTAGTGAAGCAGGGGTGAGTCTACAGTCTAGTAGTGAAGCAGGGGTGAGTCTACAGTCTAGTAGTGAAGCAGGGGTGAGTCTACAGTCTAGTAGTGAAGCAGGGGTGAGTCTACAGTCTAGTAGTGAAGCAGGGGTGAGTCTACAGTCTAGTAGTGAAGCAGGGGTGAGTCTACAGTCTAGTAGTGAAGCAGGGGTGAGTCTACAGTCTAGTAGTGAAGCAGGGGTGAGTCTACAGTCTAGTAGTGAAGCAGGGGTGAGTCTACAGTCTAGTAGTGAAGCAGGGGTGAGTCTACAGTCTAGTAGTGAAGCAGGGGTGAGTCTACAGTCTAGTAGTGAAGCAGGGGTGAGTCTACAGTCTAGTAGTGAAGCAGGGGTGAGTCTACAGTCTAGTAGTGAAGCAGGGGTGAGTCTACAGTCTAGTAAGAACATAAGAACATAAGAACAAAGGCAACTGCAGAAGGCCTATTGGCCCATACGAGGCAGCTCCTATCTTTAACCACCCAATCTCACTCATATACATGTCCAACCCATGCTTGAAACAATCGAGGGACCCCACCTCCACAATGTTACGCGGCAATTGGTTCCACATATCATATCAACAACCCTGTTACTGAACCAATATTTACCTAAGTCTTTCCTAAATCTAAACTTATCCAATTTATACCCATTGTTTCGCGTTCTGTCCTGTGTTGATACTTTTAATACCCTATTTATATCCCCTTTGTTATGTCCATTCATCCACTTGTAAACCTCTATCATGTCACCCCTAACTCTTCGCCTTTCCAGTGAGTGCAACTTAAGCTTTGTTAATCTTTCTTCATATGAAAGATTTCTAATTTGGGGAATTAACTTAGTCATCCTACGCTGGACACGTTCAAGTGAATTTATATCCATTCTATAATATGGCGACCAAAACTGAACTGCATAATCTAAATGGGGCCTAACCAGAGCAAGATATAGCTTGAGAACCACACCAGGTGTCTTGTTACTTACGCTGCGATTTAATAAATCCGAGTGTCCTATTTGCCTTATTACGAACATTTATGCATTGATCCTTTTGTTTTAAATTCTTACTAATTATAACTCCCAGATCCCTTTCGCAATCCGACTTCGCAATCTCAACACCATCTAGCTCGTATCTTGTAACTATCATCATTACCTAGCTTCAGAACTTTACATTTATCAGCATTAAACTGCATCTGCCAGTCCTTTGACCATTTCAAAACCCTATCTAGATCAATTTGAAGTGATAGTGAGTCCTCCTCCGAATTAATTTCCCTACCGATTTTCGTATCATCGGCAAATTTGCAAATGTTGCTACTCAAACCTGAATCTAAATCATTTATATATATTATAAACAACAGAGGTCCCAAGACAGAGCCTTGAGGCACTCCACTTACAACATTTTCCCACTCTGACTTGACTCCATTTATACTAACTCTCTGTTTCCTTTGGTATAGCCATGCCCTAATCCAGCTTAATATAGCACCCCCAATATCATGAGCCTCTATCTTTTTAATCAGTCTTTCATGTGGCACTGTATCGAAAGCTTTGCTAAAGTCAAGGTACACAACATCACAATCCTTACCACTATCAACTGCCTCAACTATGCTAGAATAAAAAGATAACAAATTTGTTAAACATGAACGGCCATTTATAAAACCATGTTGCGACTCAATTATTAATTTATGTTTTTCAAGATGAAGACGAATTTTATTTGCTATTATAGATTCGAGTAACTTTCCCACAATAGACGTTAGGCTAATTGGTCGATAGTTAGACGCAAGTGATCTATCTCCTTTCTTAAAAACTGGTATCACATTAGCAACTTTCCAAAACTCTGGCACTGTGCCTGACTCTATTGATTTATTAAATATGATTGACAGTGGGTCACAAAGCTCCTCTTTGCATTCTTTCAGCACTCTGGCAAACACTTCATCCGGCCCTGGGGATTTGTTTGGTTTGAGTTTTACTATTTGTTTAAGAACATCCTCCCTGGTAACTGCTAAACTCGTCAACCTGTCCTCGTCCCCACCCACATAGACTTGTTGGGCTGAAGGCATATTGTTAAGTTCCTCTTTAGTAAATACAGATACAAAATATTTATAAAAATACTACTCATCTCTTCATCACTATCTGTTATTTGACCTGTCTCAGTTTTTAATGGACCTATCCTTTCCCTAGTCTTAGTTCGATATAACTGAAAAAACCCTTTAGGATTTGTCTTTGCTTGCCCTGCTATACGAACTTCATAGTTTCTTTTTGCTTTCCTTATCTCTTTTTTAACATTTCTAACTAGTTGTACGAATTTCTGTTCTAAAGTGACCTCCCCATTTTTAATCCTCTTGTACCAAGCTCTCTTTTTACCTATAAGATTCTTCAAATTCTTTGTTATCCACTTTGGGTCATTAGTAATCGATCTATTCAATTGTGAAGCAGGGGTGAGTCTACAGTCTAGTAGTGAGCAGGGGTAGTCTACATCTAGTAGCGAAGCAGGGTTGAGTCTACAGTCTAGTAGCGAGCAGGTGAGTCTACAGTCTGTAATGAAGCAGGGGAGTCTACAGTCTAGTAGTGAAGCAGGGGTGAGTCTACAGTCTAGTAGCGAAGCAGGGGTGAGTCTACATCTGTAGCTAAGCAGGGTGAGTCTCAGTCTAGTAGTGAAGCAGGGGTGAGTCTACAGTCTAGTAGTGAAGCAGGGGTGAGTCTACAGTCTAGTAGTGAAGCGGGGTGAGTCTACAGTCTAGTATGAAGCAGGGGTGAGTCTACAGTCTAGTAGTGAAGCAGGGGTGAGTCTACAATCTAGTAGTGAAGCAGGGTGAGTCTACGTCATAGCAGGGGTGAGTCTACAGTCTAGTAGTGAGCAGGGGTAGTCTACAGTCTAGTAGTGAAGCAGGTGAGTCTACATCTAGTAGTGAAGCAGGGGTGAGTCTACGTCTAGTAGTGAAGCAGGGGTGAATCTACAGTCTAACCTCTAGGAGGTTGTAGAGCTGAGGCACGTACATTGGTAGCAGCGAAAGTCCAACACCACAAGGGAAGCGGCAACCCCACAGTATTGGATGCCTTGAGCTTTGCCTATCAGTTGACATCGACGAAGTCCGTCTCTTTATTTATGTCATGGGTGACTTTAATTTGAGTGGAATAAACTGGTTGAACAAACAGGGATAGTGAAGCAGAAGATTTTCTAGAATTAATTGACGATTGCTTTCTTACGCAACACATTAAGGAACCAACACGGGAAAATAATATTTTAGATTTAGTGTTAACTAACAGGGAAACACAATTAATGACATCGAAATAGGGAGTGAGCTAGGGAACAGTGATCACAAAGAAATCAGATTTGGCATAGAATGGAATAGACCTGTAGGAGAAAATTCTGTTAAAGTGCCAGATTTTCGAAAAGCTGATTTTATAGCCTAAGAAATTTTTTGGGTCAAATTGATTGGAAAGTCTTGGTATGGGTGTGGGCCGGTCTTGGAGCGAGACATGAACCCAGCGATAGGTGATGTAAATGGGGATTTCGATGTAGATTCAATTTATAACGTATTTAAGAATATTCTAAAGCACAGGAACGTAGTATACCACACAAATTGAATAGATCGATTACTAATGACCCAAAGTGGATAACAAAGAATTTGAAGAATCTTATAGGTAAAAAGAGAGCTTGGTACAAGAGGATTAAAAATGGGGAGGTCACTTTAGAACAGGAATTCGTACAACTAGTTAGAAATGTTAAAAAAGAGATAAGGAAAGCAAAAGAAACTATGAAGTTCGTATAGCAGGGCAAGCAAAGACAATCCTAAAGGGTTTTTTCAGTTATATCGAACTAAGACTAGGGAAAGGATAGGTCCATTAAAAACTGAGACAGGTCAAATAACAGATAGTGATGAAGAGATGAGTAGTATTTTTAATAATATTTTGTATCTGTATTTACTAAAGGAACTTAACAATATGCCTTCAGCCCAACAAGTCTATGTGGGTGGGGACGAGGACAGGTTGACGAGTTTAGCAGTTACCAGGGATGTTCTTAAACAAATAGTAAAACTCAAACCAAACAAATCCCCAGGGCCGGATGAAGTGTTTGCCAGAGTGCTGAAAGAATGCAAAGAGGAGCTTTGTGACCCACTGTCAATCATATTTAATAATCAATAGAGTCAGGCAAGTGCCAGAGTTTTGGAAAGTTGCTAATGTGATACCAGTTTTTAAGAAAGGAGATAGATCACTTGCGTCTAACTATCGACCAATTAGCTTAACGTCTATTGTGGGAAAGTTACTCGAATCTATAATAGCAAATAAAATTCGTCTTCATCTTGAAAAACATAAATTAATAATTGAGTCGCAACATGGTTTTATAAATGGCCGTTCATGTTTAACAAATTTGTTATCTTTTTATTCTAGCATAGTTGAGGCAGTTGATAGTGGTAAGGATTGTGATGTTGTGTACCTTGACTTTAGCAAAGCTTTCGATACAGTGCCACATGAAAGACTGATTAAAAAGATAGAGGCTCATGGTATTGGGGGTGCTATATTAAGCTGGATTAGGGCATGGCTATACCAAAGGAAACAGAGAGTTAGTATAAATGGAGTCAAGTCAGAGTGGGAAAATGTTGTAAGTGGAGTGCCTCAAGGCTCTGTCTTGGGACCTCTGTTGTTTATATATATATAAATGATTTAGATTCAGGTTTGAGTAGCAACATTTGCAAATTTGCCGATGATACGAAAATCGGTAGGGAAATTAATTCGGAGGAGGACTCACTATCACTTCAAGTTGATCTAGATAGGTTTTGAAATGGTCAAAGGACTGGCAGATGCAGTTTAATGCTGATAAATGTAAAGTTCTGAGCTAGGTAATGATGATAGAGTTACAAGATACGAGCTAGATGGTGTTGAGATTGCGAAGTCGGATTGCGAAAGGGATCTGGGAGTTATAATTAGTAAGAATTTAAAACAAAAGGATCAATGCATAAATGTTCGTAATAAGGCAAATAGGACACTCGGATTTATTAATCGCAGCGTAAGTAACAAGACACCTGGTGTGGTTCTCAAGCTATATCTTGCTCTGGTTAGGCCCCATTTAGATTATGCAGTTCAGTTTTGGTCGCCATATTATAGAATGGATATAAATTCACTTGAACGTGTCCAGCGTAGGATGACTAAGTTAATTCCCCAAATTAGAAATCTTTCATATGAAGAAAGATTAACAAAGCTTAATTTGCATTCACTGGAAAGGCGAAGAGTTAGGGGTGACATGATAGAGGTTTACAAGTGGATGAATGGACATAACAAAGGGGATATTAATAGGGTATTGAAAGTATCAACACAGGACAGAACGCGAAACAATGGGTATAAATTGGATAAGTTTAGATTTAGGAAAGACTTGGGTAAATACTGGTTCAGTAACAGGGTTGTTGATTTGTGGAACCAATTGCCGCGTAACATTGTGGAGGTGGGGTCCCTCGATTGTTTCAAGCATGGGTTGGACATGTATATGAGTGGGATTGGGTGGTTATAAATAGGAGCTGCCTCGTATGGGCCAATAGGCCTTCTGCAGTTGCCTTTGTTCTTATGTTCTTATGTTCTCCCTATTCTTTGCCAATATCACTGGACACGA
>WNGS01021387.1:0-18738 GCA_020271785.1 Procambarus virginalis
ATAATGTATCTTCAAGGTCCACCTCCACCTCCCTGTCTGAAGGTCCTGGCCTCGAGAACATCCACCTTGGTAGTAGCAGGACTTACCACATTCTGCTTACCCATGGATCTGGTCACAACACAGGCTGGATAAATGACACCATCATCCTCTCTGGTTGAGCCAGTACTGCATTAGTTTTAGTATACATAACAGGACAATCGGTCCCACTAAATTGACATTGTCAAAGTCATTACCTACAATTATACAATCCCAGGAATGGGCAACTACTCACTGACTGCTACAGTGCACAACCTGGTGTAATAGAAGAATTCAGGTAACCTTAATTAATGGTACACGCTGATAAGCCCTCCAAGTCCCTGCAATAACACTACCTCTCCAGTGTCTTCTGTGCTAACATCAGTAAGAACACTGCGAGAAATTAAGGACTGGGAAGCACCAGTGTCCCTTAACAACTGGACTGGTTTCCAGGTTCCACTAGTACATAATAGGGTTCCGAATGTAGGTATGGATCAAATTAGTCATCCACTTGGGCATGACTGAAGCAACATTGGCATTAATGGTTTGCAAACCCCTACTCATAATTAGACCATTGGTCTCAACTCTGGGTGCAAAGCATAACATGAATTTACCACATGACCTCTTCTCCTGCAATGCGTGCATACCTGCTAGTGGTCGGAATAGCCGAACCCACTGCAGGCTTATTCACTACATTACTTGAGGTTGACAACCCTGTCGGTTGTTTTCTCAGATTTAGGCTTTACAGGAGAAGGGTTAAGGGGAGAAGGTGAAGTAGCTGGTCGAGCCTGGAAAACATGTTGGTTATGAGCATAATGATTAGTTTTAACATTGAAATGATTAATGGGTGCTCTAAAGGCACTTTAGTAAGTAGTTCATGCTCATCAGCTAGCTTGGCTAATTTTATAAGATCATTGGTTTGTTTATTTTCAGCCATAAACAAGCTAATTTCTCTGGTAGACATCCCACTACTTCCTCAGTTACTATGAGGTCTCTCAAAGTCTCAAACTCTGTAATATTTAGTGCTTTAATCTATCTGTTAAGTGATTTAATTTTACTCTTACAAAATCAGAAATAGTCTGGTCATGTGCTCTTTTAAACTTCGGAATTTATTCTATGTGCCTCTGGGATCTGTTGGTAGGCATTTAAATACTTTGCTGAACAAATTAAAATCGAAAGAATTCTCAGCAGCAAGATGTAAATACCTCTTGGCTTTACCCTTAAATGTCCTTGTAATATGCTAACCCATTGATCTACAGGCCAATTCATGGTGACTGCTAGTTCTCAAAATGCAAGAAAAATATTTCTGGATCTTCTTCATTAACCTAGGCAATCTACACGTTTACTGTACTTAGAAGAACTATTTGTACTCTCTGGATTATTACTAGTGTTACCAAACCTGCCGCAATCCTCTGCTGTTCTAACCTGTTATTATTTTCAGCCATACTCTGCTGAATTTCTAATTGTTTTAGTTTGTTGCTCGGCTTGTTTAGTCTCATACTCTGCCAGTTGTAATTGAGCCTCCAACATCGTGTTTAGTTCCAACTCAAGTTGTTTTTGCCTGATTCTGCAACTCCAACCTCTCCTTATCTGCTTCCAGCCTCTGCTTGTCTGCTTCCAGCCTAGCCATTTCTAATTTAGTCTCCAACTCCAACTTTAAGATTGCCACCTTGTCACTTGACTCTTCTTCTAAATCTTCTAAACACTCCTCGTCAAATCTCTCCTCTCCACCAAGTTGTGTGAACACTTGAGCTTTCAACATTTTACTGGAAACTGCTAGGTTCAATTTTCATCACCAGCAATAACAAACCAGACTTCCTTAAGTCTTTAATTTTACCAAAATTTGGCTGATCTACCAGCGCAGCAACCTGATCCTCCATGGTTGGCTCAATAATCACAACTTACACTTGAAACACACTGAAAATTATGCTTGGCCCCTGGCACCAGCTGAACACTTACCTCAAATCGTGAAGCGTTGAGAAGTTTTCACAGCAGCTCAGATTGAACAGATAATTTCACACAGGCTTGATTAGGTGCCACTAGATAATCACAGAGTACCTAGGAAGGCAATTGCTATTAATATTAGCACTGTTAATTGTACATCACAGGGAATTAATGGTATAAGCTCCCGGACACAGCCTCCATTTGTTACCACCCTTGAGACTAAATAAGGTTCTTCTCCAGCAGTGTACATAAAATATTTAAAACGGCCTTGCCATAGAAGTCCTAGGGTAAAGATAACTCACTGCATAAAATGGGGAACAATATATTTATGCTAAGGGGAACAAACGTAACAATTAAATGGTACGTAATAAAGCCAGAAATATTTATCAGCATGCAATATTAAAATAAAATCCTTATCGAGCAATGAGCAATATCACCAGCATTTAAAAACTTAATTGAGAATACAAAATCATCTACCCAGTAAATCAAAACTTTGAATGGGCTAAAATAACAAATCAAGACTTAACTTAATACATGTCTCCACTCGACCCAGCCGCCACGCTACTGACTCACGCGTCGGTCCACAGGCCAAGCGTCTACTAACAATCAACTAACTATCCACATAACATTGTGGAATTCTAATATACTTGTAATACTAAATATCAAGACATTATTAATCTCAAGAGTAACACAATGACATTACTTTATACAATAGCATTTACTGACAATAAATAGGAGTATTAAATCAAGGTTAAATCATAAACACTCGCTTGACAACACTTTCCCACGCTAGTCACATTCCCAACTGGTCAACCCACACGAGAAACACATGAGAATTGTACCACGAAAGCCTCATACAAATATATGCAACTCAGGCACACTATAACATGCTATAATATATATCATATACATACAAAATCTCATATCATACAACTGGATGCTAGTTAATTAGAGAATAAGACAATACAGTAATACGAATCAAGAGTAATGAGAATCTAGCACGATCGTAACACACCTACCCTGATATCTTCAGGTTCTTCCGGGCTTAACTACCAGGATCCTCTGCAGCTCCTCCAGCTGCTACCATTAAGGTTTCCTTAACAACTATGGTCTTCACTACTTCTACTAGGTCCTCCACAGCCCTCCTGGCTGCTACACCATGACGTTTCCTCGAACAACTAGGTGCTTCACCACCTCTACAGAGCATGTGACACTCCTCTTCACTGCTTCTCCTTGTAACCAATCGTTCATCACGACTCATAACCTGTACAGCAGTAAAGGGATGGTGCCTAGGGCCATAGCTTCTGTACTATATATTGGGTCACCCAGTGTGCTCACCTAGGGCATAGAAAAACAAGCAATAATAAAGTATTTCTCCCTTAGGACTGAAGAAATATACATATAATTTATATATATATTCAAGATAAATCTAAATAATATGTACTTACAGATGATCACAATATTTCACTTATTACAATACAATAAGACTGTCTCTCCCAGAACAAAATACTACTAAAAGCTAGACAACACAATACACAGACTTAGCCTCCATGTTACGTCCCCGAGTAGCGCCAGCAACTACGGCTGTGTGGCATCCCAACCCATAAGTCCTCTTCCCCTCCGCTCAAAGGATGAGGGTTAGAAAACAATAACTTTTTATAAATGAGACTAAATCAACCACCACTGGTTCTCAAAATACATGTAGAATAAACATTAACATAATAGGTATTTCCCAAATTAATAAGTACAATGCTAACTGCGTAATTACTGTATACACGTAATTTATGAATATAAATATTGTGACACCTGAAACACTAAACTGAACAGGTCCAGCAAACTCTCGTTCCCGAATCGAACAGGTCAAATACATGTGAGGAGACGCCACCGCTCCTATACCCCTTGACATTGCCAACACACACGATGAATATAATACATATACACATATACAGTTAATATCATGAAAGTTTATATAAATTTATTACGTAGCCAGCTATGGGTACGTAACACTTCCACCTCCAAGAAAAAAAAATGCAATGGATTGAAGATCAATGGCATTTTTCTGAAGTAGAATGTATGACACTTGATTTATGGTATTAATTTCACCAAACATGTACAAGCAATAAGTATATATTTCTGAACAGAATGAAACACTTCCAATATTTCTTACATGAAACTCAGAAAGTTCTACATATGTTTCACTGGAGTATGCAAATTTATCTCTCCAGGGTACTATCTCATTTATTTCACTTTGTTTCAGATCATACTTCACACACCTATCATCAACATTATCATCATTAGCATGAATAGAATTGTCAATAAAGGTAACTGTTTTCACACAGACATCACTGCAATTATTTTCTACATCTGTTTCTACTATTTCTCCTAGATCAGTCCCATATTTCATATGATCCATTTTCTAGATGGTGGAATTTTCCAAGACAGACTCCATTTTCCATGACTCTGACTGGATGTAAAGTAGTGTTGGGACTTCTCCTGGGTATGCTCTGACAAAAGCATCTGCTCCGCATCACTCTTGATCCTCTGTGGAACACATACTCTCGCCCAATGGATACTAAAATTAGAGAAATTAGCATTAAACTTCACATTTATGTATAATATTTCCCCATTCATAGAACCTTCAGCAACACAACACACCAACTTAGCAAACCTTTGGCCTTGAAACCAAGAAATACAACCAAAGATAAGTGCAAAGACTACCTTGCACAGGCATATGCCTAGGCACCATATCTCAATCATGACTCTGAAGACAAGTTCACAATTGCTGAGGGTGAACTTGAACACAACACACACTTTCATCAACCGTCTAGTCTTCCAAAAGACTAACAAGAACATGCCGAAAACTTGACAACCCTCACCATCACTTTCCAAGTGATTTACGTCTGATGACAAACAATCAACCAAGAGGTTTAAGGGTTTTAACATCTTGAAGATGCACAGCAGATTACCTGGGAAACACCCAAGGACAATCTGTAACCCTTCACAGTTATTAACACAATCTAGGATAACCTTATCCCCCAACTTGAAATACACACCTGGAGCCTCAAACACCTGCTCCCAAGTATGATTAAATCCTTCACCACCAATATGACTCTGCAAGTCAACACCAAGATGACTCTGAAAGCCAACACCACACTTGAGTGGAACATACACTTTGTTCACTCCTCTTGCATCAAAATAAACTGGATCTGAATAGAGACACTGCTCTAGTATAACTCACCACTTCCTCAGAACAACCGGATGCACAACCTACTTGAGTAAACTCTCTGCTCAACCACAAGGCTGGACAAAGATGTCCCACAGTCCATTACTTCACAAGAGAATGGCTCCTGCAGAATAAAAGTAGATTTCAACATTCTACACACACTCTGACTCAATTTACACAATGAGAAATACTTACTCCACATGGAATAAGAATCACAACCCACAACTCTCTGCAACTTAGATCCGAATGAACTTTACTACTCTCAATGGTTTTACCAAAATTTCCTCCCATGACATCTGGAGCTGCTTGGAGTACTGTCTGTTCACAATCAATAACACTACCAAGCGGGGTCACAGCCTCACAGACAACTGAAGAGGGAGGCTCAATGGGTCTCCATCTACTCGACAGAAGCTGATCCTCTGGTTGATTTCCCACACTCTCCAGAACTGGATCTACAGTACAGACTGTCTCCTTGCTTCTCTCTGAAATCTTAGGGTCAGTTCTACTCAATGCACATAAATTAAAGGAATCTGAAGCGAGCGGGCAAGTAACAGGTAATTTGACCTCCTCCCCTATACTATCAACTTGACTAGGGTGAGGCGGGGCCTCTACAACAGACTTACTCTCGACAACTGATTCTAAACTTGGAGTGAGCGGGAATACTTCTGCCAACCCGACATCTTGTCTTAAACCATTCACTTGGCTAGAATACAACAGAGTCGTGGCTTTTAAGTTTCTCTCAACTCCTGGCACAACGTTCGTAGTGAGCGGGCAAGACACTGGTACATGGACATCCTTTCCCAATTTATTGGAATAAAGCAGAGTCATAGCATCAGGCTTACTCTCAACAACTAAATCGGCCACACAGGAATCTGGAACAACCACATCCCACTTCTCCACTGAAGGGGTACTGGTTACTGGAACAAATGCTTGAGTAACAACAGTAGAACTGACAACTGGATTTATAATAGTACTGACATCAGCACAGGTAGGATGGACAACACCATCTACTACAACAGGTTCGTTCATAGAACTAACTTCAGCACAGGCAGGATAAACATGATCTGCAACTGGCTGTTTATACAAACTGGGATTAATCTCACCCACAACATGATTTATGGCCACATCATTACCCAATATAACATCCACACCTGGGATGGGCAACTGTGTACAAACACCCACAGTGCATAAACTAGGAGCAATGGTGGATCTTAAAGTAACATCTATCAGAGGTACAGTTTGACATCCTGCAACACTCTGAAGAACAACAACATTTCCAGTATCTCTCTTTTCAACATTAGAAAGTATACTAGCAGAAATTAAGGTTTGGGAAGCACCAGTATCACGAAGAATATTCACCAGCTTCCACTTCCATCAACACACAAAACTTCACCTGAAGACATATATGGTGAATACTGTTTCACCCAATTGGGTTTACAGTTACATGTTATTAGTAAATTTATTTTGCACACCTCTACAATAAATGAGACCAGTTGGTCGTAACTCAGGGTGCAAGATAAAACAGGAATTAATTCCATGGCCTTTTTTCTTACAATGGGAACAGGACCTTACAGTGGACACACCTGTAGAACCAACTGTAGGTTTAGAATTAACCTTATTATTATTTGACATTCCTGACAATGAAGTAGCAGGATTAGGTTTTGTAAGAAAAGAGCTCATGGGAGTAACTGGAGCACTAGGACTGGAGGGATTCTGATAAGGAGTTCTGTGAGCATTATGATTTACTTTACGATTAAACTTAGGTGAAGTGGCCGTAAACTGGGCCTTAGTCAACAACTCATGCTCATCAGCGAGCTTTGACAGCTCATAAATGTCTGTTACATTCTTTTGTTCTGCCATATAAGTAGATAATTTGTCTGGGAGACAAGACAATACTTCTTCCATGATAAGAAGATTAACCCCAAAAGCTTCGCAGAATCTTTGTACTCAAGGGATGACCATAAAGTGACAGAGGGACGAAGAACTCCCTTTTCCGAGTAAAAGTCATGCACAGTCTTATAGTAGAGAACTTAAGCCATGATCGGTGGCCCAAGACGACACAGCATTAATCGCAAGTTAAAGCCGGCGTTGAAGGAGAGGCGAATCGTCACCCTGACAGCAAAGGGTAAGATCATCGACACAGAGAGGATAAGACGCCTGAAGGAATAGAGGAAAGAAGGCCATTGAGGGCAACCAGAAAATGAGTAGTGCTCAGAACACTACCTTGGGGCACACCTTCGTATTGCTGAAAAGAGTTCAGAGAGAGCAGCACCAAGCCTCACCCGAAAGGAACGACCAGAGAGGAAGCGTTGGAGAAAGAGAGGGGAATTACCACGAAGGCCAAAAGAATGAAGTTGGGACAGAATATGATATCGCCAGTGAGTCATAAGCTTTTTCCACGTCAAAAAGGACGGCAACAACGGAGATCTTCGCAGTAAAAGCAGTACGATTACAGACCTCCAATCTCACCAGGACATCCGTTGTGGTGCGACACTTGCGGAAACCAAATTGAGAAGGGAGAGGTAGTGATAGTATTCTAAGAACCACATCAGACGAACGTTAACCATACGTTCAAAGATTTGCAGACAACTTGTAAGGGCAATAGGGTGAAAGTCCTTAGGGGAAATCCCCAGAGACCCTGGTTTGCAAACAGGAGGATAACGGCATCCAGCCGTTGTCTCAGTGACTGACGATGACTCCCAGATCCGATTATACAGACAGTAAATACAGAGACGTGCACGGAGGGAGATGGCGAAGCATCTCATAATGAATGCCATGGGAGCCCGCCACTGTAGAACCGCAGAGGGTCAGGGCAGACCGAAGTACAGAGAAAGAGAAGGGATCGTTATAGGGAAGTCGGAGACGAGTGCAGAAATCTAAAGGACGAGATTCAACGACAGGTTTACGAAGAAACTAAGATGGAGGAAGATGAGAACCCGAGCTAACAGAAGAAAAGTGGGAACCTTATTCGGTAACGACCTGCAACGGGTCCGCCAGAGGAGTACCACGGAGGTGAAGGACAGGCGAGACATCGGGAACGAACTTACACGCTATCTTGCGGATATGCTTCCAGATCTGCGGTAGAGAAGTTTCGGACGTAATGGTGGAGTCATAAGACATCAAATCTTCACGTTTAGCCATACGGATGGCCCTACGGGCCACCGCACTCACCTTCCGAAACAAAAGAAAAGAATTGGCCATCTGCCGGCGGCGGTGTCTCCTCCAGGCTGCACGTTTACAGCGGACAGCCCGAGCACAGTCTACATTCCACCAGGGAACGCACTTCCGTGGGCGCCAAGAGGAAGAGCGAGGAATAGAGCGGAGGACAGCGTCGAAGATGGTGTCATGAAAAGGAGGAGAGAGTGAAGGGAGAGGTCAGAGAGAGCATTACTGAGGGTAAATAGGTTCCAGTCTGCCTTAGCAAACTGCCACCTAGGGAAGGAGAGGGGAGGGCGAAAAGAGAAAACAGGTAACAAGGATGGCAAAATAATCACTGTCATGGAGGTCATCAAGAACTCGCCACATGAAATCCAAGTAAAGAGACGACGAGCAGAGAGAAAGATCAAGACGGGAAAGGGTGAGAGTCCGAGAGTCCAAATGAGTGGGCTCACCAGAATTCAGAAGAATTAGGGAAGAAGAGAGGATGAACGGTTCAAGAAGGCGACCCAGGGTGTTTGTCAGAACATCCCCCCCAAAGGTATGACGACAATTGAAATCACCTAGCAAACCGTGTACCATTTCCTCACAAAGATACAGGCAGCAGAACAATGGAGATGCGATGGAAAAAGTAAGGGGACAAAGGGAACATCAGAGCAAATCAAGAGAGCAGAAAGAGCAGAAGTATTAGGAGCCCCAGCAACAGCTGGGGGGGGGGAGGGGGAAAAAGGAATAGCCACGGAAGCGACCAGGACGAGCACCAAGCATTGGCTCCTGGAGACAGACACAAAGAGGTGAAAACCGAGAAAGCAGAAGTTGGAGTTCAAGGAAATTGGTGTAATAACCACAAATGTTCCATTGAAGAATAGACATTGACAAGAGGAGAAAGGACAACAACAGAGAACAACGAAGAAACAAAGGTGAAAATGGAACACAGCACGTCAAAGAAGTGCAGGATCAGGGTCAGCGAAATCAGGGTTAGCGGGCATGGGTAAACTGAGTAAAGATGGAGGGAAGGGAGCGGGAGGACAGACCAGAGGCGGACGTGCAGGGACAGGAGGAGGAGGGGGACAACCGAGGATCAAGGAGAGCAGCAGGAGGATCACCTAGGGAGTGCACCTCAGCAAGGGCAGCAACCATGGGGGAAGCGGGGGGCCTCCACGCTTCGGTTTCTCCACGAAGAAATCTCCAGAGTAGACCCAAGGGGCGCAACCATCGAAATGGGAGGGGATGGAGCGAGTGTCAGAGGTAGGGGGCGAGAAAGAAAGCGAAGCCTTCTCACCCGCCAGGGAGGAGGAAGGAGAAGAGCCAGGCTTTCGCTTCTGACTCAAAGAGACAGGCGTCCCAGTAACAATGTACTGGACAACAGATTCAAGCGTCTCAACAAGAGAAGCAGAACGAGAGCAAACACGATGGCTATTGGGAGAGCGATGGACATCAGTCCGTACTGACAGGCGGTGTGGAGAGCTAAGAGATGGAGGAGAAGGATCGGAAGGAGGATCAGAGGGAGACGAAGAAGAAGACACAGGAGACATGACAGACAGGGAAGAAATAGGGGGAACCCAGACAGAAAGCCATGAGGGGGATCCATCGGGACAGAACTCAAAGGAATGGAGGAGGAGGTGGTGGGTGTGTCTGGGTCCAAGGCCTGGAAACGGTTGTGAGACTGAGGAAGGTGGGAAGGACGAGGAGAGGATCAGCGCAACACGCGAGCATAAGGTGGGAGATGGGGAACTTGGCGTCTCGCCTCAGGAAACGACAAACATTCCCGATGCTTCAAGTTGAGGACTGCCGCCTCAAGCCTGTAATGTATACACGCATGGAAGAATGTAGTGTGGGCTTCATCACAATTGAGATAGCGAGCCCGGGGAGAAATGAACTCCGACTTAGAGTGACCTTCGTCCCCACACACAGGACAGAGAGAGACAGTACCGGAGCAGCGGAGGGCTCCATGCCCAAACCTCCAGCACTTATTACAGAGCCGAGGAGAGGGAATGTACTCCTGGACGGAGCACCTGGCACCAGCAAGAATGGCAAAGGGCGGAAGGGTCCTACCATCAAAGGTAATCTTAACAACCCGAAGGGGGTTGACGGCGACGACCACGAGGGGACGAATAAACGAGTCTACCTGGAGGACAGAATGGCCCTGGGCTTCGAGGATACGACGAATATCTTCGTGGCAGTCCTGTAGATTCCGAACACCATTTGCAACATGGGGTGTGAGGAGAATAGTGCCAACACTGGAATTCAACCGAGCGTTCTTGGAGACCCGAACAGGGGGTCTGGCCAAGGCAGGATAAGGCGGCCAAGCGAGAGGCTGCATCCTCAGAAGGAGCAGCAATGGCACGTGTACTGAGACGGGTGAGGTTGCAGGTAACAGAGGCATTAACTGAATCAACAAGGTGCCTATGGCGGGAGAAATCGTCAGGAGGCGTAGAATCAAGAGGGAGGAGATCAAAGTATTTTGCCCACGAAGCTGGACCAAACAAGGCTTGAAACGCATCAGGACAGGAAGGAATCGAGCGAGTGCGGCCGAGGCGAGGATGGCGTTGAGAATCCCCAGAGAGAGAGGGGTTAAAAGGCGCAGTACTTTTAAATGCTACAGTTTACAGAAAACACACACTTATATAACAATATATCAATCAGTTTTCGAAGACCTAGTTCAGCTCTTCAGGGGTCGGGTGCGTACCATATATAAATATATATATATATAAATATATATATATATATATATATATATATATATATATATATATATATATATATATATATATATATATATGCAGAATAACCACATGTGAAAATAGAAAATGCTTAACGCGTTTTCGGCTAATTCGCCTTCATCAGAGCAAAGTAGAATGAAGATGATATATATATATATATATATATATATATATATATATATATATACATATATATATATATATATATATATATATATATATATATATATGTATATATTGTATAGTATGCAGGGTTATACAGTTACATATCAGTTTATTTACAAAAAAATGAACATTAAATTAAAAGGAAATAAGGGGAAGTTGGTTTCCTAGAGGCTGTAGATTTCTTGGAACTCCTCCGACGTCAGGCAGGAACCGAGGATGCAGCGGACATTTCCTCTCTGGATCGCGACACTGAGGTGCTGGAGGAGAAAACTTGCCGCTCTAGGGTATCATGCAAATTCAATGGGCCTGGAACGAAGAACGTTAAGAAATCTTCTGGCAAAATCTCGCCCAATGGACTAGGGTTTCAGCTCCTATTGTAATGAAATTGTACTAATGATTTAATTCCCTGTATTTGGTCAACTTGTATCATTCTCTGAGGCTCCTGCTTGGCCGGCAGAGAGGTTGATGTATGTTGTTGCCATGGGGGGGGGGGGGACACGCAAGTGTAATTTCACGCCACCTTGTCTGCCATCCTTCAAAGGGCGCAGTGTGATTCCGTCTGGTTGGCCGGCAAAGCTAGCAGAGTTATGGTTCAATAGATTGCGGGGCTCTCTCTCCGCTGGACATTGGGCAAAGGCAAGGCTCCTTCTAATGATGTCATTGAGTTCGTCGTGTCTAGAGTGTCAACCGACCGATTTTCCTCAGTGCAGGCAATGCAATCCAAAATCGTCTGCATCTGCCTCGCCGCAAATACACTTATGAACAGTGTGGATAGGGGCAGCATGGCGGAGAGCAACTGCAATATGGAGGCTACTGCGGATCAAGACGTGTGCCGGTAGGAGACATAGGGGACTGCCAAAAAGAAGTCAACTGTGTGGGGAGCAAGCACAGCTGTGAGGCGTGCACTGTATTTATATACATATATATATTGATATTTGCTTCTATTTGAAGCAAACATTTATGGTAACAGTGATACTGTAACAGTAAGCATAGATTCATAATTTTGGCGGTGTGAATAATTCATAGTGCATTTGATTGTACTATATTAACATATAAAATCCATGTAGTAATCTTCCCTGCGGTAGTTGGAGATGCCGATGACATATTTTTGACAGTAATATGTGAACAAATTGTTTCAGATTCTTTGTTATCCACACATGAGAGAACGAGGAAGAGGAATTGAAATTACAGCTAAAAATACCAGGTAAGATATTTCATATTGTTCAGTTTATCATTGGGGTTTAATATTGTTTTGTTTATCATTGGAGATCAGGATTGTTCAGTTTATCATTAGAGTTTAATATTGTTTTGCTTATCATTAGAGATTAGTATTGTACAGTTTAACATTAGAGTTTAATATTGTTCTGAGCATTCTTCTGAAGCTTCGACATCATTTCGAGAGTCCCTGCGAACATTATCACAACATCTAATGATGGATGCCAAGTGAGGTGCTCTTCCAGATTTATAAACGTAAACTCCTTGGCTCTTATTCAGGCTTAAGGCTCTTATTCAGAGCCTTACACACATTACCTTAAGAAAGGATGCGTGTTACATCCAAAAATTTGTCTTTTAATACACTTACATATATTGGGTCTTTCCTTCTCCTTCGTTAAAGAACTACGACATTGTAGTAAGTCTCTCCATGTAATATACTGTCATGAAATATTTTGTTAATGTAAACTAAAAGTTAGATTCAAATTATTGCATTGAAAAATAAAGTAAAGTATATTTAAAAGGATCACAGAGAATAAAGATGCAGCCAATGTGATTTTAAATGAAATTTTAATTATGGTATAATTTTTGGAAAGCAGGAATAAAAACTGAAATTAAATAATGGGGAATACGAGAAAAACAATTAATATAGAAAGGTTATCATATGAGGATGGGTCTTGTCTTAGGAAATGAGGTACTGGATCTATGACTTAAATATATTTAATGCTAGTAATGATTTATATGAGAACGGAAGAAAGTGATGGGAAAATACCATCACAGAAAAGTCACAGCGGAATTAAATTGCAGCCAAAATATTCCAAAGTTAGAAAAAAAATACCATATGCAGTAGAGAGTAGGAGCACAAAACTAACAAAAGTTATAAATTGAATCCTTGACCAATAAAATTGAAGAATAGCACATCCACACCAGTTTTTTTAGAGGTCTTGAAAGCAAACTGATTTATCGAACTCTAGAATATGGGAAAAAGATAAATTTATCCGAGTTCAAAATATATGAGGAACAAATAAAAAAAAATATTATGCATGATGTTGAAGGTACTGAGAGAAGGAGTTTAGTAGAATATCTTATTAGTGTTTCTAAAACTGTGATTATGACGTGCAAAGGTAAATGTGAGAAAACAGGAACGTTCAAGTGGTGATTTAAGCTTCAGTGTGGACTAAACTATTACGACAACGATAGAACTGTTATAATACAAACTGAACAATTATAGTTCAAACTAAATTATCATAGTATGGATTCGGATAAGATTAAGATTACAGATTAGATTAAGCTAATATAGTACAGTCTGAGCTACTATAGTACAAATTCAGCTATTGCAGTAGTCTAAGCTTCCTGGTAACGAAATTTAATGTGATTTATACATTTATACATGTTATACACTTCATATAAGTGTATAACATGTAAGTAGAGCGTACAAGATCAGGGTGCGAGTTATCTGGTGAGGCTCCAGCTTTGGGGAATTCCTACTCGACAGGCTACACTTTTTCCCGAATCAGGGGGGTCATGGACGTCCTTCAGTGCTAAGGCTGCACTATAATGGTGCTCCCGCCGGGCTTTATACACAACACAGTTTATAGTGCAGAGGTTTAGCTGTGGGAGCCTTTGAACCTCGTACTGAGGGCACCTCATATGTTCAGGTTGGCAGTGTGCAGAGAAGGGTTCATGTAAACACATATGTAATCTATAAATACGTACTAATACACAGGGAGCATTCATTACGTTAAGATTGGTGTTTATCGAAGCTAATATTATGTCAGAGACACTTGGAAGCCTCACTGATCGATGACCATATTATAATCGCCGAAAATACCGTCTTAACATTTCTACCAAACAGTCGCAAGACGGCGTACCTGTCACTAAGGTTTCATGTGAGTTCCTTCTTGATACTCAGGAACAGTAATGACATGCACAGTCATCACGGGCAGTGACCTGTCAACTGACAGTCATCATGGGTACTGAAGTGTCAACTGTCAGTCAACATGGGCACTGACCTGTCAACTGACAGTCATCAAGGGTAGTGAGCTGTCAACTGACAGTCATCAAGGGTAGTGACCTGTCAACTGACAGTCAACAAGGGTAGTAACCTGTCAACTGACAGTCATCAAGGGTAGTGACCTGTCAACTGACAGTCATCAAGGGAAGTGACCTGTCAACTGACAGTCATCAAGGGTAGGGACCTGTCAACTGACAGTCATCAAGGGTAGTGACCTGTCAACTGACAGTCATCAAGGGTAGGGACCTGTTGTCACGGGGGTGTCATTATCGATGCTTATTATCGATGCTAGCAATCGATAATAAGCCAAAGACTTACAGGGAAATTTTTAAGGAAAGCAAATTGAATTTTTATATAACTTACTATTACCTATAGGAGAAATAACCTAATTCAAACCATGTTTTCTGAGAGGAAAAAAGTTTTTTTTTTTTGCCCCATGATACTGGAAATTAACATCATAATTTTACACAAGCCACATATGAGAGCGAAGCCAATTCTCAGAAGTACCTACAACACATTGACAATTTTATATAAATTCTACACTTATAGCCAAGCATATCCCAGTGACCACTTGATCAACCAGGCTGTAGCTTGCTCTAGCATCACTGGGCTGATCTGACATGCTCATTGTAAGACTTGGCATATCCCCACCAGTTGGACATACTACGTCGGGGACGATAAAGTTGGTACTATGAGTGTGGCGGATGAGTACAAGTACTTAGGAATGCTTGTTAGGGCCGGAGGCAGACGCATATCCTATGGTTCACTGTTTGAGGACGGTCTGACTAACATCACTAACGCCCCCGCTCAAACCCCCAACAGAGGTTATACCTACTTAAACATGACCTAATCCTCAAGCTTGTTCTCGGACGCGTGTTTAAGGCGGATTTAGCGAGGCTTGACAGGCAGTTGCGGCACGTCATTCGTGGCTGGTTGTGACTGCCTCACGATACCCCTAATGCCTTCTTTCATACCGACGGAAAGGACGGTGGACTAGGAATTCCCGACTTTGCTGCATCATTCCGCCTACAAAAGAACAAGCAGCTCGGGACGTTGGTAGAGTCGGAGGATCCGGTGATAGTGGCTATGGCTCTTCTACCCGTATTCTAAACACGAATGCGTCGATGGGTAGACCTGACCACGGCCGCCAGAACCCCTTTAACAGAACGGCTGAGCGCTCTAGAAGATGGAAAGCAAAACTGTATAGGATGGTTGATGGTGCCGGCCTTGGATCTACTTGTGAGGTTCCTTGCTGCCATAAGTGGGTCTCATCCGGTACCCGTCAGCTAAGCGGATGAGATTTTGCTTATGCCTTCCAGATTAAGGCAACCGCTGTAGCCACTCCTTCTAGAACAGCTAGGGGTAGACCCGAGGCTTCCGGTCTCTGCGAGGCTTACCCGAGACCAGAAACCCTGGGCCACATATCCCAGGCATGCTATAAGACGCACGGGGCTCGGGTGAAACGTCATGCCGATATCACTCGTTTCGCAGCTGGCCGCCTGCGGCAGAGAGGTTTCGAGGTGGAACGTGAGGTTCGTATACCGGATGGAGGGGCCTTCTGCAAGCCCAGCATCATCGCTTGCAAAGGTGACGAGGCCTTCATATTGGACACCCAGGTCTCTGCTGATAACTTCCCTCTCTCCCGTCCACATCAGAGCAAGTGCGACAAATACGGCACCCAGAGATCCTTCAAAAGGTCAGGGAATATACTAGTAAGCACACAGCATCCGCCTCATCGATAATCCTTATTTGGAAAGGAGCATTATGCAAGGAGAGTGAGCATGGACTTCAGGATATAGAACACAATAAGAGCGACTTGGAGATTTGCTCTATGAAAGCCCTAACCTGGACATATTCCATCTACAGAATGTGGTCCAAATCCACATCAAGGGGGGCAGACCACCTTAGTCCCAGGATCACTGTGCAATGGGTACATAAGGGTTAATATAGTCTTGTTTAAGTGAACCGCAGCCAGGATAGCTGGCAGCTAACTATCTAAGCAGAGTCGTCATCTGGAGTACCATTTCTCCGAATAATTCCTCACAAGAGGATGGATGACCTGGCCAGAGCACACGAGTGGAAATGGCGGGGGCCGGAGGGACCTCCATGCGCATACATGACAACCCTCCCGCTCCGGAGCCTTGCTAGGAGCTTTCGCTTTGAATTGTTTTAAATGTATGCTGCTGTCAAGTCACCAATACTGCCGGTTAGGCAGCGTGTTGTTTTGCCCTCAGCTTTAATTCTTTTTTAATGGCATACTGTGCACTTCTCCCTTTGTGTGTTGTCTTATATAAGAAAAACAAAATTCTAAATAATTCTCCAATTTACGTGTTATTATTATCATCGAACTGTTATTATTACACTACGAATCGTGTAGGTTGAGATTGACATCTGGCTTTTATATGTATTTTAGTTTGTGTTGATAGGGAAATATATGTGCTTAGGGGTGCCTTCTCACCGTGCCCAGTGGCTGGGGGGGATTGGTGCTCTGAAGCTATTTAAAACCCTATAGCCCCCTGAAATGGCAAGGGGCGTTTGGGGACAAAATATCCATGATGAAAAAGCACTCAGCTCAGACTGGTTGTGCCGTATGGGATATCTAATTTACCGCCATGGTCACTTCATTAGACAAAAATAATTACACTGAGGGATTCCTGGCCGTTTGCTCGTTACTTATATGAATTTGGTGTTAATATGACATACGTAAGGACTTAGAACAGTGTAGTCAAGCTAATACTCTTCAGCTATTTATCCGCACATCTTCACATTTCTGTGTAATAGGAGCGAATTTGTGTACTTCAATGCCGGTCAAGCACAGAAGCTTTAACCAATCAGAGAATCTCTGTTACAAAGGTGTGGATACGTTAACCTTTTTTTCAGGTCATAAAATGTCATTTGGGTAAGTCACGTTATGGCTACTCCGGTCGTCTCAAGCGGGTGACCTGACTGCTGGATCCTGATGCCCGAGGGAAAAGCTCACCAAAGTAGCTTCTGTTAAGAAATGATGGGCTAGTACTCGTTCCAATAATAGTACTCCTAGCGTGATATGTATCCATAGCTTTAGTGCACGTGCTTTACACTACGAACTTCGCGAATCCTGTGCACATACAACATTGTGTCAATGTAGGAAACTGAGAGAACACACTCCACATTACCTTTGAGATAAACTGAGAGAACACACTCCACATTACCTTTGAGATAAACTGAGAGAACACACTCCACATTACCTTTGAGATAAACTGAGAGAACACACTCTACATTACCTTTGAGATAAACTGAGAGAACACACTCTACATTACCTTTGAGATAAACTGAGAGAACACACTCTACATTACCTTTGAGATAAACTGAGAGAACACACTCCACATTACCTTTGAGATAAACTGAGAGAACACACTCCACATTACCTTTGAGATAAACTGAGAGAACACACTCTACATTACCTTTGAGATAAACTGAGAGAACACACTCTACATTACCTTTGAGATAAACTGAGAGAACACACATTACCTTTATTACCTTGCATTTAATCGTCAAGCTGTTAACGCGGGGGAGGATACTGCTTGACAGTCTTTATGAGGGTGTCCAGCTGCTGGACACCTTTTTTGACCAAGAGAGTGGCTATGTTGAATGCTTCAGGGTGGCCACTGCAAGTTTCAGGGACTCTCAAAGCTCTTCTAAGGTCGTTGGTTGCTTCACATTCCAGAAGATAGTGAAGTAATGGCTTTTCTGCGACAGTTTGATGATGAGGAAGTAGATGCAGGCA
This sequence comes from Procambarus virginalis, assembly GCA_020271785.1. Lineage (NCBI taxonomy): Eukaryota > Metazoa > Arthropoda > Malacostraca > Decapoda > Cambaridae > Procambarus > Procambarus virginalis. The sequence goes on from WNGS01021387.1 coordinate 18,219, forward strand.
ATAAATAGGCAAGAGAAGGTGAGGAGCAAAGGCGTAGTAGAGAGGATAGTAGTAGAAATATGAACTGCAGAGGACCTATTGGCCCATATGAGCTAGCTCCTATTATAACCACCGAAGGAGAAGGAGATAGTAATAGGAACAAGAAGAGGATAGTAAGGGAACATAAGAAGAAACAATGAGAGAAGAGGGAAAGAAAAGGAAAGAGAAAGAAAGATAAATGGAAAGGTAAGTTTATGTTAGGTCACGTTTGTTAGAAAGATTAGAGCATTTGAGTATATACTGTGAAAGGGAAGAGTCCACAGTAACAAAGCCAGGACTCAAGTTCATGTTGGGTACATTGTGTATTAGCGCCTATTCAACAAGACGGCGTCTATGTAGAGTAGAAGCAGAAAAGATTATTTTGGAGGAAGACCAATCAATCCTTCAGTCACGTTATTGTGACTCATCCCCTGCATAGGAATGATATGTATACTCGAGATGGGGTTCATATATCTGGAGCTGAGGCTGTTGCTGTTGCCAA
>WNGS01021388.1:0-11747 GCA_020271785.1 Procambarus virginalis
ATGCCAACACAGTAGTGACACACGGTTTTGCAACAATCAAGGTATACCAATCTTAATGTCCCTCCAATCTTGCAAACGTTGCAAAAGATCGCCCGATCCCGGTTGCTTCAGCAAGACAATTAACGTTAATATAAGGCACCGTCGCTCTACGCGGACAGCTGGCACTAATTCTCTCATAATTAGGCAAATTAACAATTGCTCGCTCCCATTAAGTGACTTGAGAATTTCCCTGAATACTCAAAGGTGCCCTTTAAATCCTCAACACAGTTCCTAGGACAGTAATATCGTATACCTGATACCACTGCACCAACCTGCACATAATGATACCGTCAGCATGCCCCCCATGCTAATGACATCATTAGGCAATCAGTACGCGATCACATCTACTGACTCACCACACAACATGATACATGCAACATGCATATGAAACATATGAAAATGGCCTCCATAACAATGTACTTAATCAACAGGTGATTATACAAACCTCAGGATATTCACTAATAACCCTGCCCCACGGGCCTGCTTAATAACTCTAACCTGGCCTAATTACACAATGAGGTAGCATGGCACTAACCAAGGCGGGACGATTATACACAATCGCCAGACTGGATCATTTATATGATGATTTCTCTACACTGACTGGTCCCCAAACTCCAGGCAGTCTACACACAACATATATCTACAGATATATAATTATAACACTCCGTGATTACAGTGACAATTTCCCACTCCAGGTACTGCCCAACAGTCACCTGGGCATGCCACAGACGGGCGTCTCCGCTACTTCCTAGCCTGGCCGGCTAGGGGGCTCACACAACTTTTCTACTATGATTTCCACTAAGCTGAGACACCGATAAAGTACTCACGTTTCCGTCACACATTTCCTCATTTCCCAGGTCCTTACCACCTGGCTGTCAACACTTAGCTTGCTCCTCGTGCGTCGACAAGATGTGGCCTAGGCTGTCCTGGGAATGTGGCCAAAGGTGGTGGCCAAAGGTGGTGGCCAACATGTGGCCACTGCGTGGGCCTACAGGAGGGGTGGCCACGGGTGGCGCGTGACGTCACAGCACCCCACCCCACCCGGGCTACTCGCTCGCGCGGGGTAAGGTGGCCGTGCCGGCCGGGCCGGGCCGGGCCGGGCCGGGCCGGGCCGGGCGGGCCGGGCCGGGCTGGGCCTGGCCGCACGGGTGGCCAGGGGTTGGCCACGTGGCGCCTGGTGTTATACCAACATGAGGATGGGGAATCACTAACAACCCCATCATACCAGCGCCTGACTCGCTCTTACACTGGGGTGACAGGGTGACACTGGCCGCCGTCACCTACCACATGGACGACGTCGGGCGGAATTCCAAGTCCAAGTCCCAGCTTTTCTCGCAATTTGGGCTTCGACACACCCAGGGTGGCTGGAGTGCCATGCAATAGGAGTAAACAGAACGACAGGAGCGATACGGTTGGTGGGGGTGGCAGGCCCGCCACCCCGCACCTAGACACTTCTTCACAACCTGGCTGCCCCATTCAAACTAAACTCTCTTGGCGGCTAGAGAGGCTCACAGTGCCCATATTTCTCCCCTACCTTGTCTTGACCAATCAGCAGGAAGCCGGCACTGTCCCTCGGGCCGCTTCCAATGACAGCTTCTCGCGCGAAAACTCGGCATAGGAGTAGGGGTGCTTAGACCCATCACACGGGGCCCCTCGCCTGTGGCGTGGCGTGACGTCACAGTGAGGGTGAGGCCTAACACAACGTCTCAATGTCTCCCTTGGTGGGGGGGGGAGGCAGCTTCGCGCCCCACTGTCCCCCCTCCACCTCTAACGGTTTTTGGTTATACTACCCTCTCTGTTTCACAGAACATGAAAATTTCTGTATTCTCTCTACAGAGCAATCACAGACCTCTCATTAGTTTTAACTAACAGCATTTAACATAAGCTTACATATGACACCCAACAAGTATATGTAATTTGAAAGCTTCAGTTTCTAGATGCCCTAGAGCGACTAGTCTATTCTAGAAACTAGGAAATCTAGCTGAGGAGATTCTACATCTCCTCAACTACCTCCCACTAAAGAATGTATTTTCCTGCAAGGAAAATACATTCAAAACACCAGCTAGTTTTTCTGCACACACCTGCCCAACAGGTGTACTAGCTAAACAAGTGTTTAGTGTATAACTCTGTTTCCTATACATCACTAGCCTGAGGGTTCCTGTGTACTACCACCGGATCACCCTGGGTGGTGCTGCCTGACCTTGGAGTGGTAACATGTTTCGGCTCTAGCTCTGGTCCTGGCCGGTTCAACACCTCCCAACCATTTCCATCACTGAACCTTCCATTTCCATCCTCGGTCTGTGTCATACTGGACACATGTGCAACACATTGGTGTGGACTTACCGGTGAAGTACTTCTACCCTCCCCTCAACCTACTAAGAACTTACTGTCAGTTTTCCACCTGACATTGCAACAAGTTGACAGGATCACCCTTCCTGTCGCAACTGTCAAACACCAGCCGGTCTTGCTCTACCGATTGAACTATCTGGGAGAAAGCCCTTCTACAAGCACCTACACTCCCCTACTGAGCTTGAGGTCTATCCCTTGCTTTTCCTCGGTCTCGCTCCTCTATCAAGGACATGAGCGAAACTCTTGACATCTGTCAAACTCCCCCGGTCCGTTTCTACCTGGGCCTAACTTGGAATGTGATCAGCATTCCCTCTGCAGATCTACTATAACCCATTACCAAGGCAATCCTAAAGAACAAAATCATTATGCTGCTGGAGATCTGAACCATGGAAAATCACCAGCCCCAAAATGACCTTTGCCATCTTGCATTTTCAGCCTTTCCTCAAAAGGCGATCGATGTAAGCATCCATCGAATCGTCTTTCTCAGTGCTGCCTTGCTAGGCATCTTTACCTTCATACCTTGTCACCAGGTTAAGTGCACTAGGGTGGGCTTGCTTCCCTTCCCTGTGTGAGATTGCCTCCTTGCAATCTGCTCTTGAGCCAGCACTGACATGCTGCACTCTCACCATCAGGCTCGAACTCGGCCTTGCTGTCACCTCTGAGAATGGGAGCCTCTGCTCACCCTCCTCCAGTCGGGAGCCTCTGCTCAACCTCTCAAGTGACTCCCTTGAATTCTTCCTGGGGTTGTACAGTCCCCACTCTGGCAAGAATTCCCTCACCTGTCTAACTAAAGACAATTACTCTCCTTTCTCGAAAGAAGTCAACTCGGATCCTTAGCTGGTGGCGGCGGACCGTCCCACTAAGATCCGAAGGTGTATCTAACAACTACACTCTTATGACACCCTTGAAAACTAAACTGTCTGTCCAATGAAACCTTCACGGTCTTGAAGGTCACTTCTAGAAGCTTCGTCTACCCTCAGGTAGGTGGTGTCTTGCACTTCAGGAATATCCTGAGTGCACCCCTTCCAACCACTGTTGCACGCTGGCTTGGTGTCCACGACACCTGCTGCTGAGGTGACCCCACTCACTCACGAGTGTGTCAATTCCCTACTAGCAGCCACGAAAGCCAGAGAAATTTCACCATATTTACCATAGATACTTCTTTCCTACAGTGTGTGTGGTGTGTGTGTACCTGTGTGTGACAACCGTGAACAAAAGCACTACCTTCAACCATCCTGGTCCACATTGTTCTGTAATGATAACATTTATGTTACCTTAAAAATCAATGAGACTGCACTTCATGCGCTCGAACCCAAGTTGCATAGCCCAGCGTTGGGCGCCAGCTGTGAGATTTTTCTCTACGCCTACCGCCCTTAGGAGGTGGACTACAAGTTTAAGGCTGCGCTTGGCAGTTAAGCATGAAGTCAGTAGAAAAAGAGAAAGCGGGAGCAAACCGCCCAGGCTTCACCAGCAGGGGTGAAAACGCTGTCCACAATAGGCCGCTGGTTCCTCCTAGTTAAACATGACGTTAAAACAATAAAGGGTAACGACGGGTTCTCACAATCAAATTTTATATTTGTTGTGTGGCGCTATAAATTAGAATTCGAATTCCCAAAAGCGCAGCCGTCATATCAAAGATTTAAAACAACAATATCAAATATATTATCAGAACAATGGGAGTGGTACAGAAAAGTTGAAGGTTGAAATCAAATACTGTTAACAAATAACAATTTAATTATAACAAGCGACCGTAGACTACTACATCAAAACAAAAGAAGGTTCAATGACGTTACGCGAACATAAGCGTGCCCACAGAGTAATCAACACGCAAGCAAGAACTAACAGATCTATACTCACAATTACAACAAATGACACAGTGAGTTCTGGAACACGTCTCCAGTAACCTCCTAACTGTTCTACGCCTCAGTGGCAGTCTACACTGCAATGGCGGTTGCAATGCAATCAAATCACTCTCAATGCCTTTCAATGACATCAATACCTAATGGCTTCACTGGTCCACAAGCTTCGATCGTTGGGAACAGAGCTCAGCAGTGGTAGAAAACTTTACCATCCATCACAGATTACATTTAATTAATTCCTTCATAGGACAAGTTAGTATCACACAAATGGATCACACCAATGGACCACACAAGTGTACCACACAAGTGGACTGCACAAGTGTCCACAAGCTTAAGATGTTGGGACAGAGTTCACAGTGGGTTGGAAAACTGTCTCATTCTAGCACAGATTACAATTAATAATTCCTTCATATGACAAGTTGGAATCACACAAGTGGACCACAACAACAAGTGAATCATATGAAACAAACACCAACCAAAATGGTCCACAAGAAGTGACGCATATCAACCAAACACCAGCCCAGAGTGGTCCCACAGAAGTGAACGATCTGAGTTCAATGCATTTTATTGTTCACCGATTTGTGGCACACTTATCTTTGTAAATTAATTTAAAGGCTGAAGCATGAATAGCTAGCTAATATGTTGAAATCTTCTTACATTTTCTGTGATGAAACACGACGAGTGAGGGTGGACAGATAGGGGAATACTGTACAGTAAACTTCCCTTTACAGTGAGGTTCCACTCACTTTCGTCTGTGTTGTCATAGTTCATTGACCACATGGTTTTGAACGTTTCACATTAATAAATCAGTGCTAAAACTGGTTGTTTAATAACTCTTTATTATCCTAATTAAAACAAACTAAAGTAGAACCAAAAATATACTGTAATAAGGTAGATATCTCCTACTTGAGAAATTGTTCACATTAATGGCAGCACAACTCCAGCACGAGTAGACGGGTATAATCCCTGTCCATACACCATGCGTATTGTGTTGTGTTCGATTTCGTCGCCACAGTTCAGCGATCTACGGCTTCGAAATAATAAAATTAATAAATTAGTTCCAAAGTAAGTATTTTTATAGCTCGTATTACCAAATATTAAGTTGCTAAACTAAATATGTAACCCAAAAATATATAATTTGATGTAAATTGAATATTTGAGAGAAATATATGTTACTGGAAATCGAACACAACACCAGGCGGTGTTTTGTTCGATTTCGTCGCCACAGTTCAGTGACCTATGGCTTCGAAATAATGAAATAAATAAATCAGTTTCAAAATAAGTATTTTTTATAGCTCTTATTATCGTAATAATGTTGCTAAACTAAATACATAACACAAAAATATATAATTTGATGTAAATCGAATATTTAAGAGAAATTTATGTTACTGGATCAGGCTTAAACACCAGCCAACTGAAGGGTGTGCGTATAGACTTAGCCTGCGTTCGTACAGTATGCACCCAGTGCACTTAGCTTTGTCTGCGATTTATGTACAGCATTTATCTGCCGATGGAAGAATAATTGTGGAATTGACCATTTTTTTACTACAGCTCTTTGGTTATAAAACAAAATGTCTCAGGGGCTTACTAATAGTGCCTTATTAATGCCAAAACGAAGCAATATTTTGCAAGAACTAGTAGCAGAAAATCAACCAGCACGAGAACAGCCGTACCCAACACGAGAACAGCCATACCCAGCACGAGAACAGCCATACCCAGCAGGAGAACAGCTGTACCAAGCACGAGAACAGCCGTACCCAGCAAGAGAACAACCGTACCAAGCACGAGAACAGCCGAACCCAGCACGAGAACAGCCGTACCCAGCATGAGAACAGCCGTACCCAGCACAAGAACAGCCGTACCCAGCATGAGCACAGTTGTACCCAGCACTGGTACAACAGCAGCCAGCACCAGCTCAGAAGCAGCTGAACTCACAGCAGCAGCGAGCACCAGCAAAGCTGATGCAAACATCTAAAAACATCGTGTGCAGCATGAACAGTTAGAACAAGTGTTAAATTTAAGTGTGTACTCAGTGTTAAAATTAAAGTTGCAGTAATTTTTGTGTACAATAGTTTTCATAAACTGTATTGTAGTACTCAACATACAGCAGAACTACTTTTAATCAACACAGTGCTAACGGCATAATGCACTGCAGTACGTATTTACTGTAGAGCATTCACAACTTCACGAAACTTCAGATGGACATAACTTCAACAATAAGGTAAATTTATGAATTACAGTATTTTTTTAGTAGAGAAGTAATATATAGGTATAGTATGTAATATGATAATGCATTTTTATTGTGTACAAGAAAAAAAAAAGACACTGACACAAACGCCTCCTGAAGGTCACCTCTTGCAACGAATCCAACGCTCCAACGAACTGGGGTTGGTCCCATATAGTATGTTGAATCGAGGTTGTACTGTACCTCATGTATAACGTAACACTAGTGGGCCAGTCAGTTGCCCACAACACTCAGACGTATATCTCACACTGAGGTAAGAATCTTCAGGTCACTAGGAGCAACAGCTCACAATTTCTATAATAACTCTTACATTTACACCTGCATTAGATTGGCCTCACCATCTAACCATATTTATTTAGGTGGTAATGACATCCATCCTACTCGACACCCAGCTGAAGTAATTAATCATCTTAAAACAATAATTTCCTCATTTAAACTTGTTAGCAGCTCAGTAGTGTTCACATTAGTGGAACCTCGCCAATTAAGTAATGATAATCGTTGGGGAGCAAGTCCAGAATATTACCAAAGGGCTGCCAAATATATTAACTTTCGGCTGAGGAAAAAAAAAAAAAGAGTATGATTGGATGCCACTTAAATTCAATTTACAGCCAGATCATACAAGCAAAACCTGACGAGAAATGGTGTACACCTATCAGGTGAGTTACATGTAGTTGATAAATTGGTCAACACAATCAACCATCATAAGAGGCTGTGGCTGGCTAGGCAAAATTAACTATATATATTTCATAATTTTCACTTCTTTGTTCAAGTGCACATTTATATATATTACAAAATTTAAAAACCCATAAACACAGCACATATATATTCACATTACTGCACCATTAATTAATTTATGCCAACCTTTATTAGGTAAGAATTTAGGCTGTAATTGTGCTGAGTTTTGTACAAACGCAGACTAAATAACTTAGTAGTTTCTTTAGTAGAAATTATTTTAACTAGTCTTGAACTAGACAGTAGTGTATACATATTATTCATTATTGTGCTGACCCTACAACAGGGTGGGATATAAGTACATTATTCATTATTGTGCTGACCCTACAATAGGGTGGGATATACATATATATATTTATATATATATATATATATATATGTCGTACCTAGTAGCCAGAACGCACTTCTCAGCCTACTATGCAAGGCCCGATTTGCCTAATAGGCCAAGTTTTCATGAATGAATTGTTTTTCGACTACCTAACCTACCTAACCTAACCTAACCTAACTTTTTCGGCTACCTAATCTAACCTTACCTATAAAGATAGGTTAGGTTAGGTAGGGTTGGTTAAGTTTGGTTATATATCTAAATTAATTTTAACTCCAATAAAAAAAATTGACCTCATACATAATGAAATGAGAAGCTTTATCATTTCATAAGAAAAAAATTAGAGAAAATATATTAATTCAGGAAAACTTGGCTTATTAGGCAAATCGGGCCTTGCATAGTAGGCCAAAAAGTGAGTTCTGGCTACTAGGTACGACATATATATATGTGTATATATATATATATATATATATATATATATATATAATATATATTAGTATATTTTGGTAGCAGTCTTTCCTGAAGACATATATTATTAAATATGACCGAAAAAGTAAGATTAATAATTCTAACACGAATTTTCTCAATATTTCTTATATTCTTTTTCACTGTTGATGGTAACTGAAAAATCAATTCTCCAAAGTTAATTTTTATTTCTAGTCTGACGCGACACTTGAGCGCGTTTCGTAAAACTTATTACATTTTCAAAGACTTTAGTTTACACACACACAACTATAACTGAACAGAGTTTAAACAGCTTTGACTTTCTTTTTTATACCTGCATTTGGGTGAGGTGACATGTTACAATGGTTTTGGATGAGGTGAAAACAAACTTTCAACACAACACAGAACACGAAACAATGGGTATAAGCTAAAGGGAAGAATAGAAGTAACTGCAGAGGGCCTATTGGCCCATATTTCTTGATGCTTCTATATTGGAGCGGAGTCTTGAAGTGGGTAGAATATAACTGTGCGTTAATTGGCTGTTGATTGCTGGTGTTGACTTCTTAATGTGAAGTGCCTCGCAGATATCTAGCCGCCTGCTATCGCTGTATCTATCGATGATTTCCGTGTTTTTTGTTAAGACTTCTCTGGTGATGGTCTGGTTGTGGGAAGAGATTATATGTTCCTTGATAGAGCCCTGTTGCTTATGCATCGTTAATCGCCTGGAAAGAGATGTTGTTGTCTTGCCTATATACTGAGTTCTTCGGGGCTTACAGTCTCCAAGGGGGCATTTGAAGGCATAGACGACATTGGTCTCTTTCAAAGCGTTCTGCTTTGTGTCTGGAGAGTTTCTCATGAGTAGGTTGGCAGTTTTTTTGGTTTTATAGTAAATCGTCAATTGTATCTTCTGATTTTTGTCTGTAGGGATAACGTTTCTATTAACAATATCTTTCAGGACCCTTTCCTCCATTTTATGGGCTGTGGAAAAGAAGTTCCTGTAAAATAGTCTAATAGGGGGTACAGGTGTTGTGTTAGTTGTCTCTTCAGAGGTTGCATGGCGTTTCACCTTCCTTCTTATGATGTCTTCAACGAAACCATTGGAGAAGCTGTTGTTGACTAAGACCTGCCTTATCCTACAGAGTTCTTCATCGACTTGCTTCCATCCTGAGCTGTGGCTGAGAGCACGGTCGACATAAGCGTTAACAACACTCCTCTTGTACCTGTCTGGGCAGTCACTGTTGGCATTGAGGCACATTCCTATGTTTGTTTCCTTAGTGTAGACTGCAGTGTGGAAACCTCCGATCCTTTCCATGACTGTTACATCTAGAAAGGGTAGTTTCCCATCCTTCTCCATCTCGTAAGTGAAACGCAACACGGAATTCTGCTCAAATGCTACCTTCAGCACTTGCAGATGTCTGACATCGGGTACCTGTGTAAAAATGTCGTCAACATACCTGCAGTATATGGCCAGTTTCAAGTTCATATCGACTAAGACCTTTTGTTCGATGATACCCATGTAGAAGTTCGCAAACAGGACACCTAGGGGAGAACCCATGGCGACCCCATCTACTTGCTTATACATGTGTCCATCCGAGCTCAAGAAGGGCGCCTCTTTAGTACAAGCTTGGAGTAGTTTCCTTAGAATATTTTCTGGTATGTCAAGAGGAGTACAGGCTGGATCACGATACACTCTGTCCACTATCATCCCGATTGTTTCATCCACAGGTACGTTGGTAAACAGTGATTCTACGTCCAACGAGGCTCTTATCCCTGTGGCCTCTGTATCGCCACGCTGAGGCGCTGGAAAAGAAAGCTGGCAGCTCTAGGGTCCCTTGTTGTTTCAATGAGCCTAGAACCCAGTTCCTTCAAAAAACTGGTAGCACTTTTACCCCAGGCGCTGAATGTCTCAGAAGCAATGGGGACAAAATTGTAGTGGTGATCCAGTTCTCTATACTTACGGGATTTGGCTGCTTCCCTGTGGGTGGCAGCGCCACCTGGTTGTGCAACACTGAGGTCAATGTAGGTGTTAGCCAGGGTTGATACGCACGTGTAGTCCCATACCAACTGCTTGCCATTCTTCCAGGGGTATATAATATATATATATATATATATATATATATATATATATATTATATATATATATACAATATATATATATATATATATATATATATATATATATATATATATATATATTTATATAGGGGTATATAATATATATATATATTTCCAGGGTATATAATATATATATATATTTCCAGGGGTATATATATATATATATATATATATATATATATATATATATATATATATATATATATATATATATATATATATATATATGTCGTACCTAGTAGCCAGAACGCACTTCTCAGCCTACTATGCAAGGCCCAATTTGCCTAATAAGCTAAGTTTTTATGAATTAATTGTTTTTCGACTACCTAACCTACCTAACCTAACCTAATCTAACCTAACTTTTTCGGCTACCTAACCTAACCTAACCTATAAAGATAGGTTAGGTTAGGTAGGGTTGGTTAGGTTCGGTCATATATCTATGTTAATTTTAACTCTAATAAAAAAAATTAACCTCATACATAATGAAATGGGTAGCTTTATCATTTCATAAGAAAAAAAATTGAGAAAATATATTAATTCAGGAAAACTTGGCTTATTATGCAAATCGGGCATTGCATAGTAGGCTGAGAAATGCGTTCTGGCTACTAGGTACGACATATATATATATATATATATATATATATATATATATATATAATATATATATATATATATATATATATATATATATATATGTCGTACCTAGTAGCCAGAACTCACTTTTTGGCCTACTATGCAAGGCCAGATTTGCCTAATAAGCCAAGTTTTCCTGAATTAATATATTTTCTCTAATTTTTTTCTTATGAAATGATAAAGCTACCCATTTCATTATGTATGAGATAAAAAAAATTTATTGGAGTTAAAATTAACGTAGATATATGACCGAACCTAACCAACCCTACCTAACCTAACCTAACCTATCTTTATAGGTTAGGTTAGGTTAGGTAGCCGAAAAAGTTAGGTTAGGTTAGGTTAGGTAGGTTAGGTAGTCGAAAAACAATTCACGAGAACTTGGCCTATTAGGCAAATCGGGCCTTGCATAGTAGGCTGAGAAGTGCGTTCTGGCTACTAGGTACGACATATATATATATATATATTATATATATATATATATATATATATAATATATATATATATATATATATATATATATATATATATATATAATACATGGAAGGGAGTACCACCTCTGGCTGGAAGAAGGGGGACCCATAGCCTCGGAGGAAATCACACATAACGCATTGGAGGGAATGTAGGTCCCCTCCAATACAGTTTCTGTGTGCTTTTCTCCTACCACCCCCTTCCTTTTTTTTTTCTTATGCTTTATTGTGTATTTAAAGGTTACAAAACATACAAGACAAATGCCTAAAGGTTATGGATCTCTTGAATCTCCTCCGCTTCCGGACAGGAACCGAGGGCGCAGCAAGCATTTCCCCTCTGGATCGCCACACTGAGGCGCTGAAACAAAAAACTGCAAGCCCTTGGGTCTCTGGTGACGTCAATGAGCTTGGAACCCAATTCCTTGAGAAATCCCAAGGCACTCTTGCCCCAGGGGCCATGCGTCTCAGACGCTATGGGAACAAAGAGTATTGACCTGCCAGTCGCCTGTATTGAGAGATTTTGCTGTTTCCCTGTGGTT
>WNGS01021395.1:0-12887 GCA_020271785.1 Procambarus virginalis
TATTGTTACGGTGCCCTCTCCTATCTCTTTCGTTTGCCTGCTGTAAGAGTCATATCGACTCTCCCCACTGTTTCTCTGATGGTACAGGGAAGTCTGTTGGTATGTGTGGCGACCAGATCGGCCAGTTAAGGAGAAAGGTTACATTATAAGTTGTGAGTAAAGGAAATTGGCGCCCTGATGAAAATGAAAGAGTATCCCCTACTGCAGATATGACGTTTTGGAATGGACGCTAGCCGTGTGCGGATTGGGTGGCTTGGGTCACGGGCGACCAATCAGAGCCCGCCGTGACGTCACCGAGTGCCCCGGGCGGCGCCAACGTCAGAGTTGACCTGACAGTAGAGGCGACAGGACGCACCTCAGTCAGCTCTCAAGGATTGGAGGCTCTACAGGCCTTTCTCAGTGGATTAGAGCTAGCCATCGCAGCCCACCTGATATATTGGAGACCCCGCGCTTCTGGGAAGCGAAAAGGAACCGAGTTCATTGAGCAGAGAACGCCAAACGGAAATTGTCGGCGGCGACGCTGGACGTTGAGGCCTGGGAGGTGTGGCGGGCAGGCTTAGCTGTGACTGGGTCACATCCACTGAGGGTGTTGGAGGGACGACACCGTTCCTAGGACGAGGAGCAACGCCTTGTGGAAGGAACGTGTGTGTGAATATAGCGATTAGCTCAGCGCCCATTGATGAACCAGGATTGGTATTGAACCTCAGGGATTGGAACGGCGACGACGCGAAGGCTTCACGACACCTGAGGACCTGTGGGAACGTTCCTGGATCGCCGAGGATCGACTCAGGAAGCGTGGGACCCTCACACCATCGAGGGACAGGCGTCGTGAGCCAGGACTGTTAAGGTAGATCATTTTCCCTCCCATTACCCCTTTGTATGAGTAGGCTAGATAGACCATAATATTCACTTATATATGTGGAATTAGGACATTAATACTTCAGTAGTAGGATAGGCTGCAGGGCAGCTTATGTCCAGGACTGTCAGAGAGGACAGTGTGTGGGATGGCAGGACAGTGAAGAAGAGGAGCCGACGTGGTGAAGAGGCCCTTCTGTGAGAGAGTGTGTGACTCCTGTCTATCTGCCCAGTTGAAGGAGCCTGGAGAACGTGAGAGAAGAGTTGCTGACAATCTCCAGAGTTTATTATTTTTTATCATTTTCTTGTATTACTTGTAGTCATATGTGTGATCATGTAATTCGTGTCAGTAAATTCACACATTTTATTATTGTGTTTAAGTGTGCCTCCATTATTATATTTCTATGAGTATACACGAAGGTTCATCATAGTACCACCTAGTTCTTATTGCCTGAGAGTGGTAAACAGCACAGACTTATATGAAAGTTACCCTTAGCCATCCGATCAGTATTAGTGCCTGAATGGTGGCAACTAATAACGTGGTGGCTAGAGAGAGGTAAAGCCACACGGACCTTCAAGGGAGTGTACCCTGGGCTGACAGTCCAATAGTAGATCTTGGGAGTAGCAACACTCTGGCAACAACAACTATATACACCCACTGAACTGCATCGCTGGGGTGCAGATATAATAACCCAGCTGGCGACCTTGTTGAGGAAAAGATAGAGAAGACAGGCGGGAAAGGAGTTCCTGCAACCTTTTTGTCTGGCAGGCAAGACTCAGGGGAGTTACTGTTATAAGGTGAGCCTGAGTCTTCCTTCACTCCTCCTCGGTCTAGGCCGAACTGTTAATAGCAGTTTCCCGTGTTGACTGAAGGGCTTCCAGGGTGAATCAGTGGCACCCCTTTTCAGTGGTGGAAGCAAAGACCTGCGGAGGTGGGCATTGCTGGTCCTCTCCTGTGGGACCAAGGAGACTCCGGTGAATCCCGGGAGTCGGAGGGGCTGAGCATTCGGCCTTTGAGCCCCTAGCAGCCGAGTGCTAGCAGAGCCCCGGCCCACCCCCCGTGACAAGAACTGGCGACCTTGCCAGGATTCGAACCACAGTAGCCAAGAACTGGAGACTTCGCCAGGAAGGGTGGATCAAGCTACAGTGTTGCCAAGGTGTATTGATCAAGCTACAGTGTTGCCCAAATTTCAAGACAGTGTTGCCAGGGTACAATACAGTGTGGCCAGTGAATTCAGGGTACTGTTACCCAACCAGCTAAGGGACTGAAACGTGAAATTAGTACCTACTAACTTGTCTGTGCTGTCGTGTATGCTCGATGATATAGAGATGGAGGAGGATAAAGTAAAGAAATTTATTGACACAAGGGACGAGAGAATTTTGGAAGAGTGTACCAAGCCCAGCTCCAACAAGTGGCAACCACTTTGGGATCAGGTTGAGGACGACTAAGGTCGCGGAGCGAAGGATAGAGATCATGGCACAGCTCACAGCTCGAGAGGAGGCGACGGGAGAGGAGCCATCTCAAGGAGAGCCGTCCCAAAGAGCCGTCGCAAGGTGAACCGTCCCGACTAGAGCCACCCCAAGCGCCTACCAGTGTGGAGAGAATTCACAGTGAACATGGGAGCAGTGGAAGGTCCAGCTGTAGTAAGAGGAGCCTGCAACTGGAAATAATGAAGATGCAACTGGAAGCCCAGCTGAGAGAGAGGAAGAGCGAGAGGAAGAGAGAAATGCAGCGAGGAAGAAGCGAATGCAGCGAGAGGAGCGTGAGCAGCAGCACGGCTGCAGCGAGAGGAGCGTGAGCGAGAAGCACGGCTGCAGCGAGAAGAAGGAGAGAGACAACTGCGACTGGAGGAGATAAAGGCAAAGAAAGAAGTCGAATTGCGTCGCGTTTGAGCGTGGTCTGCCCGCACTACCTGCACGGCGGGATGACTTCAAGGTAAGGGAACGTGACTTACCTACGTTCGAACCACAAGAAGCTGAGGCGTTCTTCGAACACTTTGAACGGATAGCAACTCTGAAGGAGTGGCCAGAAGATGATTGGGCTGCTCTGGTCCAGGGCAGGTTGACTGGTGAGGCCCGGGAAGCCTACAACATGCTGGACCTAGAAGAGTGTGCTAATTACGACGCAATTAAGAATGCGGTGCTCCACTCATTCCGGCTGACTCCGGAGATGTACCGGAAGCGGTTCAGAGAGTGTACAAGAGCGTCGGGAAAGTCTTACGCCGAGACCGCCAGGGATATGGAACGGAAGTTCCTACGGTGGTTGAAGGCGGAGGAAGCGGAGTCGGCGGATGATATCAAACGACTGATAGTGATGGAGAATTTATGTCAGTGCTCCATCCAGAGTTGCGAGTAAGGTGAGAGAAGCAGGTATTAAGGACCTAAAGGCTGCAGCGGACCGAGCCGACATGCTGGAGGAGGCACTACATCTCAGGAGGGAGGGGCCGCCCAGACACTCGCCTTACCCCAGGTCGGGAGGGAACTTTAGGAGTTCAGGAGGAGCGAGGACGGGTGGGGGCTCTCCCAAGAGTAGTGTGCCCGATGAGGTAACCCGGTTCAAGAGCTCAAGGGACGCGGGAAGGAAGCCCCAAGCTGTGAGCAGTGGACCTAGCTCGGGAGCGATTGCCGCTGCCCGGGAACCGACGACGGGGAGTCCTAGGAGGACCCAGGGAACCTCTACCGTTGGTGCTACCAGGGTGACTAGTAGAGGGTCGCCCAGGAGAGGTGGTCGGTGTTACAACTGTGGGGGACGAGGACACTTTGCAAGGGAGTGCAGCCACCAAGGCACAGTGGGAATGTGGCTTTCGCGAGGATAGGAAGCGAGGAAGCCAACGATAATTCAGGTGATGTGCCAGTGATAAGGGAGAAGAGGATTCACCCCTTTGTGTGTGAGGGGACGGTGAAGATAAGAGGAGCTGATCCTGTGCCAGCAAGGATGCTGAGGGACACTGGATCCGACTTCACCCTTGTTAGTGAATCCCTCTTCCCCGAGGACTACAGAACGTTCCAGTACAGGGGAAGCCCTGATAAGGACGTTGGGGGGACAAGTGAGGATGCCCCTTCATAAGGTGACTCTTAATTCGACTATGGTTGTCAGACTCTCGTAGTAGGGGTCTGTGCTCTACTGCCCAGGATGGAAGCTCAGGTGATCCTAGGGAATGACTCCTGTGGGGGATGTGTTCTCCCGAATTTGATTAAAGGTGAGGAGTGTATAGAACCCTATCGACAGAGCAGCAGGACGGGCGCCAGCAGTGGCGAAACGGAAATTGCGAGAGTGGCATTTCCGGTATGCGCGGTGACGTCGGGACGAGACGTGAGGGAAGATGATGTGAGCGGATCCAGTCACGCCGAAGAGAACATGCCGGGTGACCTGGGGCTCGATCATTTGTTCCGAGAGGAGGCCAGAGGACAAGCGACAGGTGAGGAAGGGTCAGATAGGAGTGTCCAAGTTACTCTCACCAGTCCTCTAGGTATTGACCGCACCCGTCTAGGTGAGCTGCAAAGGAAGAGTTTCCTGAGTTGGTACGGGAGGCTGAAGGAGGTCTCGCCGGACCCGAGTCACCGACTCACTTCTTCGTGGAGAAGGGAGTGCTAATGAGGCAGTGGAGACCGGTTAGGGAAGAAGGGGTGATGATATGCTGAGAGTGAGGCGTCAGGTGGTGGTGCCGGCGCGGTACAGAAACGCGGTACTGAAGCTTGCACACTCAGTGGATCCCGCGGGTCACTTGGGAGTGACCAAGACTTTAAGCAGGCTTCGGGAACATTTTTATTGGCCGGGCATGGACGCGGATGTAAGAAGAATTTGCAAGACGTGTTTCCCGTGCCAGAGAGCGGGAAGAACGTCCCTGCCATCCCGAAAGCACCTTTGGTTCCAGTTCCTGCGTTCGGCCAGGCGTTTGAACGCCTAATAATCGACGTCGTGGGACCACTACCTAAGACCAGAAAGGGGAATAATTACTTATTGACCATCATGTGTGCTTCGACGAGATTTCCAGAGGCGATCCCAGTGCGGAAGGTGACATCGAGATGCGTCATGGGACACCTTCAGCGGTTCTTTGCTTGGGTAGGTGTGCCCAAGAAGATCCAGTCCGACTGTGGAAGCGTTTTCCAGTCGAAGTGGTTTAGGCAAGCTATGGCAAGCTGGGGAATAGCCCAACTACGATCGTCTCCTTATAGACCTCAATCGCAGGGAGCGATTGAGAGGTTCCATTCCACTCTGAAGACCATCTTAAGGTGTATTGTGCAGAACAGGGAGCGGAATGGGATGAGGCTGTCTGTCCAGCCCTGTTTGCGATCCGAGATGCTATTGTTGAGTCTCTGGGATTCTCTCCATTCCAGCTAGTGTTTGGACACGAAGTAAGGAGCCCGTTATCGATGCTGAAGGAGCAGTTGACGGCGGAGGAAACATTAGTGACAGTGGAAGAGTATGTGCGGAGATTCCACGAACGGTTGAAAACGGCGAAGGAGCTGGCTGCTGATCACCTGAAGACAGCTCAAGAGAAGATGTCGATCTGGTACGACAAGAAGGCTGTCCAAGGGAGTTCGAGGCAGGAGCCAGAGTGATGATGTTGCTACCTGGGAGAGGTAGAGTGACGGAATCACGCTTTGGTGGTCCATACTCGGTGTTCGGCGTGTGGGTCCTGTAAGTTATGAGATCAGTAAGCCGAATCGCCCTAACAAGACACAGGTATGTCATATCAATCGTTTGAAGCCATACTTCCCAGAGGAGCAAGAGAGTTCGGGAGTGAAGGGAGCAACACCGTCCCAGGAAGGGAAATTGGCTCTGTGTATGGAGATGGCCAAGTGTTGCCAGCAGAGGAAAAAAGTGGCCCTCGCCGATGGTACACGCCTGTCAAACAGAGAGAGTTTGGTACATCTAGAAGAGAGGCTGCGTCATCTGGATAAAGGGAAAAGGAGAGATCTAGTGACCCTGATACGAAGGAACAAGTCGCTCTTCACGGATGTGCCCCGACGGCACAAGAGTGTGGTGCACGAGGTGGACGTGCGCGGAGGAAAGCCAATCAAGCAGAGCGCTTATCGGGTGAGTCCTGAAAAGAGGAAGATCATGCGACAGGAGGTGGAATATTTGCTAGCGAATGATCTCGCTGAGCCCAGCAATGGTGAGTGGAGCTCGCCCTGTGTGCTGGTCAAGAAGAGTGATGGATCCTATCGTTTTTGCACCGACTATCGCAAAGTGAATTCCATAACCGTGTCGGATTCTCACCCGATGCCCCGAATAAGTGATTGCGTCGACCAAGTGGGAAACGCAAGGTTTGTTACCAAGGTCGATCTGCTGAAAGGATACTATCAAATCCCTTTGTCTCCGAGTGCGAGAAAGATCTCAGCGTTTGCTACTCCAGACGGATTGTACCAGTATAAGGTACTTCCGTTTGGTATGAAGAACAGCGGAAGTTGTTTCCAGAGGATGATGAACGAAGTGCTAAGAGGGATGGACGGTTGCGCCGTGTATATAGACGATATTGTGGTGTACGCCGATAGCTGGAAACAACACATGAATCGACTGACGGAGTTATTCCAACGGTTGGAAGAAGCGAACCTGACGGTAAATCTGGCCAAGAGCGAATTCGGTAAGGCCCGATTAGAATACTTAGGTTTCATCGTGGGTCAAGGGAAGGTGACTCCAGTAGACCAGAAAGTGAAGGCAATCAAAGAATATCCGAATCCCAGGACGAGAAAAGAATTGTTACGATATTTAGGGATGATCGGATACTACAGAGGATTTTGCAAGAACTTCTCGACAGTGGCACACCCTCTGACTGAATTGCTATCTAAGAACGTTAGATGGAAGTGGGGGGAAGCATGCCAGGAGTCCTTCGAGAAGACCAAGCAGTTATTAACCGAAGCGCCAGTGCTGATTTCGCCCGACTTCGAGTCGAACTTTATCTTGTACGTCGACGCTAGCGACGTGGGGATTGGAGCCATGTTAGCTCAAGAGAAGGAGTTCACCGTCCAGTAGCATTCTACTCAAAGAAATTCGAAAAGTACCAGAGGGCTTATAGTACAGTGGAAAGGAAGCCTTAGCCCTGATCCTGGCACTGAAGCATTTCGACGTCTATGTGGGTGGAGGTACTAGACCGGTGCAAGTGTTCACCGATCATAACCCCTTGACGTTCGTGCACAGGATGAAGAACACGAACCAAAGGCTGACAAGATGGGCCCTACTATTACAAGAGTACTGGCTAGAAATCAGGCACATTAAAGGAAGGGAGAATGTGGTAGCAGATGCCCTCTCCCGGATTCACTAACCGATATGACTCTTATTTTAAGGGAGGGGTATGTTACGGTGCCCTCTCCTATCTCTTTCGTTTGCCTGCTGTAAGAGTCATATCGACTCTCCCTACTGTTTCTCTGAGGTACAGGGAAGTCTGTTGGTATGTGTGGCGACCAGATCGGCCGCCAGTTAAGGGAGAAAGGTTACATTATAAGTTGTGAGTAAAAGGAAATTGGCGCCCTGATGAAAATGAAAGAGTATCCCCTACTGCAGATATGACGTTTTGGAATGGACGCTAGCCGTGTGCGGATTGGGTGGCTTGGGTCACGGGCGACCAATCAGAGCCCGCCGTGACGTCACCGAGTGCCCTGGGCGGCGCCAACGTCAGAGTTGACCTGACAGTAGAGGCGACAGGACGCACCTCAGTCAGCTCTCAAGGATTGGAGGCTCTACAGGCCTTTCTCAGTGGATTAGAGCTAGCCATCGCAGCCCACCTGATATATTGGAGACCCCGCGCTTCTGGGAAGCGAAAAGGAACCGAGTTCATTGAGCAGAGAAGCGCCAAACTCGGAAAATTGTCGGCGGCGACGCTGGACGTTGAGGGCCTGGGAGGTGTGGCGGGCAGGCTTAGCTGTGACTGGGTCACATCCACTGAGGGTGTTGGAGGGACGACACCGTTCCTAGGACGAGGAGCAACGCCTTGTGGAAGGAACGTGTGTGTGAATATAGCGATTAGCTCAGCGCCCATTGATGAACCAGGATTGGGATAGCTGAACCTCAGGGATTGGAACGGCGACGACGCGAAGGCTTCACGACACCTGAGGACCTGTGGGAACGTTCCTGGATCGCCGAGGATCGACTCAGGAAGCGTGGGACCCTCACACCATCGAGGGACAGGCGTCGTGAGCCAGGACTGTTAAGGTAGATCATTTTCCCTCCCATTACTCCTTTGTATGAGTAGGCTAGATAGCCATAATATTCACTTATGTATGTGGAATTTGGACATTAATACTTCAGTAGTAGGATAGGCTGCAGGGCAGCTTATGTCCAGGACTGTCAGGGAGGACAGTGTGTGTGGGTGGCAGGACAGTGAAGAAGAGGAGCCGACGTGGTGAAGAGGCCCTTCTGTGAGAGTGTGTGTGACTCCTGTCTATCTGCCCAGTTGAAGGAGCCTGGAGAATGTGAGAGAAGAGTTGCTGACAATCTCCAGAGTTATTATTATTATTTTATCATTTTCTTGTATTACTTGTAGTCATATGTGTGATCATGTAATTCGTGTCAGTAAATTCACACATTTTATTATTGTGTTTAAGTGTGCCTCCATTATTATATTTCTATATGAGTATACACGAAGGTCATCATAGTACCACCTAGTTCTTATTGCCTGGAGAGTGGTAAACAGCACAGACTTATATGAAAGGTACCTTAGCCATCCGATCAGTATTAGTGCCTGAATGGTGGAACTAATAACGTGGTGGCTAGAGAGAGGTAAACCCACATGGACCTTCAAGGAAGTGTACCCTGGACTGACAGTCCAATAGTAGATCTTGGGAGTAGCAACACTCTGGCAACAAACAACATATATACACCCACTGAACTGCATCGCTGGGGTGCAGATATAATAACCCAGCTGGCGACCTTGTTGAGGAAAAGATAGAGAAGACAGGCGGGAAAGGAGTTCCTGCAACCTTTTTGTCTGGCAGGCAAGACTCAGGGGAGTTACTGTTATAAGGTGAGCCTGAGTCTTCCTTCACTCCTCCTCGGGTCTAGGCCGGAACTGTTAATAGCAGTTTCCCCGTGGTTGACTGAAGGGCTTCCAGGGTGAATCAGTGGCACCCCCCTACAGTGTTGAGAGCAAAGACCTGTGGAGGTGGGCATTGCTGGTCCTCTCCTGTGGGACCAAGGAGACTCCGGTGAATCCCGGGAGTTGGAGGGGCTGAGCATTCTTTTGGGCCCCTAGGAGCCGAGTGCTAGCAGAGCCCCGCCCACCCCCCCGTGACACTCTTCACTGCTTCTCCTCACAGCTCGAGGTCCCACTCTTCCACTACCTTGGAGTCTCATCAACTACTCCCTCTGTGCTGGCTTCGAAGTTCTCAGCAACTTCTTCCCCAAAGACAAACCACTGATTGCCTAGTCGAGGGCACTCCTCCCTCTGACGGAGTCTGGTCAGGGCACTCACACGGCCCAAGATAATGTCTCTGGGCGGCTTAATAAACACTCCTCGCTGTCCAGGACTTGAGATCACAAAGTTCCCAGCTCGATTCCACAGCTGGAACGTCTGCACACTTCCCTTCTCTTGGAGATATATCACTAGGGGTCCCTCTCTGCCAGCTCACACGATGCGCAGCTTCCCCTCATGATGTCCGGTACTCAAGTGAGCTCAAAGCCCTCCAGAAGCGAGCCTCACGCCTCCAGCAAATTATCCACATCTCCTAACCAGTCATTTATCTATTTCCTTATTCTCTGCCCATAATCTCAAATTGTTCATCATATCCAACCAACTATTTTACATCTGTGTTATCACCTCTATATTTCCTAGACCTTCAGGTCAGGTCAGGCTTGATAGAATAATTCTCAAATGGGAGACTCGTTTTTTGGCTACCTGGGATCATAACAACATCTGTTTGCTCGAAATGTTTCGTCTCTCAGCATTTCGAAGTGATCCAGCAAATGAAATAGGGAACTTAAGTAGTGCCAAGAAGACAGAATTACAAACTCTAGCACATAAGTACCAACTAGATGTTCCCCATGGAGCCACCAAATGTGACTTGCATAACCTTATCCTTGACCTTGCCAATACTAAGAAAGATATTCATGAAATGGCTGGAAGCAGCCCATGTTTCTACATTTCAGAACCTCGTCAACCTCATTGTAGTCGAGGAATTCTTTCGACGTGTTCCTGCTCCCATCCGTCTACACTTAGCAGACAAGAGGAAACCGACCTCATCAGATGTGCGAAGTCGGCTGACACCTACAGTCTTATACACAGGTTAACAGCTGACACATCTTCAGTAAGAAGTCTTGGTCTAATTATGACAAAGTGAGTACCGATCAAGCGAACTCTCAATTATATTGTAGGTATTAAGTCTATGGACATACCATAGATAAATGTGGAAAGCCCAATACGAAGGCATATATTGAAACTCCTAAACCCAAATCGACTCCTCCTAATACTTCGGATTAAAATCAATGCAAACTGTTTTTCTGACATTCCACTAACAAAGCACATAATTAAATCAAGATCGTTAGTTGATGCATCACGAGTCCCGGTATAAGACGTGTCTCCAAACTCGTGTCGTTCACTAGTAACGGCAGCGTCAGATAATTACTGGTTGCGTGAAAATGATAACATTGCAATATTGACACTTCACTTGACAGATGAGTATCGGCTTCCGTAGATAAAGTGGGTAGAATTTGTTACACAGAACAACTTCAAATTTGACGCCTCTCATATAAATAGAACGGGGTGAACGGAGGGCAGAGAGCATGGTCTTAGTTCCCGTTATAAACAGAGAACCAAAGACTGTTGCCACAACAGGATAACATAGGGTGGTAGTATAGAGTTAAAACACATAGGCGACTGGTAGGAGGCACGACGGAGGCTGTGTTCAGCACAAACAAGGCTGACGTCAGTGTTACAACCTGGTTCAATTAAGGTTCGGGAACGTTATTCCCCCCCCCCCCCCACAATGAAAATCCCCCAACTCTAAACTGTGGCATGGAACGGGGTATAAAAAACTCAGGACTAAATCTCTCCAATATAATTCTGCCAGGCTACATATTAATAAAAAGACAAACTCAAACAACTCATGTACTAACACAACACCACGTGACCTGCTCCAGAAGGAAGACAGACGAGTGCACTTGGCTATAAAATTAAAACACAATCACAGGAATTCCCACTCAATTGGGAAATACTAAAATGATTGGCTAACACTCCACTAAATGTTTTAGTAATGTACAGACGGTAATCCTACTTAACTTAACGGGCCATGCCCTGAGTCACCAGTCCACGTCTTCCATCTACGGCGCCCGAGTACAAACTAATTACATAGTATCTAACACTAGGCCTCCAGACAGGGAGGAGATGGTAGGTCTGGCCTAACTCTGACTGCTACCACATCTACACAAGACAGACTGTACCATGACTGGTACACAAGACTACTAACTTAAATTACCCTCACAGGTGGTTATCTTGAGATTATTTCGGGGCTTAAGTGTCCCCGCGGCCCGGTCCTGGACCAGGTTTCCACCCCCAGGAAGCAGCCTGTGACAGCTGACTAACAAGCAGGTACCTATTTTACTGCTAGGTAACAGGGGCATAGGGTGAATGAAACTCTGCCCATTGTTTCTCGCCGGCGCCCGGGATCGAACCCGGGACCACAGGATCACAAGTACAGCGTGCTGTCCGCTCGGCCGACCGGTGGAAGGTAAAGGTAACACATCTTCCATAAGGTAAGCCAATAACTGAAATACTTACATATACAAAAGTACTGTAACTAACATACTTAAACTTGACACCATACCACGTTGTAGATAACGTGTGTGGAGACTCACACTAATCCCCTCAGTAACTGATAAATCACTAATACTAATTAATACACAGCAATGCCCAACATAAAATGGCAAGCCGCCAATTCATCCACACAGTTACACTGACGACTCAACCTTCCACAAACACAGCAAGGGGGGCAAGGAACAGATAAACACATACTCTTCCTTTCTCACTCCACGACAAGGTTGGTAATCTTAATCCCACAACATCCGGTCCGAGCCTAGCTGAACCTACACGTACCACGTGACTCCTTGCTTGCGCTCTTGCGCTCCCTCACATATCCCAACATGAATAAGAGCTAACAGAAGGCCACATGAATATTCTCACAAAACGACAGTAATAGGTAAATAAGCACATTATTATCTTTATTACATCTAAATAGAAATAATATAATAATTACTAAACTAATAAATGTTACGAATCAGTTAATCGTATAAATGAGATAACAGGTTTGTAACAGTCAGCTCACATGGAGATAGGCCAAGGGTAAACAACCTGCAATTAACTTGGTGGTGCCGCGTGCGGTCATATATGACCTCTTAGGCCACCTGCGGAATGGTCCGCTGCGCCGTGGTCTTTACAGGAGCCTGCGCCGCCCTGTGATTAACCTGTGGTCGGGTTTGGCTCCATGTGTCCACGTGTCTTTTGTGTTGACATTATGTGGTTGTTGATAAGGTCCTTGTGGTGCATTATGTTGTGGTGGTGGTGGCCTGGTTAGTAGTGTGGTGTGGTGGTGGCCTGCTTAGTAGTGTGTTGTGGTGGTGGTGGTCTGGTTAGTAGTGTGTTGTGGTGGTGGTGGCCTGGTTAGTAGTGTGTTGTGGTGGTGGCCTGGTTAGCAGTGTGTTGGTGGTTAGTGGTGGTCTGTTAGTAGTGTGTTGTGGTGGTGGGGTCCTGGTAGTAGCTAGTGTGTGGTGTTGGTTGGTCTGGATAGTAGTGTATTTTGTTGGTGGTGGTGGCTGGTACGTAGGGTTGTGGTGGTGGTGTGGCCTGGTTAGTAGTGTGTGGTGGTGTGTGCCTGGTTAGTAGTGTGTTGTAGGTGGTGGTCTGTAGTGTGGTGGTGGTGGTGCTGTGTTAGTAGGGGGTGTGGCGTTAGTAGTGTGTGGTGGTGGTCCTGGTTAGTAGTGTGTTGTGGTGGTGGCCTGGTTAGTAGTGTGTGGTGGTGGTGGTCCTGGTTAGTAGTGTGTGTGTGGTGGGTACTGGTTAGTAGTGTGTGGTGTGAGTGGCACTGGTTAGTAGTGTGTTGTG
>WNGS01021406.1:0-10022 GCA_020271785.1 Procambarus virginalis
GAATCTATCTTCCCTTCATCCAAAAGATGATCTAAAATTATATTATTTACGGTATATTTGTTGCGCCAGGTGGAACTTCCAATTGATACTCGTGTGCAAGAGTTATCAATTCGACCCTCCTTGCATGACGTAAGTTCCCTATTTCGCCTTCTGGATCTGCCTTGAAAGCATGTAGGCGAAACATTGTGAAAATATTGCAAAATAAAGGAGACACGAATATACAGTGAGGAATGGTGAATGTCAGAAACAGGAAACGTGGCAACTGATACCTATCCTGTGGGGAATTATTAATAATAAAGTTAATTCAAGATGGTAAATGAATAAGGTCGCAGGAAATCTTGTACCTGGTACTCACTGTAGGAGGATAAAGGCAAGAAAATCCTACTAATTAGTGGAAACTGAGTTTAAAAGACAAGTGAAACACTAAATGGCTTCAAAATAAATGAGGTAGTCCAAAAAATGTAGTCATACCTTGCCAAGTCACTATAGAACATAAGCAAAGGTACCCACTGAAATTGAATATGGTATTTACAGAATTAGCGAACTTTGTGCTCAAAAGAAAGAACGCTAATTCCCTTCCTTGGGTAAATACCATCAGTCTGACCGACAAGTAGGGGTGCGAGTGTCAACTGGTGACGAGAACTATCGGCGAGGTCCCAATTCGCCAATAATAGTTCGTGCTAGAGGATCTAAAGCCCTCTTTTTCTCCTAGAGTCGTATTGCAGAACTTAGGTGCTATTGACCCGGAGACAGCCCACAGTACCTGGGTACCTATGTGATAATCTGTCAAAATGTGAGAAATATCTGGGGACAAAATATGTTAAACACGTATAATATCACGGAAGGGGGGAGACGACCAATTAAGAGTATGACTGCGGCCTACAGTCACCACGTAATCCAAAGTTGTCTCACACTCACCATATGCTACTCCCGTAATGCACAATATACACAGCACCATATAAAATAAAAAATGATTAATGTAAATAACGAAAGCAATGGAAATGAAAGCCAAGTACGCTTACCACAATTACCAATACCTGAGTGAAGCTCCGTGGACAGGCCCCCAATTATATGTGACGGTAACGTGTTGGAAATGGTGGTCGGCAGTCTTCCAAATAGCAGATGTCAATGCTGGGCCACATACATTTGAGTTATAAAAAAAAAGGAAAAAAAAAGAGTGACTGCTTGTCTGATAATCTGTGGTAAGGTAAGATACACGAAAACACAAAATATAAAAAAATACACTTTACTTAATCTAGAAAACAAAATAAAATAAAGACAATTCCTTGGCATTTAAAATAATGTAAAAGAAAAACACATAAAATTATACATAACGAATTGAAAAGGGGGAACTAATTACGTTAACAAAGATAAATGGTGCTGAGAATATATGCGCTAGCTATAAACCTCTATTTTGATCACACGAGGTGGGTCAAATTAGGTGTCCACAGCAGGAGCACAAGATATATTCTCAGCACCATTTATCTTTGTTAACGTAACCAGTTCCCCTTTTCAATTCGTTATATATAATTTTATGTGTTTTTCTTTTGCATTATTTTAAATGCCAAGGAATTGTCTTTATTTTATTTTGTTTTCTAGATTAAGTAAAGTGTATTTTTTTATATTTTGTGTTTTCGTGTATCTTACCTTACCACAGATTATCAGACAAGCAGTCACTCTTTTTTTTTCCTTTTTTTTTATAACTCAAATGTATGTGGCCCAGCATTGACATCTGCTATTTGGAAGACTGCCGACCACCATTTCCAACACGTTACCGTCACATATAATTGGGGGCCTGTCCACGGAGCTTCACTCAGGTATTGGTAATTGTGGTAAGCGTACTTGGCTTTCATTTCCCTTGCTTTCATTATTTACATTAATCATTTTTTATTTTATATGGTGCTGTGTATATTGTGCATTACGGGAGTAGCATATGGTGAGTGTGAGACAACTTTGGATTACGTGGTGACTGTAGGCCGCAGTCATACTCTTAATTGGTCGTCTCCCCCCTTCCGTGATATTATACGTGTTTAACATATTTTGTCCCCAGATATTTCTCACATTTTGACAGATTATCACATAGGTACCCAGGTACTGTGGGCTGTCTCCGGGTCAATAGCACCTAAGTTCTGCAATACGACTCTAGGAGAAAAAGAGGGCTTTAGATCCTCTAGCACGAACTATTATTGGCGAATTGGGACCTCGCCGATAGTTCTCGTCACCAGTTGACACTCGCACCCCTACTTGTCGGTCAGACTGATGGTATTTACCCAAGGAAGGGAATTAGCGTTCTTTCTTTGAGCACAAAGTTCGCTAATTCTGTAAATACCATATTCAATTTCAGTGGATACCTTTGCTTATGTTCTATAGTGACGTGGCAAGGTATGACTCCATTTTTTGGACTACCTCATTTATTTTGAAGCCATTTAGTGTTTCACATGTCTTTTAAACTCAGTTTCCATTCGAACAAGAATATATCTTGTGCTCCTGCTGTGAACACCTAGGTTGACTCACCTCGTGTGATCAAATAGAGGTTTATAGCTAGCGCATATATTCCCAGCACTAATATTATTTTACTTGTCACTTTTCCTCCCTTTAACGTAATTCAGTTTTATGTTCAGTTATTTTTCCACTTGTTGTTGTGCACCTCTAAGCCAAGATTTCTTTGCCTTTATTTCAATTTGTTTCTTAGTGTTATTAAAGAGCATTGTTTATTATTGTGTTTTATGTCTCTTCCCTTACCACAGATTATCAAACACACAGTCATTCTTTTTTTTCCCTTTTTTTTTACTTTTTTTTCTTGTGTGTGACCTGGCATTAACATCTGCCAGTGGAAGACTGCCGACCACCATACTCCACTACTTTACCGTCACATATATGGTGGTCGGCAGTCTTCCACTGGCAGTTGTTAAGGCTGGGACACATATAAGACAAAAAAAAACAAAAAAAAAAAAGGAAAAAAAAAAAAAATGACTGCGTGTTTGATAATCTGTGGTAAGGTAATGGAAGAGACATAAAACACAATAATAAACAAGGCTCTTTTCATAATACTAAGGAACAAATTGAAATAAGGCAAAATCTTGGCTTAGTGGTGCACAACAACAAGTGGAAAAATAACTGAAACATAAAACTGAATGACGTTAAAGGGAGGAAAAAGTAAAATAAATATTATTGCTGGAATATATGCGCTAGCTATAAACCTCTATTTGATCACACGAGTGAGTCAAATTAGGTGTTCACAGCAGGAGCACAAGATATTTTCTGGCTGGCAGGGCTGCAAGGGACTCCAACAATGACTGGCGAGGAATGTGATTAGCGTGGAGCGGGAGTGGTGTGTTGGTAAGTGCCAATCAAAATGCAGGACTGCCACGTCGCTAGTTTGGCTGGGAGCAGCAGTTGGCAGGTCGACCAGGTGTGCGGAAGTGGGGGGAAAGAGGGAGTTGCAGGTGCGTGTGGCTGTCTTGATATATCGTTAAGCCACTATAAAACGTATCTTGCATATTGTTGAGAACGGGATGAAGTAAGGAAATAGCAGGCTCAATCTCTGGGAAGAGATTATTGTCACAACTCTCCCCGAAGCCTGTGGTTCTGGCAGAGTCAACGTTCACGGGAGGTAGAGTGGGAGGTGGAGCTGCCTCTACCTCATGCACTCTGGAGAGGCGTCAGCGATGATGTTATCAGGCCCCTTGATGTAGCAGATCTTTAAATTGAAGCCTTGAAGATATAAGCCCATCGCAGCAGACGTTGTTATAAATTGGGCTTGATGTAGGAATCTCAGAGGGTTGTGGTCCGAATAGATGGTAGTGGACCTAGCACCATGTAGATATGGTGCAAAGTGTTGTAAGCTCAGGACGATGGAGAGGAGTTCCTTCTCTATAGTACTGTAGTTTACAACACTAGCAACTGCATTTATTATTTATTTATATGGTGCTGTGTATATTGTGCATTACGGGAGTAGCATATGGTGAGTGTGAGACAACTTTGGATAACGTGGTGTCTGTAGGCCGCAGTCATACTCTTCATTGGTCGTCTCCCCCTTCCGTGTTATTATCCATGTTTAACATCTTTTGTCCCCCAGATATTTCTCACATTTTTGACAGATTATCACATAGGTACCCTGGTACTGTGTCTGTCTCCGGGTCAATAGCACCTAAATTCTGCAATCCGACTCTAGGAGGAAAAGAGGGCTATAGATCCTCTAGCACGAACTATTATTGGCGAGTTGGGACCTCGCCGATAGTTCTCGTCACCAGTTGACACTCGCACCCTACTCGTCGGTCAGATTGATGGTACTTACCAAGGTAGGGAATTAGCGTTCTTTCTTTTGAGCACAAAGTTCGCTAATTCTGTAAGTACCATATTCAATTTCAGTGGGTACCTTTGCTTATGTTTTATATAAAACACTGACTCGGCAAGGTATGACTACATTTTTGTGACTACCTAATTACTTTGAAGCCATTTAGTGTTTCACTTGTCTTTTAACTCAGTTTCCACTAATTAGTAGGATTTTCTTGCCTTTATCTCCCACAGTGAGTACCAGGTACAAGATTTCCTGCGACCTTATTCATTTACCATCTTGAATTACTTTAATTATTAATAATTCCCCAAGGATAGGTATCAGTTGCCACGTTTCCTGTTTCTGACATTCACCATATTCTCACTGTATATTCGTGTCTCCTTTATTTTGCTATATTTTCACAATGTTTCGCCTACAAGCTTTCAAGGCAAATCCAGAAGGTGAAATAGAGAAATTGCGTCACGCTAAAGGGTCGAATTGATAACTCTTGCACACGAGTATCAATTGGAAGTTCCACCTGGCGCCAACAATATGCCATAAATATATAATTTTAGATTATCTTTTGGATGAAGGGAAGATAGATTCTGATACTCATGAACAATACACTATTTTCATAAACATGACTTGACAGCAATAAAGCTCAAGCTAGAACTTGCTAAGATCGAGAGCAACAACAGGAAGCAGCTGCCATCAGAGCGTGAAGCTGCCATCAGAAGAGCGTGAAGCTGCCCTCAGAAGGGAAGAAGAGCGGGAATCTGCTCTGCGAAAGAAGCTACACCTCAGGAGCGAAAGGCCGCACTGAAGAAAGAAGAAAGTGAACGTGAGTTGCCTTATACAAACAGCGACTCGAGATACAACGTGAACACGACAACGGCAGGCAGAAACAGCTCTAGACTGTCGTGACCGAGAACTCACGAGGGACGCTGCACACCAAGCTCAACTCCAAAGCTGCAGCTAGTCTTCCTCCCAGTTTCAATGTCTCCCATGCAAGTAAGTTAATGCCCCCGTTCATAGAAACGGAGGTTGTGTTTTTTCACCACTTTTGAGACCCTTGCTGATCAACTTAATTGGCCTGACGACCAATGGGCTACCCTTCTCCGAGTACATTTAACAGGTAGAGCAGCAGTCACACTCAGCACTTTGGCATCAGAAACGACTACACCACCTTGAAGCAAGCTGTGTTGGACGCCTACCTTCTCTCCACCGAAAGCTATCGACGAAAGTTCCGTGACTACGTCAAGGCAAGTACCACCACCTTCTTAGAATTTGCTAACACCAAACGGAGATATTTCATGAAATGGCTGGAGGCAGCACATGTCTCTACTTTTTCAGAGCTTGTCAACCTCATACTGTTGAAGAATTTTTGAGACGTGTACCTCCTCCTGTCCGCCTATACTTAGCAGACAAAGAAGACGTTTGATGAAGTGCGCGAAGTCAGCTGACACTTACAGCCTCATCCACCGGCTGACACCAGAACCTACCAGTAAGAAGTCTTGGTACAGTACGAGAAAGCGAGAGCCAGATCAAGGTACCTCTCAACTGTACTGCAGGTATTGTCGACTATATGGACACACCATTGAAAATGTGGTAAGTCCCAATCTAAAGGTAACATCGAACCTCCTAAGTCTAAACCTACTCACCCTAAGTCCGGTAAGCCTGTAATGAATGTTGGTGTTCATGCTAATGATCTCTCTCTCTTTAGCAAGCATCTATATCCAGGAACTATCTCTACCCACGGTTCAGATTCAGAGGGACGTTTTGGACTTAAGATCCTGCGGGACACAGCGGCTCTACAATCGATCGTCTTGAAATCAGCTGTGCCCAACGTCGCTACACAGGAGAGACTGTCATCATCACTGACCTTACTGCTACAACTCCTTATCCCCTTGCCAGAGTTTACCTAGATTGTCCCTTCGTGACCGGTGAAGTCCAAGTCGCCGTCAGGGAAAAGCCTTTTCCCATGCCTGGAGTGCAACTTCTCCTGGGCAACGACTTGGCAGAAGACCAACAACCAAACAACCTGATCGTCAAGGACATATCCGAGGTAAGCAACTCTGTGTTGGATAACCCGATTTTTGAGCATGTTCCAGCAAAGGTTCAAGAGAGTGATGAAGGTTCTCCTCCTGTTATGGTGACCACCCGTGCTCAAGCTGCACGACCACAGCCAGCTGACTCTACTGCTACCGCTGTCCCTCAGGACCCTTCGAAACTACCCCCTAATCTGACCGCTTTGGAGTTCCGTAAGTTACAGAGAGATGATCTTACCTTGACACCATTATTCTTTCAGGCTGAAACCCAATCCGACAGTGTTCCTGGGTTCTTTATGGAGAACGAAATACTCTATCGCAGGTATAGACCCAGTAAACTGAAGGACGAGGACGATTGGGCAGACGATGAACAACTAGTGATTCCGACCAGCCTGCGGCCCACGATTCTACACCTGGCCCATGGCGCTTTGTCACATTACGGGTTCAACAAGACTTACCATGGAATTCGACAAGACTACTACTGGCCAGGTATGGTAAACGACGTCAAGAATCAAGTCAAATTATGCCACGTGTGTCAGTTAGCCGGGAAACCGAACGTTTCCATTCCCAGAGCACCACTGATACCCATCCAGGTGCCTGAGGAACCGTTCCACATGCTTATTATTGACTGTGTTGGTCCTTTGCCTCGGACCAGTGCAGGCAACGCATATATCTTAACCATCCTGTGTCCTACCACCAGATTTCCGATAGCAGTTCCAGTGAAAAATATTACGGCTGCTACAGTGGTGAAGAATCTACTGAAAATCTTCACCCAGTATGGATTTCCGACGGAGATACAGAGCGACTGTGGTACTAACTTCACCAGTGATCTCTTCAAACGGACTCTGGAGGAGTTCAACATCAAACAGGTACTGTCCAGCCCCTATCATCCTGCTTCACAGGGTTCTCTCCAGCGTAGTCATCAAACCATTAAGGCACTCCTAAAAAGTTTTGTAATGAGACCTCAAAGGATTGGGATAGGCAAATTGATCTCATCATGTGTATTTTTAGAAGTCTTCCCAACGAGTCACTAGGAGTATCTCCTTATGAGATGCTCTACGGTCGTAAGTGCCGTACACCTCTCAAGGCTTTCAAGGATTCTCTGCGTGATGCCACCTTCAGTGAGCATCAGAATGTGCCCCAGTATCTTCAAAATCTCTGACACATTCTAGAGAGGGTCCATTCCTTTGCCAGCAACAACCTACAGAAAGCCCAGGAGAGGATGAAGACTCGTTACGACCAGCACTGTAAAGTAAGGAAGTTTAAACCAGGAGACTTAGTGCTTGCCTATTTCCCTATCCCAGGTTCTCTTTACAGAACAGGTTCTCAGGACCCTACCGTGTCAAGGAGTGCCGAAACAACTTCAACTACGTTCTCGAGACCCCCGATAGGCGGCGGAAGACCCAGCTGTGCCACATCAATTTACTCAAGCCCTACCATGGGGTTCCTCCCACTGTGTTAACCAACGTCACCTCATTTACAGGTCCATACAGCCACAGTGAGACCTTCCCTGCTTCTCCTTCCGAAAGCACTGACACTGAGACAGCGCATATCACCACAGTATATTCGTGTCACATTTATTTGCTAATTTCACCATGTTTCGTATGCAAGCTTTCCAGACAGATCCAGAAGGTGAAATAGGGAACTTACGTCATGCTAAGAGGGTCGACTTGTTAACTCTTGCACATGAGTATCACCTAGAAGTCCCCCATGGAGCCAATAAGTATGAAGTACATAACCTAGTATTGGATCACCTTGTGGAAGAAGGTATTATAGACTCTGATACTCACGAACAATACACTATTTCAGATAAGCATGATTTGACAGCAATGAAGCTCATATTAGAACTTGCTAAGATCGAGCGGGAGTAACAACAGGAAGCAGCTGCAATCAGAGAGCGTGAAGCTGCCCTCAGGAAGGAAGAGCAAGAGCGTGAAGCTGCCATCAAAAAGGAAGAGCAAGAATGCGAGCTCCAGTTCAAGAAAGAAGAAATCCGCCTCGAAGAGCGAGAGGCCGCACTGAGGAAAGAAGAGAGCGAAAGAGAGGCCCTCCTCCTCAAAGGACAGCAAGAACGTGAGTTGGCCCTATTCAGAGAGCGTGAAAGAGTACAACTTGAAACAAGACGACAACAACTAGAGATGCAACGCGAACACGACAAACGGCAAGCGGAAACGGCTCTAGAATGTCATGAAAGAGAACTCACGTTGGACACTACACACCAAGCTCAACGCCAGCAAGCTGCAGCTAGTCTTCCTCCAAGTTTCAATGTCTCCCATGCAAGTAAGTTAATGCCACCGTCCGTAGAAATGGAGGTTGATGTTTTCTTCACGACTTTTGAGACCCTTGCTAATCAACTTAGTTGGCCTGACGGCCAATGGGCTACCCTTCTCCGAGTACATCTAACAGGTAGAGCAGCAGTCACACTCAGCACTTTGGCATCTGTAAACGACTACACAACCCTGAAGCAAGCTGTGTTGGACGCCTACCTTCTCTCCACCGAAAGCTACCGACGAAAGTTCCGTGACTACATAAAGGCAAGTACCACCACCTTCTTAGAATTTGCTAACACCAAACGGAGGTATTTTATGAAATGGCTGGAGGCAGCACATGTCTCTACTTTTCCAGAACTCGTCAACCTCATGCTGGTTGAAGAATTCTTGAGGCGTGTACTCCTCCTGTCCGCCTATACTTAGCAGATAAGGAAGAGACCGACTTAGTGAAATGCGCGAAGTCGGCTGACACTTACAGCCTCATCCATCGGCTGACACCAGAACCACCTACCAGTAAGAAGTCTTGGTACAGTTACGAGAAAGTGAGCCCAGAACAAGGTACTTCTCAACTGTACTGTAAGTATTGTCGACTCTATGGACATGCTATAGAAAAATGTGGTAAGTCCCAATATAAAGGTAACACCGAATCTACTAAACCCAAACAGACTCCTCCTAAGTCCGGTAAGCCTGTGATGAATATTGGTGTTCATGTTAATGATCTTTCTCTCTTTAGCAAGCATCTGTATCCAGGAACTATCACTACCAACGGTTCAGATTCTGAGGGACGTTTTGGACTTAAGATCTTGAGGGACACAGCGGCTCTTCAATCGATCGTCTTGAAATCAGCTGTGCCCAACGTCGCCTGCACAGGAGAGACTGTATTCATCACTGACCTTACTGCTACTATCCCTTATCTTCTCGCCAGAGTCCACCTGGATTGTCCCTTCGTGACCGGTGAAGTCCAAGTCGCCGTCAGGGAAAAGCCTTTTCCCATGCCTGGAGTGCAACTTCTCCTAGGCAACGACTTGGCAGAAGACCTGCAACCGACCAACCTGATCGTCAAAGACAAACCTCAGGTGGGTAACTCTGTGTTGGATAATCCGATTTTTAGGCATGTTCCAGCAAAGGTTCAAGAGAGTGATAAAGTTTCTCCTCCTGTTATGGTGACCACCCGTGCTCAAGCTGCACGACCACAGCCAGCTGACTCTACTGCTACCGCTGTCCCTCAAGACCCTTCGAAACTACCCCCTAATCTGACCGCTTTGGAGTTCCGTAAGTTACAGAGGGAAGATCTTACCTTGACACCATTATTCTTTCAGGCTGAACTCAATTCGACAGTATTCCTGGGTTATTCTTGGAGAACGAATTTCTCTATCGCAGATACAGACCCAGTAAACTGAAGGAGGAGGACGATTGGACAAACGTTGA
>WNGS01021412.1:5000-15726 GCA_020271785.1 Procambarus virginalis
AGGAGAGCGAGGGGACGTCTCTTAGACAACAGTAGGAGAGCGAGGGGACGTCTCTTAGACAACAGTAGGAGAGCGAGGGGACGTCTCTTAGACAACAGTAGGAGAGCGAGGGGACGTCTCTTAGACAACAGTAGGAGAGCGAGGGGACGTCTCTTAGACAACAGTAGGGGAGTGAGGGGACGTCTCTTAGACAACAGTAGAGGAGTGAGGGGCCGCGTATCAGACAACAGTAGAGGAGTGAGGGGCGCGTATCAGACAACAGTAGAGGAGTGAGGTGCCGGTGAAACAAGAGGAAGGGAATGAGTGAAAAAGACACACAATAGCCTAATCTTGCGTAGAACTGAGCTACATACAAGTCCCTAAACAACTCACGGAAGAGAATGCCACTGTCGTAAGTGGCATAGATCTGAGCTGAGAAGGGCGGGTTGGTGGCAGCTGTTAGGTTGATGGTGATGTTGAATCCCTCCGTGGCCGACAGACACGGGCACAGGGCCGTGGCCGTCCACCTGTCAGAGACCACAGGCACCACATGCACCACGCTGCTGTAGTTGGCCTGAAAATGATAGGCAACTAAAGGCAAGATTCGGCAAGGAACTAAATACTATTCTAATCTTGTGAATATTTAATCTTAGTATAAATGTGAATGTAAACAATCGGAAAATCGGGAGTTGTTTGGAGAGCAATGCCAACACTTTTCCTTATTTGCTAACAAACGCAAGCATTTGTCTGGCCTCCATAACTATAATACTCACCCAACTGACGGCATTTGAAGCATTGCCTATTAAGGTAAAGTTTCCGGTCTTGGTGTAGTTGAGCTGCAACACCCAGTTCACGTTGGTCGCGTCTGCAACATCATTATTAATACTGAAACAAAGAGCTTTTGACTCGAGAAAATTATTCAGTGTAACAAAGATATTTCCAGAATAGATTCATCTTCACCGTGAAATGTATTGCAGTTTTCGATTCAAATATTTCGCTGAAACTGTGTCCGGGACGAAATGTTTACATTCTGTCTGGTCAGGAAGATACTGTGGTGTCATTAATAACCTTCCACACAGTTACTAATAAATTTATGAAATTATCTTTTGACAACTATGCGTATAAATAAAACGTAATAAGCAATTATACTATCATAGAAGGTGTACATAAACTGATAGTAATATTTACATCCTTCTGGTGGTGCAGAGGATAAAATTCTTGGATTTATATCTGGTCAACTAGGCTGTTAGAAGACGTTGTTTGCAGCCTGACATACGAATTACAGCCTGATTGACCAGGTATCCTTTGTTGGTGTTTATAAAGTGTCCTTGTGAACCCCATGGGAGGTCGGCTAGTTATGTCCTTGTGAACCCCATGGGAGGTCGGCTAGTTATGTCCTTGTGAACCCCATGGGAGGTCGGCTAGTTATGTCCTTGTGAACACCATGGAGGTCGGCTAGTTATGTCCTTGTGAACACCATGGGAGGTCGGCTAGTTATGTCCTTGTGAACCCCATGGGAGGTCGGCTAGTTATGTCCTTGTGAACCCCATGGGAGGTCGGCTAGTTATGTCCTTGTGAACCCCATGGGAGGTCGGCTAGTTATGTCCTTGTGAACCCCATGGGAGGTCGGCTAGTTATGTCCTTGTGAACACCATGGGAGGTCGGCTAGTTATGTCCTTGTGAACCCCATGGGAGGTCGGCTAGTTATGTCCTTGTGAACCCCATGGGAGGTCGGCTAGTTATGTCCTTGTGAACCCCATGGGAGGTCGGCTAGTTATGTCCTTGTGAACCCCATGGGAGGTCGGCTAGTTATGTCCTTGTGAACCCCATGGGAGGTCGGCTAGTTATGTCCTTGTGAACCCCATGGGAGGTCGGCTAGTTATGTCCTTGTGAACACCATGGGAGGTCGGCTAGTTATGTCCTTGTGAACCCCATGGGAGGTCGGCTAGTTATGCCCATTATGTCTAGAGGAAAAGTGTTGACAATTCTTGAGGCTTTAATGTTTGTTAACAGAGCTTACTTAAAGTCTTAAATTACCCATTGTACCTCTACTTTTTCAATGGGGATATTTTGCACTTTTTACCATGTCTTCTGCTCTTTTAAGGAGTTATTTACTTCTTAATATTTGCAACCATTCCCTCTAACATATCCCAATTGTAAATGTATCACTCTCACCTGAGCTCATAATAATACAGTTTGAGAGATTTAAGTGGTTCCAATAATTCAGATGCTTCATTGAAAGGATTCTGGTAGCAAAAGTTCTTTGCAAGTCTTCCAGGTCAGCAACTTCTCCAGCTTTGAATGAGGCTGTTAGTGTGCATCAGTATTCCACCCTAGATGGTGTCCTAAAGCGCATCATCATTCATTTGAAATATCTTGTTGGAAAAGTTTTCGTTATCCAGTGTGTCATTTTTTCTTGCATATGTGACAGCTGCTTTATTGTGTTCTTATATATTGCTTTTCTTTCTATTGTGTGATGTGTCTATTAATTGAATTGCTTTTACATTTTATATTTTCGTTTTATCATGGTGTTAAATCCAATAAATAAGTCAAAGTTGGTGTCACGTTCATGACAAAATTACTTGGATTGTTGTACTGCTACCTCAGTACTTCACTCACATCCATTTTGTCCTTCGTGAACGTTCCATCACCCATACATAGGTGGCCCAATACTAAATGCAGTTTTTGTTCTAGACCTTCCATAGGAGAAGATATATTTTGGGTTTCACTCGATTTCACTGATGATCGCTTGCTTGCGCTTGCGCTTTCTCTCTCTCTCTCTCTCTCTCTCTCTCTCTCTCTCTCTCTCTCTCTCTCTCTCTCTCTCTCTCTCTCTCTCTCTCTCTCATATGATTCTTGGGATTTTAAGTCGATTATCTATATTTATCTACATAGCTTTGTGTGTGGTTCAGGGCAGTGTAACATTTGAATACTTCTGAGATATGTTTTCTTCGCCTATACACTGAGGGCAGGCGTCGCTCAAATTTACATATAGTTTTCTCTTTTTTATTAGAATTGTGTGACTTCAGCAGATGTTTATATGCTACTGTCCGTATTCTCACGAGACACTGATTTAGGTTTGATTTTTTTAGATAAGCACGTGGGCTGGATGATAGAGCGACGGTCTCGCTTCATGCAGGTCGGCGTTCAATCCCCGACCTTTCAAGTGGCTGGGCACCATTCCTATCCCCCGTCCCATCCCGAATCCTTATCCTGACCCCTTCCCAGTGCTATATAGTCGTAATGGTTTGGCGATTTCCCCTGACAGTTCCCTTCCCGTCTTCTAGAAGGTTGTAGTTGATTAGTTTCCAGTTAATCAATTTATGATTAAAATTGCGTTTGCAGAACTCTGCGCTTGGATTTAGGAATGGGAACGTATGCCGGTCTAGTGCCCATACTTGTCTAAACTTAGATTAGGTTATGATCTGAGTAAAATGCATTTATAATCATTAAATGTCTTATCATTTCATCATTGCTTGTAAAAGTAATGCCTAGGGTGTTTTCTTTTCTAGTTGGCTGTATTATCTACTAGTTTCAATGCAAATGTATCACATCCATAAGAGATCATTTGTATTTGACAGCTCATTTTGACGGCTTCTTGGAATTCACTCTGATATATCTATATTTGCCACATTTTTCATTTTAGGTGCTGTAAACTGAAGTCGCCGAGCAAGAGGATGTTTGTGGCTGGATTTGTGAAGCTTTCTAAGTAGTTTTATTTGTATTAGTTGGCCCTTAAAATGGTAAGGCCTTCCTCTGGTGACTTACAAACGAATACAAAAGCTGCATTTAAGATTTCTGTTTTGATGATCAGAACTTCCACCATATTATTTTGGTATTTAGCGGCTTAGTTTTAGATGAATGTACTTTCATGTAGAGGCCGAACCCTACTCTGTAGTCTGTGTTTCCTATCATATATGAAAAGATTGTTTACTAGCTTCCATATATCCTTATCGAATTAGTCCTTTATGTGAGTTTCAGGTAAGGCTGCAAACACTTCATTTGTTTCGTTAAAGAAACCATTTATAAAATTAACTTTGTTTTGCGCGTTTTGATACCATTTAAAGACTAGCAAATGCAAATGATGTTATCTATTCATGGAAGGTCTGAGTATTTGACTTGGTGTTAATATTAAAAATGTTGGTAGAGTAGTCTTGCAGTGACTACCGAGTTGGAGATAGTGTCTTGACAATTTAGGAATTATTATTCTTCTTCCCCTTGTTAAATCATCTCTCTTGTATGGGGGGGGGGGAGTTGTGTGTTTTCACAATGGCTTTTATGACACTCATTTGGTGTTATTCATCTGGTTCCTGTGACATGAAATGCTGGGCAGTCTCTAGCATAGCATGTCTCTTATTTAGTGAACTCTTACTGTTATTGGTGGAATAATGTGCAACTTTTGGGATGGACTTATTCCTGCATATAGGATAATTAGCATTGCAGATGTACATAAACTGACAACAATACTAACTAACATAGCAGGTGTACATAAACTGACATCAATACTAACTAACATAGCAGATGTACATAAACTGACATCAATACTAACTAGCACAGTAGGTGTACATAAACTGACATCAATACTAACTAGCACAGTAGGTGTACATAAACTGACAGTAATACTAACTAGCATAGTAGGGTACATGACACCCAGTCCCCAGTCCAGGCTAGAGAAGAGCGGAGCACCCTGAAAGTAAGATAAATCATAATTAACACTCGGTTATGCCAAACTAGCATTCAGAAATGGCACTTAGGCACGATAAATTAAAACTCATAATGTAAAAATTTACACTCACTAAAATTTTCCACTTAATTGTGGCAAATTAGAATTCAGTCAGGACAATTCCAAATCCATTAACACAGTGAAATTTACAGTTCTGATTTACTAAAATTCGTTATATTGAATTATATGAATCATAAGCAAAATAAATCCGACGTACAGCAATATTATATTACAGAATACACAATAAAACATCCTCTGACAGTGTCAGCACTATCACACAATATACAAAATGACAGCCTCCTCTGACACATATCAGGACAACATTACCATTATGAATAACCAACATTGAGGAAGAGAATACAATTTATTTTCTATTATAACCGTCAACAGTACACGTACACAGTGCTTTCTAACTCACTAATTAAACAGATTAAGAGTTCTGAAAACAAACTTTCTAAAAACAGGAAGTCAGAGTATTACTAGTAACGTCAGTAATAGGAAGCACAGACCTTGATAAATGAAATAGTGAAGGAGGTGGTGAGCAGCAGAGGGACCCACACCTCATCCACTAACACGGGGTCATCAATAACCTGCTGACAGAGCACTGAAGTTGTGCCGGTCCAGGCACTTGACGACCCCAGAAAGTCACTCACGAGCTGAAATTATATAAATGCTTCAACAATAAAACAATAACATATTGTTTCATAACATAATTACATAAAATAACAATAACAAGTGACATCCCTTATCCCGTAGTTATACATGTTGGAAACAGGAAAATCAGATTAGTTATACCTGCAAACTAAAGAACAATTTAGGGAACATCCCAAACGCCTAATTATATAAATTAGGTTAATGAAAGTATTTCCATGACAAGACGTCATAGGCTTGGTAAGGTGTGAAAAGCATTCATTGCTTTTATTCATTCATTCATTGTTTTAATTGATTCATACACCTTTCATCTCTCCACTCTAGGACACAATGTGACCCATAGAGAGGGGTGGACACAATGTGACCCATAGAGGGGGTGGACACAATGTGACCCATAGAGAGGGGTGGACACAATGTGACCCATGGAGGGGGGTGGACACAATGTGACCCATAGAGGGGGGTGGACACAATGTGACCCATAGAGGGGGTGGACACAATGTGACCCATAGAGGGGGGTGGACACAATGTGACCCATAGAGGGGGTGGACACAATGTGACCCATAAAGGGGGGTGGACACAATGTGACCCATAGAGGGGGGTGGACACAATGTGACCCACAGAGGGGGTGGACACAATGTGACCCATAGAGGGGGTGGACACAATGTGACCCATAGAGGGGGTGGACACAATGTGACCCATAGAGGGGGTGGACACAATGTGACCCATAGAGGGGATGGACACAATGCGACCCATAGAGGGGGTGGACACAATGCGACCCGTAGAGGGGGTGGACACAATGCGACCCGTAGAGGGGTGGACACAATGTGACCCATAGAGGAGGTGGACACAATGTGACCTATAGAGGGGGTGGACACAATGCGACCCGTAGAGGGGTGGACACAATGTGACCCATAGAGGGGGTGGACACAATGTGACCCATAGAGGGGGTGGACACAATGCGACCCATAGAGGGGGTGGACACAATGTGACCCATAGAGGGGGTGGACACAATGCGACCCATAGAGGGGGTGGACACAATGTGACCCATAGAGGGGGTGGACACAATGCGACCCATAGAGGGGGTGGACACCTACCTTGAGGATACCTTGAGGTGCTTCCGGGGCTTATCGTCCCCGCGGCCCGGTCATCGACCAGGCCTCCTGGTTGCTGGACTGATCAACCAGGCTGTTGGACGCGGCTGCTCGCAGCCTGACGTATGAGTCACAGCCTGGTTGATCAGGTATCCTTTGGAGGTGCTTATCCAGTTCTCTCTTGAACACTGTGAGGGGTTTGCCAGTTATGTCCCTTATGTGTAGTGGAAGCGTGTTGAACAGTCTCGGGCCTCTGATGTTGATAGAGTTCTCTCTCAGAGTACCAGTTGCACCTCTGCTTTTCAACGGGGGTATTCTGCACATCCTGCCATGTCTTCTGGTCTCATGTGATGTTATTTCTGTGTGCAGGTTTGGGACCAGCCCCTCTAATATTTTCCACGTGTAAATTATTATGTATCTCTCCCGCCTGCGCTCAAGGGAATACAGATTTAGGCTCTTTAGTCGGTCCCAATAGTTTAGATGTTTTACCGAGTGGATTCTAGCAGTAAAGGATCTCTGCACGCTCTCCAGGTCAGCAATTTCACCCGCAGTGAAAGGGGCTGTCATTGTGCAGCAGTACTCCACTCTAGAGAGCACAAGCGTTTTGAAAAGTGTCATCATCGGTATAGCATCTCTAGTGTGAAAAGTTCTTGTTATCCAACCTGTCATTTTTCTTGCAGTTGTGACGGCTACTTTATTGTGTTCTTTAAAGGTAAGGTCTTCCGACATGAGTACACCCAGATCCTTTACATTGCCTTTTCGTTCTATGTTATGATTTGCCTGAGTTTTGTACGTGGTTTCAGTTTTTATATTTTCATTTTTTCCATAGCGCATGAGCTGGAACTTGTCTTCGTTAAACACCATATTATTTTCTGTAGCCCATAGAAAGACCTGATCTACATCTGACTGGAGGTTCGCCGTGTCCTCTATGTTGCCTACTCTCATGAAGATCCTAGTGTCATCTGCAAAGGATGATACAGTGCTATAGGT
The DNA here is from genome assembly GCA_020271785.1 of Procambarus virginalis. NCBI lineage: Eukaryota > Metazoa > Arthropoda > Malacostraca > Decapoda > Cambaridae > Procambarus > Procambarus virginalis. The sequence continues at coordinate 12,435 of WNGS01021412.1, forward strand.
TGTGTTCTTGTCTATGTCCGATATAAGGATGAGAAAAAGTACTGGAGCAAGCACAGTACCCTGGGGGACTGAGCTCTTAACGGTTGACGGGTTGGATTTTATTTTGTTGACTATTACACATTGGGTTCTGTTGGTCAGGAAATTGTAGATCCATCTGCCTACTTTTCCGGTAATTCCTTTTGAGCGCATTTTATGGGCAATAACACCATGGTCACATTTATCAAAAGCTTTTGCAAAATCTGTGTAAATTACATCAGCGTTTTGTTTGTCTTCCATAGCATCTAATGCCATATCATAGTGGTCCAGCAACTGCGACAGGCAAGAGCGCCCTGTTCTGAAACCATGTTGTCCGGGGTTATGGAGATGCTGTGATTCCATGTATTTTGTGATCTTACTTCTTAGCACTCTCTCAAAAATTTTTATGATGTGCGATGTTAGTGCTATCGGTCTGTAATTTTTTGCCTCTGCCTTATTTCCTCCTTTATGAAGTGGTGCTATCTCTGCTGTTTTTAGTATATCAGGAATAACGCCAGTATCTAGGCTTTGTCTCCACAGAATGTGAAGGGCCTGCGATAGTGGTTTTTTACAGTTCTTGATGAATATGGAGTTCCAAGAATCCGGGCCTGGTGCGGAGTGCATAGGCATACTGTTTATGGCTTCTTCAAAATCCAGTGGGGATAGGGTGACGTCTGATATATGATTTGATGTTGGTATCATATCCATGAAAAATTCATTTGGGTTATCGATCTTTAGTGCGTTTAATGGCTCGCTGAAGACAGAGTCGTATTGCTTCCTCAGTAGCTCGCTCATTTCTTTGTTGTCATCGGTGAAAGTTCCATCTTCCTTTCGCAGGGGCCCGATACTAGATGTGGTTTTTGATCTTGATTTTGCATAGGAGAAAAAATATTTCGGGTTTCTCTCTATTTCACTGATGGCCTTTTGCTCTCTTTCCCTCTCCTGCGTTTTGTATGATTCTTGTAGCTTGAGTTCAATTTTTCCTATTTCGCTACCTAACCTTCTTCGCCGTTCCTGAGATAGGGTGCGACTCTCAAGTTGTATGGCACCTGACCCATAGAGGGGGTGGACACAATGCGACCCATAGAGGGGGTGGACACAATGCGACCCATAGAGGGGGTGGACACAATGCGACCCATAGAGGGGGTGGACACAATGTGACCCATAGAGGGGGTGGACACAATGTGACCCATAGAGGGGGTGGACACAATGCGACCCATAGAGGGGGTGGACACAATGCGACCCATAGATGGGGTGGACACATTGCGTCCCAAATAATTCAAAGTTAGGACTACTTCTCTCGACGGTCAAGGTTTCAGAAAAATCCTGACGATCCTCAAGGACGGAGGGAAGAGAATTATCAGGGGAAAATGCCAAGCCGTTGGGACTATATAGCACTGGGAAGGGGTCAGGTTAAGGATTTGGGATGGGACGGGGGGAAGGAATAGTGCCCCAACCACTTGGACGGTCGGGGATTGAACGCCGACCTGAATGAAGCGAGACCATCGCTCTTCCGTCCAGCCCAAGTGGTTGGGCTTCCTCAAGGACGGAGCCGGCATCACACCCATTGACAATGGACAGGAAGGTGAGGATATCATGCTCTTCTTCTCATGTGCGGAGGACCTTGAGAAACTCCAGACATTTGATTGCACACTCCGCCAAGAGCGCCACCTCCTTCCCCACTTCCCACGGAAGCACCTTGCTGAAAGAACAGTTTTCATCAGCAGGACCAGCCGCTGGATCGCGGACTGAACACAAAAATAAGACCATTAACAACATCGAGGACTAAAACCCGACCCTCGGAGTATTCGACCTTGATCTCTTCAATGCCAACGACGAGGACCCAACTATGAAGCTAACACTCACCTCAGCAGCGGCTACACAAGCTATCACATGAGGTCTCTACTACCTCGGAATTAAGATTCCACCTATCAAATAAAGAAGGAAAGATACCACGAACTCCAACCGTGCTTCAAGTGCTACGAGTTATCCCACCCCCAACCAACAAGTATCAGCACCCCATCCAGAAGTGCACCCTGTGCGCCTTGGACCATCATTACTCCATCTGCAAGGAAACAACCCATCGCTGCTTGCTCTGCAATGGCGATCACCCGGCAATTTCCTACTGCTGGCACCCCAGACAGGAAAACATCAAGACCCAGGTCGAAGCTAAAAAAGACTATCCTTCTGATTCCGCCACCAGAACCTCCGGAGCTCAACCCAGCACCCCAGCTCCCACCAACCAAAAAGAGGACTCCCCAAACTTACTAAATAGTGGCTCCTCCCACCAGGCGACCCAGCCTTCACAATGAAGCCCCACCGGCACAGTCGCAGCCCCTTGCATCACGTGCAGGCATTATCCCTGTTCTTGATGCAAATAAAGGGACCTAGTCGATGGAACTCACTCCCTAACGAATTGAAAAAAGCTATCCCTGTTCTTATTAGACTAGCGGATAATGAGACAAGCACCAATTCGTCAGAGAACGAACGTGCTGTACCTAGTCAATGGCCTGGACCCCATCATAGCCCCTGACGTAAGTCTCACTACTATCCCTATCACACAGGGGACTTCAGCAAGGTCAGCCACGGGGTCGATCTCAACTCAAACTTCAGTTCTACCAAAGACCCAGACTGCACAAACAGCAGCATCCACCACTCCAGCCCCCAAAGCTCCCACCATCACCATCTCGGCAGATGCACTCACAGACGTGCTGCCTCTGACCACCAACAACATCACCGACGTGACTGAACTAGCTTCTACTGCCACTCATCGACTCCAGAGTCAACTTCAACCTCAGGCTGTGAGACCAAAACCAAACCCACCAACAAGGGACTGCGCCACAGACTTCTGACAAGGAAATCTCAGTAGCAGCTTCATCGCCGCAGCCCAACACATACTCCTCAAAAGACTTCCTCATCGAGGCCACCTTACCGAACGCCAATGACAGCACGGCCATGTCATCTCATAGCAAGGCTCAGACAAAAAAGAAATAGAAGACCTAGCAGCCTTTACTAACTCACCAGCTCTATACTTAGTATAACCATCCCTCTGAGACAAGCAACCCCCCCCCCCCCCCCCCCAAAAAAATAGGTTGGGTACGGTAAGATAAGGACTCTTGGATGCCACTCGGACTTCCCCTTCTCGTCATATGCTGATTCACGGGGTAATGCTGTTATCGCCATATGACGATGTAAACAATTATTGCCGCCTGGATTTTACATGTATGATGCAAATAAGGATATAATAGGTCTATGTGCATGTAATGGAGTTTACCTT
>WNGS01021436.1:0-20077 GCA_020271785.1 Procambarus virginalis
AAAAATATTAAAGGTGCACAACGGCATGAATCAGCATCTCTAAACTACTCAGGCAACCGGGCTGCGTCGCTTTCAGATCCGGATCGCATTTGCATATCTCATGAGAGTCTTTTTAAAAACAATTATGAAATGGTCCTTCTTTAACAGGTTATCTGCCATTCACTTGCTACTGTTCATTTTATGGAAGAGTCAAAGTCTGCTGAGAGCTTTGGCTGCTCAGTTATTTTCCTTATCAAACCTGTTTGTGCCGCCATCCTCTGGAAACGATTTCATGTTACTGCTGATCTTTATGCAATTTCGTGAATTTTAAACAAAATGTACTCACCTAGTTGTACTCACCTAGTTGTGCTTGCGGGGGTTGAGCTCTGGCTCTTTGGTCCCGCCTCTCAACCGTCAATCAACAGGTGTACAGTTTCCTGAGCCTAATGGGCTCTATCATATCTACACTTGAAACTGTGTATGGAGTCAGCCTCCACCACATCGCTTCCTAATGCATTCCATTTGTCAACCACTCTGACACTAAAAAAGTTCTTTCTAATATCTCTGTGGCTCATTTGGGCACTCAGTTTCCACCTGTGTCCCCTAGTGCGTGTGCCCCTTGTGTTAAACAGCCTGTCTTATCAACCCTGTCGATTCCCCTGAGAATCTTGAATGTGGTGATCATGTCCCCCCTAACTCTTCTGTCTTCCAACGAAGTGAGGTTTAATTCCTGCAGTCGCTCCTCGTAGCTCATACCTCTCAGCTCGGGTACTAGTCTGGTGGCAAACCTTTGAACCTTTTCCAGTTTAGTCTTATGCTTGACTAGATAGGGACTCCATGCTGGAGCCGCATACTCCAGGATTGGTCTGACATATGTGGTATATAATGTTCTGAAAGATTCCTTACACAAGTTTCTAAAGGCCGTTCTTATGTTAGCCAACCTGGCATATGCTGCTGATGTTATCCTCTTGATATGAGCTTCAGGGGACAGGTCTGGCGTGATATCAACCCCCAGGTCTTTCTCTCTCTCTGACTCTTGAAGTATTTCATCTCCCAAATGATACCTTGTATCTGGTCTCCTGCTTCCTACCCCTATCTTCATTACATTACATTTGCTTGGGTTAAACTCTAACAGCCATTTGTTCGACCATTCCTGCAGCTTGTCCAGGTCTTCTTGAAGTCTCAAGCTGTCCTCCTCTGTCTTAATCCTTCTCATAATTTTGGCGTCGTCAGCAAACATTGAGAGGAATGAGTCTATACCCTCTGGGAGATCATTTACGTATATCAGAAACAGGATAGGTCCAAGTACAGAGCCCTGTGGGACTCCACTGGTGACTTCACGCCAGTCTGAGGTCTCACCCCTCACTGTAACTCTCTGCTTCCTATTGCTTAGGTACTCCCTTATCCACTGGAGCGCCCTACCTGTTACTCCTGCCTGTTTCTCCAGCTTATGCATCAACCTTTTATGGGGTACTGTGTCAAAGGCTTTCCGACAGTCCAAAAAAATGCAGTCCGCCCACCCTTCTCTTTCTTGCTTAATTCTTGTCACCTGATCGTAGAATTCTATCAAGCCTGTAAGGCAAGATTTACCCTCCCTGAACCCATGTTGATGGGTTGTCACGAAGTCTCTTCTCTCTAGATGTGTTACTAGGTTTTTTCTCACAATCTTCTCCATCACCTTGCATGGTATACAAGTTAAGGACACTGGCCTGTAGTTCAGTGCCTCTTGTCTGTCACCCTTTTTGTATATTGGTACTACATTAGCAGTCTTCCATATTTCTGGTAGGTCCCCCGTTTCCAGTGACTTACTATACACTATGGAGAGTGGTAAGCAAAGTGCTCCTGCACACTCTTTCAATACCCATGGCGAGATTCCATCCGGCCCAACAGCTTTTCTCACATCCAGCTCCAATAGGTGCTTTTTGACTCATCTCTTGTAATTTCGAACCTATCCAAGGTCACCTGGTTTGCTGCCACCTCTCCCAGCGCCGTGATATCTCCCTGTTCTATTGTAAAGACCTCCTGGAACCTTTTGTTGAGTTCTTCACACACCTCTTTGTCATTCTCTGTGTACCTGTCCTCGCCCACCCTAAGTTTAATCACCTGTTCCTTCACTGTTGTCTTCCTCCTGATGTGACTGTGTAGTAGCTTTGGTTCAGTCTTGGCTTTATTAGCTATATCATTTTCATACCTTTTCTCAGCTGCTCTTCTCACACTGACATACTCGTTCCTGGTTCTCTGGTATCTCTCTCTACTTTCTGGTGTTCTGTTATTACGGAAGTTCCTCCATGCCCTTTTGTTCAGCTCCTTTGCTTTCATACATTCCCTATTAAACCACGGATTCTTCCTTTGCTTCTCTGTTTTTTCTTGTTGGGCTGGGACAAACCTGCTTACAGCCTCCTGACATTTTTGGGTGACATAGTCCATCATGTCTTGTACGGACTTGGTTCCGAGTTCTGTGTCCCAATGTATATCCCATAGGAATTTATTCATCTCCTCATAGTTTCCCTTTCTGTACGCCAGCCCTTTGGTTCCCAGTTCTTTTTTGGGGGTGATAATTCCTAGCTCAACCAGGTACTCAAAGCTCAATACACTATGATCACTCATTCCCATGGGGCTTCCAACTTAACTTCCCTTATATCCGACTCATTTAGGGTAAATATCAGATCAAGCAAGGCTGGTTCATCCCCTCCTCTCATTCTTGTCGGTCCCTTAAAATGTGTTCTCGTATACATGCCAGTTCCTATTTATGAAGCAAGACTCATTTGTTTTTAAGCTGATTCTCGCAGGTCCTATGTGGCTCTGGAGTTCTTTAACCACTGTGCTGTGCTGCCTTAAAATATGATATTCCCGCTGTGTGCAGAAAAGAAATTCTTTGAGAAAATTATTTTTCTTTCGAACAGTGTTAAATGCCCTCCCCTGATCACATATATGTTGTAGATATTGCACAACTGTACTTACTTTAACCGCAGTAGTGTCCAGAAAATGTTGCGTGCCGTCACAGCTTGGTGGTTGTCCGTTCCGTAGCCTCCCGCAGGCAGTCACACGCCAGATTCTACAAGCGCGAGTTGCCGCAAATAATTTTATGATAATTTTTTTCTGTACAATTACAAATGCATTTCTTTGTTTTTTTCTGGCTAATTCTATGTATATTGAACAGGTTTACAATATTCAGGAAATAGAACATCCGTACTGTTCAAAGAAAATGTGTTACATGTATCACAAATGTGTTCACAAATATTGCTCATATTTTCTATATGTTCAATTATTTACATTTGCAACTTATTTAACACACTGTACACTATCACAGACTCTATACATCACTGTCAACACACTTAGAACTGCGTAAGTGAGTGGTAATCACTGAAGCAGTCAACAGATCACAAAGCAACTTTGCACTCAACGCACCAGGTGCAGATGGATCTTTGCTTCTCTTCCCTACATTGCGTGTTCTTGCAAACAACACAGGCACGTTTACCCTTTTCTCGTGTGCCTGTGCTTGGCATATAACCAAGCTTGTGTACAGCAAGGTGTTCTTTACCCCTGAGTCTGTCTGGAACTGAGTGAGGCCTTGTTGTTGGCATTCTCCCATGCGTCACAACACTGCCCTCCACCCATACCTCACCAGTAGTTGTGACACTAGAGCAACACTGAATGTACGGATAGGTTGTCTCCTGCCATATTTCACGAGATACGTGTTGAAACAGTTCATCACTGCAACGTCAACGAGGTGGAAAACAATTTCTTTGGCCACTTCACAGATTTTATCACGCACTCGACGGCACCAACCATCATGTCACATTTATCTACAAACCGCATATTTACATTGTAATCAATGACACAATCAGGTTTATACATTAGCAACTTTGTTGCAAAGTTCACTTTGCAGGAAAGTTGCAAAGTGAATAGTTGTCCAACATGACACCGGTGTGAATAGTTATCAACATATTCACCTCGCGTCTATCCCTCCAGCACACTGATAACATTTTATCACACTTTCTCAGTTGGCAGTCAGCCACTGCAATACCAATGCCAAACGCTAGCATTTCCCACCTGTGGGCCTTGACAGTGCCACATACGCCGGTGTCGTGGACAAGGAGAACTCTGGTTAGCAAGGGGCTGGTATAATGATTGTCTGTGAACAGGATATGCTCCTTGTTCAGCAACGGTTCCATGAGTGTTTTCACGATACTGCTTGAGAAGCCGTGTGGATCTTGACCATCTCGACATGTAAGTTGCTGTACACAACAACCATGTCGTAGCTCAGTCGATTAAAGCAGCGTCTGGGATGCTCTCGGACGTAAGTTCGAATCTTCGTCACGGCCCTTGTGGATTTGTTCATCTGGTGCCGCTTTGATGAAATGTACTGCGTGAACGCGAGTTGTCCCTTGAAGAGGACTAGCTATTCATCAGTCAAGACACTCTGTGCTGGTTCAAAATAGTCACGAAACTCAATTCATTAAATATCTTCCGCACTTTCCACAGTCTGTCGTGTCTGTCTTCCTTAACATTGTTCTCAAAGTGTAGGCACCTGAGAAGCAACAGGAACCTATCACGAGACATGTCCCTGTAGAATAAGGGGTAGGAACAAGACTGTCTTTGTTCCAAAAATCCTGGATCACGTGTTTATCTGCATGCTTCATCATCATGCTCAACGCTAAAATCACATACATTTCCTCAATAGTCGTGTCTTTCCAACGTGTCAATCGGTTCGTCTCTGCAACGAGATGGTCCATGAATGGTTGATCGAAATATGCCATAAAATAATCCATTTCAGGCATATCCTCATTATTATAGGGGAATAAGGGTATCACACCAACATCTGTATAATCAAATGCTGGAATTTGTGCGACAAAATTCTCACAATCCTGCCAAACAATTACACCCGTATTTTTGGTTTTGGTGCCAACACCACGGTCAACACCAGCACGGGTGCCAACATCACGGGTGCCAACACCACGGTCAACACCAGCACGGTGCCAACACACGGTGCCAACACCACGGTCAACACCAGCACGGGTGGTGACATCACGGTGCCAACACCACGGTCAACACCAGCACGGGTGCCAACATCACGGGTGCCAACACCACGGTCAACACCAGCACGAGCACCACCAGCACGGGTGCCAACACCACGGTCAACACTAGCACGAGCACCACCAGCACGGGTGCCAACACCACGGTCAACACTAGCACGAGCACCACCAGCACGAGTGCCAACACCACGGTCAACACCAGCACGAGCACCACCAGCACGGGTGCCAACACCACGGCTACTACGTCTTGTGCTAGAGCTGTACGTGGGCATGCAAGGAGATTAGACTGTTTTACATAGTAAAGGCCTACCACCAACACCTGATGACGAGGACGCATTGTCGTCAGGCCGCGTGAGATGCTGGCGCTGTCTTGGGCCGGGGCAGTGCTTGTGCTGGGGCAGCAAAACTCCGCATAGTAACACCATAGCCCCCCCTTGTATTCAGCTCATCAACACTGCTTGTATCTGTCTATGGCATTGAATCCAGAAAATGACTCATAACATGTAGTAGACCAGACCACACACTAGAAGGTGAAGGGACGACGACGTTTCGGTCCGTCCTGGACCATTCTCAAGTCGATGCGGTCCCAGGACGGACCGAAACGTCGTCGTCCCTTCACCTACTAGTGTGTGGTCTGGGCAACATAATTTAGCCACGTTATTGTGATTCATCGCCTGCATCACCCAGTAGACTTACGTCCGGTGACAGATGGTGATGGTAACTCCAGTGGTGTTGACCCAGGGCAGCGTGGGAGGCCGGGCGAGGTGCGTGTACTGTACACACTCTCGACATCGTCCATCGCATACTCCCCATCACTCATGTCAGACCCCTGTATTAGGTACTGTGATGGTGTCCCACCCCTATGTCTTTCCTGTCCCGGCATCAAGAGTCATATCTCTGCGACTTTCACGTTCTCTGATGCTCAGGGAACATTTTGATATATATAAAGATATAGAAAGTTATCGTGTTGGCAGCGAATTAGCCGATTTAGTTTGGTTTTACAAGTAGCTTACGCCTTTTTGGTGTTACAAAATGGCGTCGAGGCTTTCCACTTCCCGCCAAAGGAGCGTGACGCCTGCAGTCAGTTGATTCTGATGCTAGGTAGGGTCACGTGACAATATAGACCAATGGACGAGGAGCCCTCGGGAGGCGTGACGTCACAAAACGGAGGGCTCTGGGCGGCTCGGCGCTCCTGCGGGTACAGTGTGTCACAGCCTGTCATCGAGAGCGGAAACGCTCGAATGCGCTCCCAATTTGGAGGCTAGGAAGCCCCATCCAATGGACCCAAGCAGCCACATTAGTAACGCAGACGTCATGGGAGATTATTTGATTCCTGTGAAGTACATGGAAGCAGACCTTGGCTGGTGTTAGAGCGCCAAGAGCACTTTTACTGATTCATTCATTCCTCTGACATTCCTTCATTCATTCTTTCCGACATTCACCTCCGTCTGCGGCGGAGGTGAATTTCGGGCGGGGTTCGGGAAGACTCCCCCCCCCCCCCGCGGGCCATGTTCAAACGCGTCAGGCGAGCTGCTGTGCCCGGGGTCAAGTCCACTGGAAGACTGAGGAGGAAACACTGAACCAGACTGTAAGTTTGTCTACAGTTCCAGTGTGGGAGGAAGAAGACGACGTGCACAGGGACCTGTCTCCAGTACCTCAGGAGGAGGAGGAGGACCTGCCTGCAGAGTGTGAGTACGGCGAGGACGCTCATCTACAAGTCAACTGAGGCCCTTGTGTGTACAGGACTCTGATCAATGGAGGACCGAACGCCAGGACCGAGGACCTCAGCGATCCTCGCTAGAGGATATGTCGACTATGTAGTAGAAACAGTTAAGGTACATAAATTCCCTCCCATTACCCCTTGGTCTAGGTGAGCTAGGATATCATTCATGTCGTGAGCATTGTCTTTATTATTACTGCCAGCGTGGTAGTGTTAGGCTAGGTGCCAGGTTATTCATATATACATGAGTTAATATATATTAATGTATGTGTGTGGGCGCTGTGACATTTTGGGCAGCTAGAGAAAGTGGCTGGATTCAAGAGGCCAGGATTGAAGTTTTGAATCGTCCAGCTGACTGTGTTGCCAGAGGCAGGTGAGGAGTGTTGCCACAATCTGATAGATCCATGTATATTATTCTTTATGCGGATCCAGTGTAGTTTTATTCAGTAAGCTTATCATCATTTTTTTATACTGTGTTTGAGTGAGCCTTCGTCTCTAGGTCTATTTGAGTAGACTATTTATGTGGCATTGCATTGCATCTGACATTGACTCCTTGGTTTGTGATAACAAATAAGACCACTGAGGAGTGTTGCTGGGATACGAGTATGAACACCCAGCTGTCGACCTTGACTTAAAGAGGTAAGGATTTACCTGTGTATTCTTCCAGTGTTACAGCGGGCAAGTCCGACTGAGAGCAACAAAGGTGAGGTTGGATTTCCCCACTCGCAAGGGATGCAATTCAAGGCCAGCCCTTGGTAGATTGGGGGGCCCCTAGGGTGGGCATTGGCTCCCAAGTACAAAGGGGCAAAGACCCATGGGATTAACCCTAACTACTTAAGGAAGGAAGGAATTGGGTGAAAACGATGACTGTACTTCTCTGAGCTGTAATCTAAATCATCAGTAATCGGTCGTTCATCAAACAACATGTCTTCTATGTTGTCCTCTGAGAGTTATTTTGCAACACAGCGGCTGACTGTAGACCGGGAGCTCATAGATGAAACATCAGACATGGTTGCTACCTTAAACCTGGGGCTCTGCAACACCAGGAGACCTCAGGCATCCATTTCATACCCGAGTAACCACGTTGAACTTTTTAATCCTACGCTATACCTACGAGCGCCCAGAGGCACTCTGCGCACCTCTGATCTAGTGCTTAAAACCGCTCTGTGCAGTGTGGGGGCCAACCCTTTCCATCATGTTTTGAACAAATCCTATACAGGCTATTCCACTTCTGTAGTAGGTATATAATTGTAGAACTGTCCTGGGTCCCCAAGCCATATTGGAATTGCCTATAATTAACTCACAGATGCCGCTACTAAAGAATCCATTCATATAGATCCTATGTCCAAAAATGCTATTCCTTTCATAGAGTTCTACTCAGTCATTCAAAATGCATTCCGCAACCACTAGAGAGACAGATTGTCGTGTATTTAAACAAACAAACTAAATACCATTAACTGCGACCTCCGGCCTCCTCCTTCCCCCCCTCTAGCACTGTAACCCAAGGTGACAACTCTGCAACAGGTTACATATTGACTGCACCTTACTATCCGAACTGCATTGTCCCATTTACAGTAGCGCTCCTCCTAATTTTCAGGATGATTAGAAATCATGTTTTCCCAGTGTGTTATTAATCATTTGTTCATTGATAAAATACTAGGTGAAGCTGATACCTTTGACATAGATCAGTTTGTGTTTTTGTTCTCTTATTGGCTTCCACAGAATAATAACTAGAAAATTCTTATTTTCTGTGCCACAAACGATGCTAAATTTTCTTTTGTACCTGCTGCCAAATTTTGCTAATTTCTAATGTAAATGAAAAGTAGAGAATGCCATCAATCTCTGTAGTACAGAATACGGATGGTGAGTGGTATCGCGTAGATGACTGTCATGTGGTAAAACATATGAGTAGCAGGTACTGTGGGTGATGGTCTCAGTGGTGAGTGCACTCCCTTCCTGTAAGGTGATAATTACCACCTCATTACACATCTTTACTACCTGTTAAACTGTAACAAATAACTGAAATCTGGAATGCCTTGTCAGTCAAAATAGACACTCTACAACATGCACATTCAGTATCTAACTGGCAGAGTGAGACTGACAACGTTTACAGTAGTTAGCATGATATGAGCGGTACATCCAGAACTACCAGAGAAATGAGTGCACTACCTTTAAACTTCGAGTAGGGTAGAGGCGGTGCAACTACTGAGGAAACCAACATCATGAAGACTTTGTGGTAGTAAGAAGCACACTTCGGTTTAAGAAAGCTCGCGAACTTAGACCCCAACATTATGTATTACCAGGTGAATGATAAGCTGTCTAATATTAATACAAGATCAAGTGATGCATTACACGAACCAATGAATTATACAAATAATTGTATGGTGGGAGGGTCCAACCTCCCATGTAACCCTCGTGGACAAAGCTGTTAGTAATAAGTCAAAACAACCCCCAGTGCCCCACACCCCCTCCCTCGAACATTGTCACTGCTGAGGAAGGTAAGAATGGACTGAATACAATGAAATATTTTAAAATATATTCTGAGGAAACAATAACTAAAGGAAAAAATAAAGGTAATAGTTGAAGTGATAAGGTCAGTAATTATTGCTCTACTGCTCGAGAAAATGACCAGTGTCATAAGAACCCCAAAGCTGGAGTAACATTGCCCGATCCTGAAAATGTATTTAATTTTATATATTTTAACTGCATTTTTCTACTCTGTTTCGAACACGAAATATACATGGCAAACATAAAATAACAAATGGAACTAACAGTAATTATAACAGGTTGGTTGATGAACTTTCAGTCACTAAAGCTGATGGAATAGGTTGCCAGCAAATACTGAGAGAAGTTCATTATACATCGACCAGCTGAACTTTACGGCCGTTCACTGGCATGATGGCACAGTGAATGTGATCTACAAAAAAATCCGTTGAGGAGATTGGGGGCCTGGCCGCCAGGGGGCGTAGATGTGCTCGCCAAGCGCTCCCCAGTCTTTGCTAGGCGTTCCCTGTGGGAGGGTGTTGTTATTGCGTCAGCGCCATGGGGAAACCCCCTACCCCCCCTGTTCGCCGCTCTGAGACCGTGGGTCTGGAATTTTCTGGACGTGTGTCTTACCTTGCTCTTGAGATTGTCCTGTTGGATAAGCTACAGGTTTGCGTTGCCGATGTGCATGGGTTCCAACTGTAACTACCCATCGGGCACTTGTGAAGTTTCACTCCACTGCTGTTTATAAGGACATTTTGGCCGGTTATGATGGGTGCTCATTTACTCTCCCTGGGAACGGTGGTACCGTCGCTATCTCTGATCAATGCTGCTCAATGACATATGTGGTACTGCATTGTGTGCCGTTCGAGTTCACAGAGGCCTTCCTTTGACGGTACTTTAGCCAGTGTGGGACTATAGTTTCCATCCGGATGAACTCTGTCTCTTCTGGCAGGTGGCGTCGTGTCTCGTGTGGATCCGGACTCTCGCCCTGCGGCTCAAGTCACCTGTTCTCTCCATGGTTATCTTGATGGGCTACAATATGCGGGCGTTCCATGCAGGGCAGCCACGAACATGTTTTTTGGTGGTGGCCTTTAGGGCCACCAGGCAGCCGCTTGTACTGGGGTGGCGGCTGCCCCTGTGAACTTATTTAGAGAAGAGGATTTCCCTCCGTTGGTGGTGCAGGACCTGTCGCCTTGTGATGGAGTGGGTGGGGAGGTTTCCCCACTGCCTGCTGACCCGGTGGTGGACCGGGTTCCTCGGCTGGTGGGCCAGTGGATAAGAGTGGTGGTGGTGCTCGTGACGAGGTGGTGGTGTTCGTGATGAGGTGGTGGTGTGTCCGGCCCCGCCCCCGCAATCGTCCGCTATGCTTTCGTGGGATTCTTCGCCTGTGCGGGCCTCTTCTCTTACGGCCGTAATGTCGTCGTCGTGGGTACCCTCGCCTGTGCGGGTCCCTTCTCTTCCCGTGCCTGTTGGTTCTCTGGTTCCGATGTCTTTGGTGGGTTGCAGCCTCATCCCCTGCGTCGTTAAGGCTGACTTTCTGTGTGGTCATGCTTTCACGGGTTAGGGGCGGCCAGCCGATGGCTCTTCTCAGGCGCCATCTGCAGGGGGTAGCAGCTCCGATGATCAGCGGCCTGTCACTAAGCATTCTCGTCAAGATAGGGATGCGTCGCCTCCCCATGCTTGGGTTGATGGATGCGACAATGTGGATGACAGGTATTTACCCTAAATATCACCACTCCCCAAGAGCACAAGAGAATAGCGTATGGTCAAATCACGTTTTTCATCAAGCAACTGCATTTCAGGGAGAACTCGGTCTCAACTCACGACATTTTACTTGCTTAAACTCGCAAGTTTTTTGGTAAACACACATTGACACCCTCCCTGCAGTAGATTCAAACCCAGAGAGCCAGCTGTTCACGCAGCTTAACATAACTGGTACACCTTAACCGATCACTCCAAACTCAGACCCTTAAAGGGAATGGAAATTTCCGTGGAACTCTTTTTCCATATGGGTTCTGCGGGTGATATGGGGTTTTGTCACTGGGGTACCGAATTTAATGCATCAGCCTTGTACGGCTCCTGGTCGTCTGATCTCTGATGACGAGTTATTGGTTTGGGAGGCTTACTACTTACATTTTCAGGAGCGGAGTACCCGGATTAATATGAGTAGTTCATGTGTTTGGGTTTTGTTTGTTTCTTTGTCTTTGTTTTGGTTGGTGCTTGTTCTTACGTGTCTGTGTGGGATTTTGTTTCCCGGTGCCTGCGTGCACGGGTGCGTGTTTTTGTGTGTGCGAGTGTGTGGTGTGGATAATTGTTTCTGGCTCCTGCGTGGACCTGTTCAGATGTATCTTCATTTGGCCTTTGCGACCTGTTGTTTTTGTTTGTGTATTTTTCTTCGACTGTGGTGTGTGTCGTGTGTGTGTTCTGTGTTCTTGTTTTATTGTATGATGTCTGCTGTTGAGTGGTGTGACACATGGTGCGTGTGTTTTGCTTTTGTTTTAGGTTGTATATATGTATTTCTTGTTTTGTTTTTACCTTTGGTTTCAATGTGTTTCTCTGTACACTTTTTTCGTTACTGACACCTTTGGCACGCCCCGTCTGGGTTGTGTAGCTTTTGTTTTTTTGTATTGTGACGATAATCTCTTATCAGAGATTTAGCCTGCTATTTTCGTATTTCATCACGTCCTCAACCATATGCAAGATACGTTTTGTAGTGGCTAAACGTATAAATCAAGACAGCCACACGCACCAGCAACTCCCTCCTCCCCCCACTCCAGCACCTGCTGCTACACCTGGTCGACGCGCCGAACCCTTCAACTGCCTAACTAGCGACTTGCGGCCATCCAGCTTTCCCATTGGCCGCCAACCAACACGCCACTCCGGTTCCTCGCCAATCACAAGTCATCGCCAGTTATTGTTGGAGTCCCTTGCATGTCTGCCAGCCAGAATATCTTGTGCTCCCATACTATGAACACCTAAGTGACTCACCTTGTGTGGTCAAATAGAGGTTTATAGTTAGTGCATATATTCCAGCATTCATATTTTATTTACCTTTGTATGTCAATTCTCCTCCCCCATTAACGTACTCTATTTTCATGTTTATTTATTTTTCCACTTGACATTTTTTACCATTAAGCCAAGATTTTGCATTTATTTCAATTTGTGTTTTTATTGTTATTAAAATTCATTGTTTATTATTGTGTTTTATGTTTCGTACCGTACCACAGATTACCAATCACGCAGTCATTCTTTTTTTTTTTCTTTTTTTTTTTTTTTATATGTGGCCCAGCACTGACACCTGCTAGTTGGAAGACTGCCGACCACCATTTCCAACTCGTTACCGTCACAGTATGTTCCCATGTATTTTTATTGTCCTTTGTTTTCACTTTTATGTTATATTGCTGTGTGTTCCCTGTTATCTGTATTATTGTCATTCTGTGTTTCTTGTTATTCTATGCTCTCTGTGTGATGTAACTGTGTATGTTCTGTGTTGCTTTTTCCCTGCCCCGAGTAGAGTGTTGTGGATGGTCTGTGTACTCTCTCAGATGCCAAGCTCCATAAAACTTATTCAAAGCACTAAAACTTAATTGGTGTAAGTGAGGGTTCCCTGTATGGAACCAGGTCACCAGCAAACAAGTTATCGACTAATTCTGACCAGGAAAATGCTTTAGTTGTGTTTTCGTCATTACTAACATTGCAAACGTTCTATTATTAGAGTGAAAGTATGATGGACAAGGTAAGATCATGATAGTATGTTCCTCGCCCTGCCCTAGTTACTCTGTATTATTCACTCATTTATCCATATCTCACCTATGGTATCTGTGAGAAGTTGGATTTTTGGCCACTTCTCAGCTAACTTACATCTGTTAGGTAATAGTAGGAAAAAGCATTTTGCCTCAGAAAATGGTGGAGATGTGCACATGGTGTGCAAAAAGTCTACCTTCCTTGATAGTGAAGATAGACTAGTGAAATCACATTTCTTTCGAAAGGGGATACCTTCAGCATTCCAAAGAAGTAACTCTCGTTGACGTAAGTATTCTGTGTGAATAGTTACAGGTTTTCCCTGAATTCTGTACCTCGGGCACCTGACAACAGAGAGAGAGAGAGAGAGAGGAGGCTAAGGGGACCACCTCAAGTACCAACGGCTCACCTATGCCTGTGACGTGACGTCATCAGCGTTCCTGCCGGCTTTACTCTTATTGGAAGCGGAACGACAGCCTCCGCCAATTTTCGAACCTGATTGGTCGAGTGCCTGGACCCAAAGGAGCCGCTGCCTGAATTCTCGTGCCAAAACCTTGCTGGTGTGAGACTCCTGCGACTCAGGCGGGTGTTCTGTGTGGAGGATCTGTGCTGTCGAGACGCAGGGAGGTCAGGTCCTGGCCAAGACCTTGGTTTCTCCTGCCTATATCAACCTCCAGCCAGCCTAAGTTGATTCTACGTCGCTCTGTGATCGTTGCTGCAGAATCCAGCGATTGCGGGCTCCATCAGAAGTTAATTCAGAAGATAAGTGAAGTCATGGCTGTCACATGAGACACCAACAGGTGCAACCGGACTGTTTCAGAGTAATCATGTGAAATCGGCTTCACCTAGAGCAATCTGTCGTTTCATTGCCCATAACAGTGAGATATAAGAATCAGGAAACGATTGTATGTGTTTGAGTGATGATCGTGTGAAAATCTTCAATATTGTGAGCGTGGACTTAGATTATTTTCCGTCCTCGCCATTGTGTTTCCGGCATCCCTCGCGGCTCCCCCCCCCCCTATATATATTCGTATATGTACATACATCTGTACTAGCGTGGTTTCATTCAGCCTCGCTGAATGAAATATATATCACGCTTTGTTCAGAACTGGTGCAAAACTGCGAACGCGTTACCAAGTTTATTAGTGGAAGAACATTAGGCGACTCTCGCCTCTATCTGTCCCGAGCGTGCAGGAAACACCTCCCCGCTGTACCTCACCAGCTAAGGCCCGTGGGCCAAGCGCCTAACCTTCCTAGCTACCTCTGAGCGTCGGTGATCCACCCAACCGCCTCCTCATCACTCCGTCACCTCCAGTGTGAGGTCTTCAATAAACAGCTGGAGCAGTGAGAGTGTGTATGCTTGTGAGTGTGTCATACCTGTATAAATTAATGTGAGTACTCAAACATAAATTTATCTGTATCTTCTTTTGTTGTGCAAATTCCTCGTGTTGAATTTAATTCAGCCGTCCGGTGTTCGTTTTCACTAGTTTGCCAACGGGACCGAGTTCGATTCCCCGAGGAAGCACGATAGGTAAAGACCTACTACAGCTTTTCTGTGTGAATACTGTAGCCAGATCTTCAGTGTGATTGTCATATAGCACATCCAGATCTTCCACATTTAGTTGTCTTTGTGACGTGTGTATTTTACTGTGTTTAGTGTGGCTTCAATATATACCATCACTGTGTGTTAACCCATGTCCATGGCGTTCTGTCTTTATTTCCAGCGGACCTGCTGTAAGTCCAAGTAAGACTAATTTACTGTGTGTTTATTATTGATTTATTGACACGAGAGTGTGTCAGTGTGGTGTGTTGTGTTTACTGTATGTAGGTGGTCTCTGTGACCTGGTGTACTTTGGTTTAGTGTGTTGTTGTTGGTCTTAGTGACCCGTATTGGTGTGTACATTCAACCCGTTCTCGCACTTTCGTATAGTCAACATTGACTTATTAAAAACGTGCATATGTGACATACTAATTTATTGTGACTATTTTAGTTTACCTCGAAAAGTTTCATAGAAAACACCGACCTTACCTAACCTTCTTAGTATGCTAAGATAAGCATCTTATTGCTTCGCTAATTACAATTATTACTTAACCTATTTAAGTAATAATTGTAATTACGAAGCAATAAGATGCTTATCTTAACATACTAAGACGGTTAGGTAAGGTCGGTGTTTTCTATGAAGCTTTTCAAGGTAAAGTAAAATATTCGCAATAAATTAGTATGTCACATATGCACTTATTTAATATGTCAATACTGACTGGAAGAAAGTGCGAGAACGGGTTGGTACATTATTATTACCATGTTGTGTTGACTCAGTGTCGTCAGTGTACTTGCGTTCAGTAGCTCGAGACGTCAGTAAACTTGTGTTAAATCATTCTTGAGTGTCATTGAATTAATTTAAAGTAACTTAATACGCGGTAATTAGTAATCGTATTAACTGATCGATGTTAGCTATGCAGTCTTAGTGACGCCGAGCTTTAACGTAAATTCACGGTGAATTAAGTGAACTGTCAAGCTTTGACAGATCCTGGTACGATTACTCAGGGATTGCTAATTGCCCGTAGCCATTGTTGATTTCATTGACATTTGTTTTGATGGCATGTCTTGCAATGTAAATGCAATGTAAATCATGGCCGCAAATCTGGCCAAGTAACGTTACCACCCACCTTGTCAACAACTTGGCAGCCTGTCCCATGCTATCTAGTATACCCCTTGTTCATAAATCATATTTGCTTAGTGACAACTAATTGATGTGACTTATACCTTGTTAACTTCGCGATTAAATGTCCTTTGTTGCAGTTTTGTAAATATTGTGTATATAAGGTGTCATGTAGTAATTTCGACCCAGTAAGCGTGTGGATTTTACTTAGACAGTCACTCAACCCTAGATATTCTGAACTTATTGATTTGAGGCCGGGAGGTTCACTTACTTAGGGGAAAGTTCTACACCACGAGCCTTACTTTGGATCATAAAATTATAACAGGGCATCAAGAACACAAGGTAGTAAAACTCCTAGTTCCTCTAGGGAAATGTATAAGACCATTGTATGTATTTGTTGTGGAATCAATGCCGACAGTACTACAAGTGACTGGTCTCGGAGCCACAGCAAGATTCAATAAACAAAATGGGGCTTATCTTAGCAAACCACCAGATAAATTCCATATACATAACGGATATTAGCATCCTTATGGGTGCTAATTAAAACAATTCATTTATCTTTGGGGAAACAAACATTAGAAATCTACTTGTTACAGTCTACAGGAGGGAAGTTAATTTCCCGGCCAGTGCTACGCTTTAGGGCAACAACTCCTGTTGAGCAGAAATATTCTGAAACTGTCATAGTAGCATGACTGAGCCAAGAACAATTACTCTAAGAAATCAGTCACATAATTGATGATGACTGGAGTCAGTCCATAAACAGTAGGATCTAGACTCTATAGGAAATTTTCCTGAATCACTTAACAAGAGGAAGAGTCAGTACTTTCTTGAGGTTGAAATTTAGCACCAGGGGCATCTATAGTGAGTTAATGCTTGTTGGCCCAAAAGCCACTGGTCCTTGTTATACAATCCATGACCGCTGTTGATAAACCAGCGGCCAACGCCATAAACTGTGCAGCTTCTCTCAACTTAGGAAGATGATAAAAACCATATACAGGAACAGAAGATAGACATCTGATAAGGTGTACATCTGTTTATTTACCTGTGCAGCTACTAGATCAGTTTATAAGTAACACCTGATGTGACTGCTCAAGTTATCCCGAAGTCTATAATGCACTGGAAAAAATGTGTAAACGAAATTCATCCTACCTTGAGCTCCATGGCACGGAGGTTTGATGAAAGAAGATAGGTCACGGAGCTCCAAACAGTAGTCAAAGAAATCGGGTCTAGAATAAATATTAAGCCGTTGACTTACATCTCAGGTGACTCTACTCAACCTGTGCCAGTAGTCCAGCTCACTTAATGTTTTGACAGTCTCCGTGGTGTAGTGGCAAGACACTCACTTGGTGTTCCGCGAGCGCTTTGTCATGGGTTCGTATCCTGGCAGGGGAGGATTTACTCAGCACAAATCCTTAACTGTAGACTGTTTATTTCAACAATAAATTGGGTACTTGGTTGTAAAAACTTTTCTTCGTGGGGGTCGTATTCTAGGGACTCACCCGAAACGCTACGCGTACTAGTGACTGTACAAGAATGTAACAACTCTTGTATATATCTCAAAAAAAAAATGTACCGTGGACCTATGACTCCAGTACCATCCTTACCAGATGAGGAATCAGAGATCCCTCATACGTGGGTGATTGAGTCAGTACAAAGGAACAAGCATCTTTCCAGCATAATACATAAGTGGAATGAAATATGGACTTAGGAGTGCCTAATCTCTCTAAGCGAGCACCATTATGGGGTAAATTCTCCTTGTAACAAAGTTAATATACAACCTGGTGTTAGTGTCCTGGTGGACTTTGATGGACCAAGGTCAGATTGACAGTTAGGAAAAGTAATATGGATTGTTAAAGTTCTGTCTAAAGGAGCTACGCCCTTGAAAACACTAGAAAAACTAGTACACTTAGAATCCAAAAGGGGGGTGACAGATCCTGGACAACCCACAGCACCAGCACATGAAAATCTACAAATATCAATACAGCCCATCCGTCCGCAAAGGACAGCAGCACAGAGGCGCAAACAAAATTTGCGTTTGTACTTTCAAAACGATGGGGAGTAAACATGGCAAATTTTTGTCTTGCCTCAGTCCTAAGTAATGGACTCCAAGCTCTCATTTCCTTCCCATAAAGATGTGGAAATTGTCCTTCAAAATAGAGTATAATATGTGTGAGTTATATGGTGTATGAGAGAGCACAAGGCTTATGTCCAGCGATTTATGGAACAAAGTTCAGCCCACCCAGCACATAGAGAATGTTTAGTCAACATATGAACATCGTTTTAAAGACACCACCCCAGGGAGGCATCTTTAATGGGTTCCATACCTGGATCTTTTTAATTCAATCAAATAGCTATAAGCCTATCATGGTAATAGTCCCAAATAAATACATATAAACAAAAAATATTTGTTTAATCAGATAAGGGCGGTTAACGATTGTATAAATTGATCTTTAAAACAGGATGGGGTGACTATGCCCGCCTTGGTTGGGCTATAGCTAGTTTTTAGACGAGTCTACATGGCATGTGTGGTGAGTACACTTCTCTACGGCTCCGAATCCTGAACCTTGGCCTGAAGAGACGGCTCAATACCTTCCACATGCGGAACCTGAGACGCATCTTTGACATTACATGGAGAGACCATGTCACCAACAACACAGTACTCTTGGAAACAGGAATCCCTTCAATGTTCATTCTCCTGAAGCAGAGCCGCACGTGAATGCTGGGTCATGCCACACGCATGGAAGATGGCTGCATACCGAAGGTCTCTTGTACGGAGAACTGGCAACAGGAAAGAGCCCCACCGGAAGGCCCCAGCTGCGTTTCAAAGACACCTGAAAACGCGACCTCAAGCAGATAAACATCGACATCAACATTGGGAGGCAGCAGCTGCGGACAGATCTGCCTGGAGATGCAAAAGCTTGAATTGAAGGAAGGTCATAGGTCTGACCTCTGCTCTACCTCAAACGCGTCATTCATTCATTCATTCTCTCTCACGCCCTTAGATGTGCCATGTTCCCCACATACAAATTCCAAGCATGTGCTGTTAGCAGAGTAAACATATATAAGACTAATGTGGAAAATCTTAGTCTTGATATTATTATTATTACCTCTTGAATTGTGACAGGTGTGTGGGCAGCTGTGCTCGATGCGTGCCTGCTCGCATCTCAGCTAACCTACCTATCGTCCATCACACGTCTTGAGCTGAGCCATTAGTGAAATACCTTGCATCAATTGCTAGGACATAGGATCTACAGTTTCGTCAGGTTGACCTTATGCCATTAGCACTGTATGGCACTGTCCAGCCTTAGCGAGATAACTGTGCGCAACAGTAGCTCAGCGAGAACATAGACTTTTAATATCATAGCAAGACAATGCCACAGAATGTTCAACACTCTTATACTGAATGAGGGAACCATTTTACATCTTAAAAGGTGTCTCAAGTAAATGAGGGAGAGAGGCAGTTAGTAACGTAACGTGGAAATCATCTTTCTGCTGTCCAAATATACCACATGACAGTGTATGGACAGTGTCATACAGTGCTAATGGTATAAGGTCAACCTCACGAAACTTGTGTAAGGAATCGTTCAGAACCCTGTATACCACTTATGTAAGACCAATCCTGGAGTATGAATCATTCAGATTGACCACTTTGCCTTCCCATCCCTCCATGTATGGAAATCAGGATAGGAAATCAGAAGCGGGGTGCCACATAGAGCCACTCCATATTAGGTCATCCGGGGAGTGAGTAGTAGCTCGAGAAAACGGTGGAAAAACTGGAGGTAACTGTTGTATATAGTGGTATGAATATGTTCATTTATCCAGTAGTAGTATGACAGTATATTTAAGTAAAAAAATGATTATTGTATAATAAACACGGGTGAGAGCCATCACACCCACCTCATTCCCTCTATGGGTCGGGTGTAACAAAAAAAGGTTAGTCTGAGTAGGGGTGGGGTCCCAACCTAGGGGTGGGGTCCCCACCCTCTCTCGTACTGGTGACCTTGGGATGAACCGTAAGATGGACAACGCCCTCCTGACACACATACAGTATTTAGGGTATATAATCGAACAAGACTGAACGATCCTCCAGGACTATATACATATATATATGTTCAGACCCATATCGACTTGGAGACCTTGGGTGGTTGCAACCCATATCGTACTTGGTGACCTTGGGGTGTGGTCGTACCCTTCCTTGCACCTAATGGCCTTGACTTCATCCGGTGGACTCGTGTGGGTTCTTATATATTATAAGAGCATTTAAGGAGTATTAAAAATCAAAAAATTATTAATGTCCGCACCCCTTTAATGTGTTGTAAGGGGGACCCCCACCTTCCTAGTTGTTGTAAGTGTTTTTTTTTTTATTTTAAGATATATACTTAAAAGGGGAAAAGAAATAAGCCTATGTTTTATAGATTATATTAACAAAGTACAGTAGGGTTAAACATAGTCAA
>WNGS01021444.1:0-14253 GCA_020271785.1 Procambarus virginalis
AATCGGGGAGAGTCCTGGTACCGGACGAGAGTCCAAGTACCAGGCGAAGAGACCTGGTACTAGGCGAGAGTCTGGTTAACCAGGGGAGAGTCCGGTTCTGCGGGAGAGTCATGGTACCGGCCGAGGATCCAGGAAACAGGCGAGAGTCCTGGTACCGGGCGAGAAGTCAGTACTAGGCGAGAATCATGGTACAAGGCGTGAGTCCTCGTATGGGCGAGAGTCTTGGTTCCAGCGTGGCCTGAATCCGGGGAGAGTCCAGTTACGAGCGTGAATCCAGGACCGGGCGAGAGTCCTGGTACCGAACGAGAGTCCATGTACCAGGCGAGAATCCTGGTACCAGGCGAGAGTTCTGGTACCGGGGGAGAGTCCTGGTACTGCGGGAGAGTACTGGTACGGGTTAAGTCCTGGTACTGGGGAGAGTCTTGGTACGGGCAAGAGTCCAGGTACCAAGCGAGAATCCTGGTATAAGGCGAAGTCCGGCACAGGCGAGAATCCTGGTACCAGGCGGTGAATTCTGGTACCTGGCGAGGATCCTAGTACCGGGCGAGAGGCCTGTTACCGGGAGAGAGTCCTGGTACCAGGCAAGAGTTCAGGTACCGGGCCGAGGTCCTGGTACCGAACGAGAGTCCATGTACCAGGCGAGAATCCTGGTTCCAGGCGGAGAGTTTGGTACCAAGGGAGAGTCCTGGTACTGCGGGAGAGTACTGGTACCGGGTTAGAGTCCTGGTACTGCGGGAGAGTCTTGGTACCGGGCAAGAGTCCAGGTACCAAGCGAGAATCCTGGTATAAGGCGAGAAGTCCTGGCACCAGGCGAGAATCCTGGTACCAGGCGGTGAAATTCCTGGTACCTGGCGAGGATCCTAGTACCGGGCGAGAGGCCTGTTACCGGGAGAGATTCCTGGTACCAGGCAAGAGTTCAGGTACCGGGGGAGAGTCCTGGTACCGGGCGATAGTCCTTGTACCGGACGAGAGTCTTGGTACCAGGAAAGAGTCCTGGTACCAGGCGAGAGTCCTAGTACCGGGCTAGAGTCCTGGTACCGCGCGAGAGTCCTGGTACCGGGGGAGAGTCCTGATAACAGTCGAGAATCCTGGAACCGGAGAGAGTCCTGGTACCAGGCGAGAGTCCTGGTACCAGGAGTGAATACTGGTACTACTGGAGAGTCCTGGTACCGGGGGTGAGTCCTGGTATAGCAGGAGGCAAACATGGGGAGAATGGCAAACACAAATATCATAGCAGAGAATGACCCGGGAAATACAAGCCACAGGTCAGAGAACTTTTGAGATTCTGTGACAAATTCTCGCTCAATCAACAGATTACAGAACCAACTAGGAACGAAAACACACTAGACTTGTTATTCACAAACAATGATGAACTAATCAGAGACATAACAATCTCAGATACTTCATACTCAGACCATAAGCTCATTGAAGTGCGAACTAGCATAAATAACGGTACTAGGTCTAAGAGACCCAACAAGCGAGAAGGAATATTCAATCAATTCAATTTCAACAATAAGAGGATTGACTGGGAAAAAATAAATGTCGACCTTTCAACCATTCAATGGGAGACGGTCTTAAGCGACAAAACTCCCACACAGGGAATAGCTCAACTGACAGCTGAAGCTTACAAGGTCTGCTTGAAGCACGTGCCGGTGAGGAGGGGCAGAAAGAGGAACACTCTAGAAAGAGAACGCAGACGACTGTACAGGAGAAGGAAAAAAATAACGGAAATGCTTCGGCAGACACAACTATCACAAGCAAGGAAAATAAGCCTAAGCAGGGAGATCGAATAAATCGAACAAACGTTGAAGCGATCATATGAGTCTGAGGAAATGGAATTGGAACAGAGAGCTATACAAGAGATAAGGAAAAATCCGAAATATTTTTTCACATACGCTAAATCAAAATCCAAAACCTCAACCAGTATTGGACCGTTAATTACAAATGAAGGTACGTACACAGAGGACAACAAAGAGATTAGTGAAATTCTAAGAAGCCAGTATGAGGCTATGTTTAGCACACCAATTAACAACATGAAAGTTGATGACCCAGACAGCTTCTTTATGAATGACATTCAAGCTGCAGATAATATAACGGATATTACCACAAACTCGGAAGACTTTGAAAGAGAAATTGACAATATGCCCATGCACTCAGCTCCTGGGCCTGACTCATGGAATTCAATATTCATAAAGAAATGTAAGGTACCAGTAGCGAGAGCACTCAGCGTAATATGGAGAAAGAGCCTGGATACAGGGGAGATACCAGCAGCACTTAAATCTGCAGATATAGCTCCGTTGCACAAGGGGGGGAGTAAAGCCTTGGCAAAAAATTATAGGCCAGTTGCACTAACATCACACATAATAAAAGTGTTTGAAAGAGTGATTAGGAATCAAATTTCTAGTTTTATGGAAAACAATGAATTGCACAATCCAGGACAACATGGATTTAGAGCGAGAAGATCCTGTCTGTCACAGTTACTCAACCACTATGACAAAATCACAGAAGCCCTAGAAGAAAAGCAAAATGCAGATGTTGTATACACAGACTTTGCAAAGGCGTTCGACAAATGTGACCATGGGGTGATAGCTCACAAAATGAGGTCATTGGGAATAACTGGAAAAGTAGGACGCTGGATACTCAATTTCCTGTCGAACAGAACACAAAGAGTAACAGTCAATCAGATAAAATCGAGTCCAAGCGATGTTAAAAGCTCTGTACCTCAAGGTACAGTCCTTGCACCGCTACTATTCCTTATTCTCATATCTGATATAGACAAAAATACACGTCACAGCTTCGTGTCGTCCTTTGCAGATGACACAAAAATCAGCATGAAAATTACCTCTGCTGAAGACATTGAAAAACTACAAACAGATGTCAACAAAGTTTTCGATTGGGCAGCAGAAGATAAAATGATGTTGAACAGTGATAAATTTCAGGTACTCAGGTACGGCAAAAATGAGGATCTGAAACATAATACAGGATACAAAACACAATCAAATCTTCCCATAGTAGAAAAACAGCATGTCAAGGATTTGGGAATAATGATGTCCGACGATCTAACGTTTAGGGAGCATAACCAAGCAAATATCGCATCAGCCAGAAAAATGATCGGATGGATTACGAGAACTTTCAAATCCAGGAATCCCATCACAATGGTTGTACTCTTCAAGTCACTTGTGTTGTCCCGTCTCGAGTACTGCTCAGTACTCACTTCCCCCTTCAGAGCAGGAGAGATTGCTGAAATAGAGGGAATACAGAGAACATATACGGCACGCATAGACGAGATAAAACACCTAAATTATTGGGATCGTCTCAAAGCTCTCCAAATGTACTCTCTAGAAAGGAGACGAGAGAGATACCAAATAATATACACGTGGAAAATACTGGAGGGCCAGGTCCCAAATCTACACAGTAAAATAACAACGTACTGGAGTGAACGATATGGAAGAAAATGCAAGATTGAACCAGTGACGAGCAGAGGTGCCATAGGCACAATCAGAGAACACTGTATAAACTTCAGAGGTCCGCGGTTGTTCAACGTCCTCCCAGCGACTATAAGAAATATTGCCGGAACAACCGTGGACATCTTCAAGAGAAAACTGGACTGTTTCCTAAGAGAAGTCCCGGATCAGCCGGGCTGTGGTGGGTATGTGGCTCTGCGGGCCGCTCCAAGCAACAGCCTGGTGGATCAAGCTCTCACAAGTCGAGCCTGGCCTCGGGCCGGGCTTGGGGAGTAGAAGAACTCCCAGAACCCCATCAACCAGGTATCAACCAGGTATCAACCAGGAGAGTTCTGGTACCTGGCGAGAGTCCTGGTTCCAGGCGAGAGTCCTGGTACCGGGAGAGAGTCCTGTTACCGGGCAGGAGTCCTGGTACCAGGCGAGTCTTGGTACCAGGCGAGAGTCTTGGTACCAGGCGAGAGTCCTGGTAGCCGGGGAGAGTCCTAGTACTGCGGGAGAGTCCTGGTACAGGCCGAGGGTCCAGGAACCAGGAGAGGGTCCTGGTACCGGGCGAGAGTCCAGGTACCAGGCGAGAGTCTTAGTACCGGGAGTGAGTCCTGGTACCGGGCGAGAGTCCTGGTATCAGGCGAGAGTCCTGGTACCGGGGGAGAATCCTGGTACTGGGGGAGAGTCCTGGTACCGGGGGAGAGGCTGGTACTGCGGGAGAGTCCTGGTACCGTGCGAGAGTCCAGGTACAGAGCGAGAGTCCTGGTACAGGGCGAGAGTCCTGGTACCAGGCGAGAATCCTGGTACCAGGCGGGGAGAGTCCAGGTACCAGGCGAGGATCCTAGTGCCGGGCGAAAGTCCTGGTACCAGACGAGAGTCCTGGTACCGGACGAGAGTCCTGGTACCAGACGAGAGTCCTGGAACCGGGCGATAGTCCTGATACAGGACGAGAGTCCTGGTACAAGGCAAGAGTCCTGTTACCAGGGGAGAGTCCTAGTACCGGGCGAGCGTCCTGGTACCAGACGAGAGGCCTGGCACCGGTGGAGAGTCCTGGTATTGCTTAATAGTCCTGGTGCCGGGCGAGAGTCCCGGTACCGGACGAGAGTCCTGGTACAAGGGAAGAGTGCTTGTACCAGGAGAGAGTCTTGGTACCAGGGGGAGAGTCCTGGTACCGGGGAAGAGTCTTAGTACTGCGGGAGAGTCCTGGTAGCGAGCGAGTGTCCGTTTACCGGGCGAGAGTCCTGGTACAGGGCTACAGTCCAGGAACCGGGCGAGAGTTCTGGTACCGGATGAGAGTCCTGGTACCGGGGGAGACTACTGGTACCGGGCGAGAGTCCTGGTTCCGGGCGAGAGTTCAGGTACCTGGGAGAGTTCTGGTACAAGGGGAGATTCCTGGTACCAGGCGAGAGTCTTGGTACCGGGAGAGATTCCTGGTAATGCGGGAGAGTTCTAGTACCGGGGGAGAGTCCTGGTACAGCAGATGAGTCCTGGTACCAGACGAGAGTCCAGGTACCGAGCGTGAGTCCAGGTACCGGGCGAGAGTCTTGGTACTGGACGAGAGTCCAAGTATCAGGCGAGAGTCCTGGTACTAGGCGAGAGTCCTGGTACCGGGGGAGAGTCCTGGTTCTAAGGGAGAGTCCTGGTACCGGCCGAGGGTCCAGGAACCAGGCGAGAGTACCTGAACTCTCGCCTGGTACCGGGCGAGAGTTCAGGTACTAGGCGAGATTCTTGGCACCGGGCGTGAGTCCTTGTATGGGACGAGAGTGCCATACCGAGAGTGCCAAAGCTGTGCAGGCGGAGCCTGCACAGCTGTGAGGCGTGCACGATCACTGGGGGTTGCTGCTGCCTCCAGCAAAGCTTT
The DNA here is from genome assembly GCA_020271785.1 of Procambarus virginalis. Lineage (NCBI taxonomy): Eukaryota > Metazoa > Arthropoda > Malacostraca > Decapoda > Cambaridae > Procambarus > Procambarus virginalis. Next base: position 5,311 of record WNGS01021444.1, read on the forward strand.
GGCTTCTTTGTCTGCAATGGGGCTGTCCCAACTGGATTGTTTTTTTGGCTTTCAACATGGCTGGTCTGTGTGCTGGGTCTGCCATGGCACCCCATTTCGTGTCGCATTACGTGTAGTGGGGGTCCTGTATCTCCGCTACATCACTCAGGTTGTCAGGTAGAATTTCCTTAACCAGGTCATCTGATGTTGAGGAGGAAGACAGGAAGGCTGGGACAGCAATTAGGGTGGCGGTGCGGACACCCAAGCCACCGAGCCTAACAGGAAGAGTGGCTTGTTTCCACTGGCATTCGTTGAGGGAGAGGTTAACAACTTTTTCCAGCATGGTCTTCAGTAAGAGTTCATACTCTTCAAGGTTGTCGTAAGATGGGGCGCACCTCAGAAAGAAGGTTAGCCTCAGAAGGGATAGGCATTTGGTGAGGAGATAAAAAGCATCGTGGGCATCGATGTCACCTATTCTGTCTTCCATCCTCCTAAGGTCTGCGATTTTCTTGTCAAGGATCTCCTCAATGGCGTTAGACCCGAGGGGGGCTCCAAGGAGGGTGCTGTTCTCGGCCCTAATGACATGGGCTCCAGGCAAGGCACACCTTATTCTAGCTATGATGCCTGGGTTGGAGGAGACTACTTCACTCTTCGAAGGGTTCAGGACGAGACCCAGGCTTACTTCTTGCTCCCTTATTTTCCTGATATCTGCCAAGAGGTGGTCCACGGTGCCAGCTATAGTGCCATCATCCAATAACCAGATGTTGAACTCGCTTGACAAGCTTTCGGTGATTTCTTTTAAAACTAAGCAGAAAAGAAAAGGAGCAAGAGGATCACCTTGCTGAACACCTTCACATGATCTGATTTCATGTTCACCAAAGAGCAGTTTTGACTCACCACTGTGGCACGATAGTATGAACGGGTAGAGGGGCCGGAAATGGCGATGTACGGCACAAAGTACTGAAACTCTTCTGACCATGTTAAAGGCATTCTTAAAGTCCAGTGTGAGCAGGGCCTTTTCATCAGAAATGTTGGTGATGTATGCTCGTGCTGCATGGGCAGCTGCTTCACAGCTTTGGGTGATTCCAGATCCTAGCTGGATTGGTTTCAGCAATTCAGCCGCTTGCTGGCTGACAACCCTCGTAGCAGCCTTGGCAATCAGGCGTCGGAGAGTGTTGCCAACAGCGATTGGCCTGATTCCATCGTCCTTCTTTTTGAGAGCACAGAGGGAGGCACCAAAAAAGAGAGGCCTGATGACCTCAGGTATATCTCCAGCCAGGCACATGTTGACGAACCTTGTGAGTTCCATAAGAAGATCTTGTGCAGCATCACCAACCGCAGGATTTAACATTTGCTTGATGTGTTGAGGTTTTAACCCTGCAAAGCCGCCTGCTGACCCAGGTGGAAAAGAAAGAGCTGCTTTGTAGACTTCAGATTCACCAACGGTTAATGGGTCTGAAATGGTGTCGGCTGATTGCGGAACGATGTTGTCGCCTTGAGGGGCTCTGGGTGGGTACTTGCTTTGCAGGGCCCGCGCTGTGACGGGCCCTGCAAAGTTTCAAGGAGCAATTTTCTCATCACTGGTGAGGGCTCTAATAGCACTTGCGCTATTTCCCTCTTCAATTTTCTTGGTGATTTGTGCTCTGATTTTGTACGTTTCCGGTATGTTGTTGTTACCATTTCTGCGGTGGGTGTGTTTTGCTTAGAGAGGCAGGCGAACTAGGTTATCCCCCTTTGGGTATTCATTTATCGCCCCCTGGACCGAGGAAGCAAGTGATTTGTCCCTCCTTGGAGGGACGGTGAGGCATACATTGCCAAACAGAAGGACATTATGCTACGCTTGAATGTTTTCCGGGGCATCTTTAACCCTTTTCAGAAGATTACAGAGTTTGGCTGCTGCATTTGGGTGGGCTGCTTTTGGGATGTGTGGTAATGTTCTAGCAGACGTCGCTATGATTGCTTGGGTGAGGTTTGCAGATGATATTAGGTTAATGGGAGTCTCATCCCTAACTGTCAATGTCAGCTGGCCATTGCTTCCCTTATGAAGCTGGTGGGAACCACTGCGTCTTACCTCGTTGAAGGTATGAAAGCGGATGACACCACCGTTGGAGTTTATGGCGGTGTTTTTGTTGCATACTCGGCAAAAACCTCTTTTAGGAGTAGTTGTTGGCACCTCAAGGCTTGTGGAGTCCTGCCCGACCGCTGGACCCCTTCCATTTCAACTCAGTTGGGAGAGTTAAACTGTGCATTGTTCTTTAGAGGGGGCAAACACACTGGGTCATGGCCAACCAACTGCCAGCAACTGGGTGTGGAGGCATCAACTGGGTGTGGAGGCATCAACTGGGTGTGGAGGCATCAACTGGGTGTGGAGCCAGCAACTGGGTGTGAAGCCAGCAACTGGGTGTGGAGCCAGCAACTGGGTGTGGAGCCAGCAACTGGGTGTGGAGCCAGCAACAGGATGTGGAGCAAGCAACTGGGTGTGGAGCCAGCAACTGGGTGTGGAGCCAGCAACTGGGTGTGGAGCCAGCAACTGGGTGTGGAGCCAGCAACTGGGTGTGGAGCCAGCAACTGGGTGTGGAGCCAGCAACTGGGTGTGGAGCCAGCAACTGGGTGTAGCGGCATCAACTGGGCGAGGAGGCATCAACTGGGTGTGGAGGCCGTGGCTGGGTGTGAAGGCATCAACTGGGTGTGGAAGCATCAACTGGGTGTGGAGGCCGCGGATGGGTGAGGTGGACGGTGGGGCGAGGATCAGCTCAGGTAGTGAGGTGCGGGTGGGGGGGGGGATGGGGTCGGATTGGGGGGAGGCGATGTATCGAGTGGGCTATACACATGACACAATATACATTCATATATATGCACACCAGGATGTGGTGTCCATACCATGATGTGCACTATGGAGTATGGTACATACTCTCTCTCTCTCTCTCTCTCTCTTTCTCTCTCTTTATATATATATATATATATATATATATATATATATATATATATATATATATATATATATATATATATATATATATATATATATATATATATATGCGAACAAGCCTGAATGGTCCCCAGGACTATATGCGAATGAAAACTCACACCCCAGAAGTGACTCGAACCCATACTCCCAGGAGCAACGCAACTGGTATGTACAGGGACGCCTTAAACCACTTGACCATCACGACCAGACATAAGGAAGTGATAGCCTGAGCTATTTGAACCACTTCCCCGCCAGCACCTGGATGGTTATCTTGGGCATAGCATTTTATCAAATCACCTCATTTTTTGGGGCAACACGTGAGGAACACAAATGCGAACAAGCCTGAATGGTCCCCAGGACTATATGCGAATGAAAACTCACACCCCAGAAGTGACTCGCATTCGCATATAATCCTGGAGACCATTCAGGCTTGTTCGCATTTGTGTTCCTCACGTGTTGCCCCAAAAAATGAGGTGATTTGATATATGTCTTATATATGTATAATTGTTCCAGCTGTAATGCTGGATATATCGGGAGTTCCATTCGGAACTTTAAGATTAGGATACTTGAGCACCGGGGAGTTTCTTTTAGGACTGGATTACCATTGTCTAAACCAGCATTTTCGGAGATTAGAAACCATTGTTATGAGTTTAATCATTCTCTGCTGGAATCTGATTTTAAAATTTTGGACACTTGTATAAATGGCCAGTCAGGCTTGAGAGTAATGGAATCCTTATACATAAAGGAGCTGCGGCCTCTGTTAAATTGCAACCTTTCGGCTGTTCAATTGTACACTGTGTAGTGCACAGTAGGCCCTGTAATTGGCTTTATAGTTCATTCTGGTAGTTTAATTTTATTATAATTTTGTTTTAGTCTACCATGTTTTTGCCTTTTCTTACTTATTTCAAGTCTTGACATTGTACATTATTATAATCTTTTTATTTAGGATACATAATTCATTTTTTGTTATTTAGTTTTATTTAATATTTGAGTTTTTATACGATTTTGATTAGTATTTTATAATTGTCGCTTATTCTGTTCGTATTTTATATACATTTTTTGTAGATTTGTAGTCATGATATGAATATTTGTTATAGTATTTAGTATCTATGTGGTAGTTAAGTCTCACTCCAGTTGATCGCTTCACGTAAGTTTAATAGTGTGGTTTGTTGTAGTAGTTATAAAATTCTTGTTGTTCTCGAATGTTTTTTGAATTTGCTTTTATCTATGTGACATGTTTATCTAAATATTATTTGTATTGATCACTTTAAGTAAGCTTAAGTGTTTTTTTTTTAATAATTTTCCTTTCATTGATAGGCAGTTATATTCAGTATGAGTTCTTTGTTTACCAGTTATTTGATTGTGATTTCTATTTTTTCTTTTAGATCTGATGATGAATACAAGAAGTATTCGAAACGTTATGCATTTTAAAGTAAGAATCTGAAACAAGATGTTCAGTATATCCCTGGTTTTCCTATTTATCTTAAAATAAAAATATATATATATATTTATATATATATATATATATTTATATATATATATATATTATATATATATATATATATATATATATATATATATCTATTTAACTGAAAGCTCACACCTCAGAAGTGACTCGAACCCATACTGCCAGGAGCACTCTGCTGGCGTACAGGATCCCTTAACCGCTTGACCAACACGACCGGACAAAAGAGGATGGTAGGCGAGGCTATTTCCCTCCCCCGGCCTGCACTCAGTTGGTAATCTTGGGCATAGTATTTTATCAAATCACCTCATTCTTTGGGGCACACGTGAGGAACACAAATGCGAATAAGCCTGAATGCTCCCCAGGACTATATGCAACTGAAAACTCACACCCCAGAAGTGACTCGAACCCATACTGCCAGGAGCACTCTGCTGGCGTACAGGATCCCTTAACTGCTCGACCAACATGATCTGACAAGAGAGGATAAGAGGTCGCGGGGCTATTTCCGATCCCATGCCAGCACTCGATTGGTAATGGCTTGATCTATAATTTTTATCAAATCACCCATTCTTGTGGGGCACACGTGAGGAACACAAATGACGGCAAGCCTGAATGTCCCTACATCGGCCTATTTGCAACTGAAAACTACACCCAAAGTGACTGGAACCCTACTAGGCCAGAGACTCTGCTGGCGTATAGGATCCCTAAACCGCTCGACAACACGACCAGGACAAAAGAGATGGTTCGAGGCTATTTCCATCCCCCCCGGCACTCGGTTGGTAATCTTGAGCATGGTATTTTATCAAATCACCTCATTCTTTGGGGCACTCGAGGAACAAAATGCAACAAGCCTGAATGGTCCCCAGAACTATATGCAGCTGAAAACTCACACCCCAGAAGTGACTTGAACCCATCACTGCGCAGGACCACTCTTGTTGCGTAACAGTATCTCGCTTAACTGCGCTGCGACCTAACCACTTTCTTGCCCGGTCTTGTTGGTCGAGCGGCTAAGGGATCGCTGTAACGCCAGCAGATGCTCCTGGCAGTATGGGTTCGTAGTCACTTCTGGGGTGTGAGTTTTCATTGCATATAGTCCTGGGACCATTCAGGCTGTTCGCATATATATATATATATATACTATATATATTATATATATATATATTATATATATATATATATATATATGCTTAGAAAAGACGAATATCCAACACTCACATTCAAGACTTGATAAATGACTGCAACGGGTTGCTGACTCCTTACCTACATTGTGCTTTCAGCCTGAAGTCTCCAAGGAATTTGTTGACCTAACTGTGCAGGGAGCGCAGGCCATGGGGGTTAATAGAGCCTCGTAGTATGTACAGTCATCATCTTAACAACGTGCCAGTTGACGAAAAATCGGGATGATAGCAGACAATATGTATCTGACGCAACAGCTTCCACTCGTCTCTTGACAGTGCATGCATGAAAACACACCTGAGGAAACTACAACATAACCTCACTAACTCATCCTAGAAAGAGTTGGTCAAGCAGCTCGGTATCTCGTGTAAGTAAGTCAGTTTTCAGCCAGTGTCACATCATAGTAAGAGAGCGTGCCTGTCCGCCATGATGTCGATGTGTCCAACCGTGTGTGGAGTGTGTCGCACCCTAAGAAGTTCGCTCACATGTTTGGTAGAACGACTTATGCTTCAGTGGGATAAGCCCTACTCATAGTGCATTATTGTAGGTAACCTATGCCATGCTATACGAGTCTTATGTAAGAGCTGTAAGAAAGTCAGATACGACACGAAGTGCCAATTGTGTGCTAAGGGCATAGAGATGAGTAGCGCTGCATGACGCTCACCGCCAAGCTTTCGGCACACTTAGGCATACACACAACCAACCGTTCAGGGAATTCGCGACTGATCAAAATATAGGCTGTTTGATAATGGATTCGCTCGGCTAAAGCCGAAACATTGCGAGCATTTTAAAAGACCTAGTTCTAAAGGAACTAATTTATATGATAGTATGCCAGACATGGTAGCCAGTATTTAAGAGGAAGGTGGTAGAGTTAGATTCTAAAATAGGGGATTTGGCCAAGAAGGCAGAAAACTACCAGTTGGCGGCAAAAGGCCCAATAAAAATAATTCTACCCCACCGAGTAGCAAAACTTATACCCACACCCAGTCCAGACCAGCCCATTCTACACCTTTAACTAATGCACCTTCTTTTTCAGACATAACTAACCCTGTTTAATTGTTTAGCCCCACGACACCTAAGAGTGAGCCGAAGGGTAATTCAGTTAGTGTCTCTTCTCCCCGACGTTTTTTGTGGTTCATTGTACAAGTAAACCCACAATAATAGCCGTTGTTGGCAACTGTACCCTGAAAAAAGACCCAATGCTCTCGCCGTGACACAGGGCTTGATGGTCGTGATAATCCATAATGGGAAAAATAAAACAAGGAAGAGGATGGGGTGTAATGGGCGGATGTACTGTGATCTGGTAGCATGACGTAGGGAAGGGAGAAAAAAAAGGAGAGGAACAAGAAGAACATGTTAAAAAAAAAAGGGAGGTAGAAAAAAAGGATGAATTGAGAGTGTAAAAATATGGTGTTACAGAAAATACAGTGGAAGAAAGAGTTTGATGTAAGGAATAAGATTGTATTGTGGTGGTGTTGTCGGGTGGAGGGAAGGAAAGGAGGAGAGGTGTTCAGGGGGGCTGAGAACAAAGCGCAGTGATAGGAGATGAGAGGAAGAAAGGGAGAGGGGAAGTGGAGCTTTAAAGGAACTTAAGCTTGTCTAAGGGGGGAGGTAGGGGAGGCGCATGGAGAATGGACCATGGCGGACTAGGAACGGATGGAGGGTCAGCTGGGTAAGAGGGGGTGGATAGACGAAGTATGCGGGAGATGAGAATGGTAGGTAAGGACTAAGTGAGAGAATACTACAAGGAATAAGGAACTGGGTGTGACTGGTAAGTTAGGATAGCGACATTGGATGAAGTAAATGTCGAGGTTAACTGGTGTGTGCGGTGTTGGTTGGGGAAATGGTGTGGGGTACGGGGGAAATTAGGGGGGGGGGGAGATGATGATGGTGTTGTGGAAGAGGTCGATAGGAAGGAGGGCGTAGATAATTGTCATAAAGAATAACAACGGGGGGAGAAGGTAGGGTGGAGTAGAAGGATTTACTTCAGGTGAGTGAATTAAGGAAGTTGAAGATAGGATAAATGTAAGGTGATTAGGAGGAGGTCAAGAGTGGGCATGGAAGTAGTAAATTCGGGGGGGAGAGGAATGGAAGAAAATGCATAGAGGGAGTTAATGGGGATAGGGTTTGGAGCAGAGCTTGAGCAAAATGAGTGTCTGTACATATGGTGGGTCTTGAGAGAGGTGAAAAGGAAGTAAGAAATAGTAGGAAAGGAAGAGTGAATAGAGAGGAAGAGGGGGTGGAAAGAGTGAAGGTGAGTAGAGAAGAGCGGAGGGAGAAAAAGGATGTAGGAGCTAGAGAGGTGGAAGAGAAAAATAATGGAATGAATAGATGAGGGAGGGAGAAGATAGGGAGATGCGCAAATGAAAGGGGGAAAAACTAGAAATAAAGGGAGAATGGTGAAATTATAATGAGGGGGGAATGTAGGGGAGAACCGGATGGATGGAGTGATATATATCTTGGTTAGGGATTGGGATAGATACAAATATGGAAGAATCGGGACATTATTCGCTTCTTGGGAGATCCGGTTCATAGTTGGGGCCCTCAGTGTGTACAGGCACATTTGAGCAAATTCAATGTTTAGCTTTGCACTTACGAGATGGAGATAATAATGTGAAGCTGCTCTTTCTGGATGTAGCCGTCACGGAAAAGAGTGGAGGCTTCCACACTGGCAAGTCTACACTAAGGTAACCAAGATTGGAATGTGTCTCAATGCCAAGAGTGACTGCACAAACAGGTACAAGAGAAGTGTCGTCAACGTTTACGTCGACCGTGCGTCAGCAGTGCACAGCTCAGATTGGAACATAGTCAATGAAGAACTCTGTAGGGTAGGCAGGTCCTACTCAACAACGGCTTCTGTAACGGTTTCATTGAAGACACCATAAACAGAAAGGTGAAACGCCATGAAACCTCTGAGAATCAATCAACACTTGCACCCTATTAAACTAGTTTACAGCCGTCTTTTCGACGGCTCATAACAGAGGAAAGTGTCCTGAAAGTTATTGTCGATAGAAACGATATCTCTCAGACAAAATCAAGAAATATTCAAATTGTACACAAATTATTATTAAAACAAAAAAAATTGGCTATCTACTTATGAAAAACTGCTTCAAGGCAGATACCAAGCGAACGCCTTAAAAGGAGAGAGAACTTCGTTACGCTATAAAATGTTTCACTTTGGGACTATAAGCCAAGAACTCAGTGATAGGGAAAACGATAACGTGTCTATCTCAAGGTGATTAACAATGCTAAGCATGACAGGGGCTCCCATCAGGAACTTTACCTCTTCTCACACCGAAGACCATCATATAGAGTAATATCCTAACAACACCAAGAGATCATTGATCGTACATGA
>WNGS01021457.1:2500-10813 GCA_020271785.1 Procambarus virginalis
ACGGAGAAGTTATTTCTGGCATGGAGAAGTTATTTCTGGCATGGAGAAGTTATTTCTGGCACGGAGAAGTTATTTCTGGCATGGAGAAGTTATTTCTGGCATGGAGAAGTTATTTCTCCCCATCAACATATCGTTCTGCTCATGATAACATTCCGAACATTCCGAACAATGCTTCACTATTCTGCTGTGTCAGTTATCATTACAACTGTTGATGCCGTTACCAGGAACGAGCCTTGTTACTTTACACCATCTATATTTTGTTAAAGTTTAGAGTCCATGCTTACCTTGAGGTTACCTTGAGGTGATTTCGGGGCTCAGCGACCCCGCGGCCCGGTCGTCGACCAGGCCTCCTGGTTGCTGAACCAGGCTGTTGGATCTTGGGCAGTATGCAGCCTAAGCTGCATACTGAAAATTGGTCTCTCGTAGGTTGTTTAGTGCTTGAAATTCTCGTCTGCCTTGTTTAACTTATACTGCCGACGGTGTTCTGCTGTGTGGCTCTGGCGTTAGGTTTGTTGTCAAGTCTTCTCCCAAGTCTTTTCTCTTATTGTCAAGTCTTCTCCCAAGTCTTTTTTCTTATTATGATAAAGGAATATTTCTTTCTTTTGTGCTGAACTGCTGCAATTGTGATCAACTTCTGTCCCAATCCTCACATCTTTGCATTTTTGTCTGAGTTGTGGTACAGAAGCCATTTTCAGACCACATTTGTGGTACAGTATAGCACAATACCTCTGCTTTGAATTCTCACGTTATTTTTGCATCAGCAAACAATGCCAGGACAAAGGCAGTCTACTCGTTACCTCTCTCCACTGTGATTACTACGGTCTCACTGTGTGTGTTTGTTTTCCGCCCGAGAGGTACTCCCTCACCTAACTATACCATGTACATGAGGCTGTTTCTTTAGCTTGAGTGTGGGTCTATTGTGATGGAGAATGGTGAAATCTTTCTGACAGTCTAGAAGGATGCTGTCTTACCAAGTCTCTTGATTTTGTTTGATTTCCGTCACCTAAAGACGAAATTAAACCACTTTAAGACTTCTACAAGTTTCCTTTTATTGAATCCCTCTGGTAACTTGCAGGAAATGTTTATTACAGATATTTGTAGTTCAGTGGTTTTTATCTTTCTTGTATACTGGCATTACATTAGATATTTTTAAAAAACATCTTTGAAGCAGAGTATTTATCAAGTCGATTCAAATATCTTTGAATCGACTCTGAGAATGAACCAGGACGACCGAAACGTCGTCGTCCTTCACCTTCTAGTGTGTGTTGGTCAACTATTTTTAAAAAGTCTGGTAGCTCTCGTCACTCACGTCAGAGTTTAATACTGTACCAAGGGGGTCTGCTGAATGCCTCAGCTCTTCTTCAGTATACACAGTGAGATCTCACCTGGACTTTTGGCTTTCATTACTTCCAGCTCCTCTAAGTGTTTCTTTACATTTCGTGTTGCACTTCTACTTTGGTCATTCATGCACCCGGGCTGTATGTTCCCTTAGTGCCCTTGTAATGATGAGGGTGGAGTCCTCTTTTACCAGATCATTTAGTTACAGTGTCTATCTCTTCTGGTGAGACAGAAATCAATGTGCAATTGTCACAAGAATATTATCACAAACGGTAGGGTGTCTCTGACCAAATTGATCACAAACGGTAGGCTGTGTCTCTGACCAATTAATCACAAACGGTAGGGTGTCTCCGACCAACTGATCACAAACGGTAGGGTCTCCTCACCAAATTGATCACAAACGGTAGGGTGTCTCTGACCCAAATTGATCACAACGGTAGGGTGTCTCTGACCCAAATTGATCACAAACGGAGGGTGTGTCTCTGACCAAACAGATCACAAACGGTAGGTGTGTCTACCCAAACAGATCACAAACGGTAGGCTGTGTGTCTGACCCAAACAGATCACAAACGGTAGGGTGTCTACCCAAACAGATCACAAAACCTGTCATGCTACAAACGTTGGCTTCCTCGAGTAAAGGACGCAGTAAAACACACACAATCCACGACACTTCTCCAGGTTTCAGCAACTTGCTGTCAATTTCCCCAGACAACAAGAAGATGATTGTCGACAGCTTCTAGCCATCGACCACTGTCACCATAAATTCCCGTCACACGTTACAGCCTGTTGGACTGTCAGTCTGCACCCAAAACCTGTGCGCCAAGTCTGCTTACGGAGAGAGAGTCTTCCGGCAACTCCTGCTTTAAAGAGAAATCACCGCATCTTAAAATTGCATCGATCCTCCTTACATGGCTTCAAATACGCGGAGACTCCAAAGGTTGTGTAGAACATTAGGTCGAGAATCTTCAGTTATGTGAAATTCAGGTGACGTGTCGCGGGCCAATCACCAGCAGTTTCACTGCCGCTGGTGATTCACTGTAGGCTCCTCTACTGGTTACCCAAGGTCACGTGACGGTGAAAGTGTTTTCGCCAGATATGAGGTGAACATTTTACCAGGGGGCCATATGTTTAGCCCAAATAATACAATGATATTCAGATAGATATTCAATGATATTCAGATACATCCCTATGTCAACCTCTTTCTGAGCGTTATACCTGATAACATAGATCAAATATTACACATGATAACATAGACCAAATATTACACATGATAACATAGACCAAATATTACACATGATAACATAGACCAAATATTACACATGATAACATAGACCAAATATTACACATGATAACATAGATCAAATATTACACATGATAACACACATCAAATATTACACCTGATAACATAGATCAAATATTACACATGATAACATAGATCAAATATTACACATGATAACATAGATCAAATAATAACTCCTGGGAGTTATTTACACTGGTTGAGGACTGACTAACGATACGATACAATACATTACCTAGATATACGGTACTGAATTTACACACACACATACATGGTTTTACAATTTTCTCCCTTTATGTATACATATCGTACATGTATACAGACACACACGCACAAAAAGGGTCTCAATAAAAGTGGCTACATTTTCGACTCAAAATATGGATACTGGGTTCGATCCTCAGGAAGACAGAAATGGTTGGGAACGTTTCCTGATGCCTCTGATTAGCTAAGAGCGAATAGGTACCGTGGAGTTAGTGAACTGTTGTGGGGTGAGTTGGTTACAACAGGTGAAGACCGTAGTGATAGAAGGTTAACTACTTCCTGGAGCTTAGTACTACCTTGGTCATTCCATTAGGCCACTGATACCGCGGCCCAGTCTTTGATCTAGCCTCCTAGTTGACGGCTGATCAACCAAACTGTTAGCACTCGTAGCCTGCATACAATGCAGGAGCTATATCTTCGTAAATCATGAACCCTTTGGATGTGATGACAAGATCCCACTAAATCACAGAGATCTTAAATTTACTGGGAGGAAGTTTAAAAGCTTTGTGTTCTGATGTGTATAGAGTTTATTCTATACACATCAGAGTGTGTATACATCTGATGTATACTTTTCAATGGTGATGTTAACACATCCTCCTATTCCTTCCGACCTCGCACCTCAGCGCGCAGATTTAGACTTATTCCCTCAAATATTTTCAAAAGAGACTAAATTATGAAGATAAAGTAATTAATTGAATATAATCAGATACGAGGCATTTAGAGAGATTAATACGGTCTCTGGACTTGAAAGCAACCATTGAGAGGGGGATTTGTGGAACTTGAACATGTCAGTCATTCCTCCCTGATGGCCCAGAGTGTCAAGGTAACTTGTTAGTCAATAGGAAGTCTGTTTGACATGACAGAGAGGTACACTTCAGACTAAACAAAATTATTGGGAGACAAAATATCATCTTACATCTTCGTGTTGACAGAATGACCACGACCCCTGTAGTTCATCTATAGGTCAAGAATTATCTGTGTAAGTATATTTTATATATTATTCATGCTATAGCTTTTATCACTGTTTAATTATTTCTGTATTAAATGGAGGTAGGAGGTAGTAGATTCTCTGATCTACAGATCAGGGAATCTCTGATCTGTAAGTGCTAGTGCTAAGCTTGAGCTTCGGCTTATGGGTTTTGATCCACCTCGAACAGAATCTGAAGCTTTTTATTTTTCAGCTGTGATGCCCTTAGCCAGCAGGCAGGTGAGCCCGAGACTGTTGTGAACTACAACCCTTGTGATCAGCATAAGTCACTATGTAAGCTTCTCGGCCACTTTGCCTGGGAAGTGACGAAGCGTGATATAATCCCATAATACTTCTCCGAATCATGTCAGAGGCGGGTGTTGAGTCTCTCAATATTATTTATGATTTCATTTCAGAGAAACTGAGCCACAAGAATCCCTGTTCCTCTCCCTCTTCCCTCCCTCTCTTCCTCACTCTCTCTCTCCCTCCCTCGCTCCCTCCCTCCCTTTCCCTCCCCTCCCATCCATACATTCCTCCCTCCCTCCCTCTACGCTTCCCTCTCCAGCTCCCTACTTCCCTCCCTCTCTCTCAGAGTGCCGCTCAGTCGTCGACCAGTTGCAGTTCGTCAACGACTCCGACACGCTCTTCCACGGAACTCACAAACAATAAACTTCGTTCTTGTTTTAAATGTAAATATATAGTATAAAGAAACTTGCTCTTTACAATAACATCTTGCCTTTACACCCAACAGCCCAACTAACCTTTTGTCTAATTCATCATAATCGATTGCTACAAGCTCCACTGTCTTCGTCACAAATTATAGATGCCAAACCCCACGCCATCTATAACTCCCGTCTGGGAAGAATTAGAAGACAAAACAAGTGATAATCGAACAGTATGAATCATTGTGCCTATTGCAACGCTCCCTTCGAGTTGAGTCCAGCATAAATAGGTAGAAGGCTTCCTGGCTACTGTTGGCCTTGTCTCAGGCAGCAGAGCCAGTGTGGGACAGTCAAGTGCTGTTGACAAAGGTACTAACAAGGTTTCATATCTGGCACCCAACTTATGGAGGTAGTAATTTAAGATTTTGCAGTACAACAAATGATTTCCAATTCTCGGGTAATTGGCATGTATTACCAGAACTTAAATTGTGGAAAGGTGTTTTATCATCCACAAAGAATGGATGTTGCAACGAAAATTATATTTTTAAAATATACAATTTCGGAAATTTCAATTTACCTCCCACCCTCAATCATCTTAAGGTTGAAAGGCAAGGTTGAAGCGCAGCTTAGAATGACTGAGCAACAAGCCCAGATAATAGAACTTTGTGGGGCCATGAGGCGCCAGGCTCAAAGACAGTAGACAAACAGGCGATGAAGTACTTCATGAAACGACCAGAGAGAAAGATTTAGGAGTTGATATCACACCAAACCTGTCTCCTGAAGCCCACATAAAAAGAATTACATCTGCGGCATGCGCGAGGCTGGCTAACATTAGAACAGCCTTCAGGAACCTGTGTAAGGAATCATTCAAAACCTTGTATACCACATATGTAAGACCAATCCTGGAGTATGCGGCCCCAGCATGGAGCCCGTACGTTGTCAAGCACAAGACGAAGCTGGAAAAAGTTCAGAGGAATGCCATCAGGCTAGTCTCAGAAGTAAGAAGCATGAGTTACAAGGACAAGCTGTGTGAAAAATGCACCTCACGACACTGGAAGACAGAAGAGTAAGAGAAGACATGATCACTACCTACAAAATTCTGAGGAATTGATAGGGTAGATAAGGATAAATTGTTTAACACGGGTGGTACGCGAACAAAGGGACACAGGTGGAAACTGAGTACCCAAATGAGCCACAGGGACGTTAGAAAGAACTTTTTCAGTGTCAGCGTAGTTAACAAGTAGAATGCATTAGGCAGTGATGTGGTGGAGGCTGACTCCATACACAGTTTTGAATGTAGATATGACAGAGCCCAGTGGGCTCAGGAACCTGTACACCTGTTGATTGATGGTTAAGAAGCAGGACCAAAGAACCAGAGCTCAACCCCCGCAAGCACACCTAGGTGAACACACACACACACACACACACACACACACACACACACACACACACACACACACGTCTCGCTCCTCGGTACTTCATCCTCTCGCCAGCATATTTGTCCCTTCCAAAAAAAAAACGTTTCCATAAAAGTTAAAGTCAGTATTGAATATCGATACCAATTGAAGCCAGAAAGGTGTGTGCCAAACTCTCCGTCCAGACTCTCCCGAGCATCACCATTTTACACGGGAGGGTGCCGGGACAGACGACATCTACCTCCTGTTTACAGCCTTATAGTCTTCCCTTCCCATCGTTCATAATAAGCCTTGCACTACTAGTTTTCCCTAGAGCACGATCTGCCAGTAGGACTACAACCAAGTCCAGCAATTACTGCTGAGAGGACAGGGGCAAATATTGAAGGATTGGTGTCCAGTCAATCCTACCTGGTCAGGGTTCGAATTTCTGGCCAGACGTAATTGCTCTTTAAGATCAACAAGAAC
Organism: Procambarus virginalis; assembly: GCA_020271785.1. Classification (NCBI taxonomy): domain Eukaryota; kingdom Metazoa; phylum Arthropoda; class Malacostraca; order Decapoda; family Cambaridae; genus Procambarus; species Procambarus virginalis. The sequence goes on from WNGS01021457.1 coordinate 8,906, forward strand.
CTATTTCCTTCTTTCCAACATCACAAGGAAACGACCTCTCTCAGCACCATCGTAAGGGGGGGATGAGCCCCTCCTCACTCACCCCACCACCATAGGGCCCCCCCCCTCTCCCTGCACCAACCCTACAATAGTGACCCTACCCCCCCCCCTCTCCAACACCCCATTCACAGGACGAGGACAGTGAATGGTGAAATGCGTGTCATTAAAGATGTCTCAATGAGAAATGGAAACTAATAATTCTGACAGATTGAAAACTCGCGCACACGGCCCCCAAAAAAATGAGGATTTTTATCTGTGATATTCAGGAGGGAAGAGTGTATTTTTTTGTGGCTGTCTCACTTTGAAGGTGTGTGTACTCACCTAATTGTACTCACTTAATTGTGCTTTCGGGGGTTGAGCTTTGGCTCTTTGGTCCCGCCTCTCAACTGTCAATCAACAGGTGTACAGATTCCTGAGCCTACTGGGCTCAGTGTGTGTGTGTGTGTGTGTGTGTGTGTGTGGTGTGTGTGTGTGTGTGTGTGTGTGTGTGTGGTGTGTGTGTGTGTGTGTGTGTGCAGCCTTCCACCACCACTTTACTACTTGGAGCATTCAAAAAAATCGTAAAGAAACCTTCTTTATGAAGAGTTGAACAATCTTAACTTACAGTGCCAAGAAGGCCGAACAATAAGCAGTGACATGAGAGTATACAAATGAATGAAATGGGATAACAAAGCGGGATATAAATAAATTCTTAAATATATCACAAAATCGAGAACGAAACAGCAGATATGAATTGGAAAAGTTTACATTTGAGAAAGACCTGGGTAAATACTGGTTTGAAAAGAGGGTTGTTGATTTATGGAATAAACTGACAATAAGTCACAGTAACATGGGGTGAAAATTAGGTCTATATTCTACATTTATGTAACACATTAATCGCTAACATAATAGACGTGGGAATCGACAGAGTGTTTCAAGCGTAGGTTAGACATTTATATGAATGACTTTGGGTGCATATACAGACTTCCTCCATGGAGTCAATAGGCCTTCTGTCGCTTCGTTTTTGTGTTCAATTATTTGTTCAAGATAATTACACACAAAATTATTTCTTGGGTATTTTCCGTTGTTCGTGTCCTACTTATAACTAATCCAATTACTGTGTCTCTGTCTTACCTATCAAATTCCCTGAGAATTGTGTATGTTGTGATCATGTCTGAGCTAACCCTTCCCTCCTCCAATGAGGCGAGGGTTAGTTAATAGCAATGTATTCCAAGTTAGTTCAAAGCTTTCAGAAAGTAATTGAGACTGTAACTTGGGCTGTCACCTCCAGACTGGGAAGTGCCACTAGTAAACAGTGCCACTAGTAAACAGTGCCACTAGTAAACAGTGCCACTAGTAAACAGTGCCACTAGTAAACAGTGCCACTAGTAAACAGTGCCACTAGTAAACAGTGACACTAGTAAACAGTGCCACTAGTAAACAGTGACACTAGTAAACAGTGCCACTAGTAAACAGTACCACTAGTAAACAGTGCCACTAGTAAACAGTGCCACTAGTAAACAGTGCCACTAGTAAACAGTGCCACTAGTAAACAGTGCCACTAGTAAACAGTGCCACTAGTAAACAGTGCCACTAGTAAACAGTGCCACTAGTAAACAGTTCAACATTTCCAAATACCCCAACTCAGTTATTAGTCGTAAGACGTGTCATTAAGATTGTTATAGTTTCATCCCTGGCAAGAAATAGAGTCATGCTGAAAATGTCACAATAACCTGGTTGATCATAGCAACACAACCCATACATACGAAACGATAACAAAAGGTGACAACGTTTCGGTCCCTCCTGGACATTATATGATAAGGGTTGAAACGTTGAGACAACTTGATAAGGGTCCTAAACGTGCCTAAACGTTGTCACGACTTAACGTTC
>WNGS01021459.1:0-42938 GCA_020271785.1 Procambarus virginalis
TGATAGTCGTGTCCTCGAAGGCAGGCAAGAAGATATCACATCCTGGAGACTGTATGTGGGAAACTTACTATTACTTGATACCTTGAGGTGCTTCCGGGGCTTATCGTCCCCGCGGCCCGGTCATCGACCAGGCCTCCTGGTTGCTGGACTGATCAACCAGGCTGTTGGACGCGGCTGCTCGCAGCCTGACGTATGAGTCACAGCCTGGTTGATCAGGTATCCTTTGGAGGTGCTTATCCAGTTCTCTCTTGAACACTGTGAGGGGTTTGCCAGTTATGCCCCTTATGTGTAGTGGGAGCGTGTTGAACAGTCTCGGGCCTCTGATGTTGATAGAGTTCTCTCTCAGAGTACCAGTTGCACCTCTGCTTTTCAACGGGGGTATTCTGCACATCCTGCCATGTCTTCTGGTCTCATGTGATGTTATTTCTGTGTGCAGGTTGGGGACCAGCCCCTCTAATATTTTCCACGTGTAAATTATTATGTATCTCTCCCGCCTGCGCTCAAGGGAATACAGATTAGGCTCTTTAAGTCGGTCCCAATAGTTTAGATGTTTTACCGAGTGGATTCTAGCAGTAAAGGACCTCTGCACGCTCTCCAGGTCAGCAATTTCACCAGCAGTGAAAGGGGCTGTCATTGTGCAGCAGTACTCCACTCTAGAGAGCACAAGCGTTTTGAAAAGTGTCATCATCGGTATAGCATCTCTAGTGTGAAAGTTCTTGTTATCCAACCTGTCATTTTTCTTGCAGTTGTGACGGCTACTTTATTGTGTTCTTTAAAGGTAAGGTCTTCCGACATGAGTACACCCAGATCCTTTACATTGCCTTTTCGTTCTATGTTATGATTTGCCTGAGTTTTGTACGTGGTTTCCGTTTTATATTTTCATTTTTTCCATAGCGCATGAGCTGGAACTTGTCTTCGTTAAACACCATATTATTTTCTGTAGCCCATAGAAAGACCTGATCTACATCTGACTGGAGGTTCGCCGTGTCCTCTATGTTGCCTACTCTCATGAAGATCCTAGTGTCATCTGCAAAGGATGATACAGTGCTATAGGTTGTGCTCTTGTCTATGTCCGATATGAGGATGAGAAAAAGTACTGGAGCAAGCACAGTACCCTGGGGGACTGAGCTCTTAACGGTTGACGGGTTGGATTTTATTTTGTTGACTATTACACATTGGGTTCTGTTGGTCAGGAAATTGTAGATCCATCTGCCTACTTTTCCGGTAATTCCTTTTGAGCGCATTTTATGGGCAATAACACCATGGTCACATTTATCAAAAGCTTTTGCGAAATCTGTGTAAATTACATCAGCGTTTTGTTTGTCTTCCATAGCATCTAATGCCATATCATAGTGGTCCAGCAACTGCGACAGGCAAGAGCGCCCTGTTCTGAAACCATGTTGTCCGGGGTTATGGAGATGCTGTGATTCCATGTATTTTGTGATCTTACTTCTTAGCACTCTCTCAAAAATTTTTATGATGTGCGATGTTAGTGCTATCGGTCTGTAATTTTTTGCCTCTGCCTTATTTCCTCCTTTATGAAGTGGTGCTATCTCTGCTGTTTTTAGTATATCAGGAATAACGCCAGTATCTAGGCTTTGTCTCCACAGAATGTGAAGGGCCTGCGATAGTGGTTTTTTACAGTTCTTGATGAATATGGAGTTCCAAGAATCCGGGCCTGGTGCGGAGTGCATAGGCATACTGTTTATGGCTTCTTCAAAATCCAGTGGGGATAGGGTGACGTCTGATATATGATTTTGGTTGGTATCATATCCATGAAAAATTCATTTGGGTTATCGATCTTTAGTGCGTTTAATGGCTCGCTGAAGACAGAGTCGTATTGCTTCCTCAGTAGCTCGCTCATTTCTTTGTTGTCATCGGTGAAAGTTCCATCTTCCTTTCGCAGGGGCCCGATACTAGATGTGGTTTTTGATCTTGATTTTGCATAGGAGAAAAATATTTCGGGTTTCTCTCTATTTCACTGATGGCCTTTTGCTCTCTTTCCCTCTCCTGCGTTTTGTATGATTCTTGTAGCTTGAGTTCAATTTTTCCTATTTCGCTACCTAACCTTCTTCGCCGTTCCTGAGATAGGGTGCGACTCTCAAGTTGTACCGCGATTCGTTTTCTTCGCCTATATAGGGAACGACGTTCTCGTTCCAATCTGCATCTCTTCCTCTTTTTTCTTAGGGGGATGCGGTTTGTGCATATTTCTAGTGCTACTGAGCTTATTTTTTCCAGGCACTGGTTCAGGTTCGCATATATCTATAATTCTATATCTATAATTGTATCTATAATTGTGAAAATGAAGTGCAATAGTGCACTGAACAATGAAAATAATAATCCACTATTTTGAAAACACGAGGAGACCGCATATTTCGACCCCAATCCGGGATCATATTCAGCAGTGAGCGAGAATACCAGCTGATGCTGATCTTATTGTGTCAAGTGAGGTGTCCTGGGGAGAGGCGTAAACACTAGGTAATACCCTCCTCCTTACATAATTCCTCACCCAATCTGATAACAACTAATCTGAGCAGATATTAAAAGGGATTATTGTTTATAAGAGTTGGTTCTATTATTTGTTTTTGACGCCACAGTGTTGAGGATGAATTATGGAAGAGTTATCAAATATAAATTTGTGATTAGTCTCACATGTTTATATAAAACTGAGCTTTATAGCCACGTCTGACAGACCTCTTGAGTTAGTAACACTTGTAACCCGTATTGGCCGTGATATTATGGTGACGGAATTCATCATTGTCATGGTGGGAGACATACACACTGTGGGAGCGCCCAGCGTGGGAGCCCTGGTCATGGTGGGAGACATACACACTGTGGGAGCGCCCAGCGTGGGAGCCCTGGTCATGGTGGGAGACATACACACTGTGGGAGCGCCCAGCGTGGGAGCCCTGGTCATGGTGGGAGACATACACACTGTGGGAGCGTCCAGCGTGGGAGCCCTGGTCATGGTGGGAGACATACACATTGCGGGAGCCCTGGTCATGGTGGGAGACATACACACTGTGGGAGCGCCCAGCGTGGGAGCCCTGGTCATGGTGGGAGACACACACTGTGGGAGCGCCCAGCGTGGGAGCCCTGGTCATGGTGGGAGACATACACACTGTGGGAGCGCCCAGTGTGGGAGCCCTGGTCATGGTGGGAGACATACACACTGTGGGAGCCCTGGTCATGGTGGGAGACATACACACTGTGGGAGCGTCCAGCGTGGGAGCCCTGGTCATGGTGGGAGACATACACATTGCGGGAGCCCTGGTCATGGTGGGAGACATACACACTGTGGGAGCGCCCAGCGTGGGAGCCCTGGTCATGGTGGGAGAGACACACTGTGGGAGCGCCCAGCGTGGGAGCCCTGGTCATGGTGGGAGACATACACACTGTGGGAGCGTCCAACGTGGGAGCCCTGGTCATGGTGGGAGACATACACACTGTGGGAGCGCCCAGCGTGGGAGCCCTGGTCATGGTGGGAGACATACACACTGTGGGAGCGTCCAGCGTGGGAGCCCTGGTCATGGTGGGAGACATACACACTGTGGGAGCGTCCAACGTGGGAGCCCTGGTCATGGTGGGAGACACACACACTGTGGGAGCACCCAGCGTGGGAGCCCTGGTCATGGTGGGAGACACACACACTGGGAGCCCTGGTCATGGTGGGAGACATACACACTGTGGGAGCGTCCAGCGTGGGAGCCCTGGTCATGGTGGGAGACACACACACTGTGGGAGCGTCCAGCGTGGGAGCCCTGGTCATGGTGGGAGACATACACACTGTGGGAGCGCCCAGCGTGGGAGCCCTGGTCATGGTGGGAGACATACACACTGTGGGAGCACCCAGCGTGGGAGCCTTGGTCATGGTGGGAGACATACACACTGTGGGAGCGTCCAGCGTGGGAGCCCTGGTCATGGTGGGAGACATACACACTGTGGGAGCCCTGGTCATGGTGGGAGACACACACTGTGGGAGCGCCCAGCGTGGGAGCCCTGGTCATGGTGGGAGACACACACACTGTGGGAGCACCCAGCGTGGGAGCCTTGGTCATGGTGGGAGACATACACACTGTGGGAGCGCCCAGCGTGGGAGCCCTGGTCATGGTGGGAGACACACACACTGTGGGAGCGCCCAGCGTGGGAGCCCTGGTCATGGTGGGAGACATACACACTGTGGGAGCACCCAGTGTGGGAGCGCTGGTCATGGTGGGAGACATACACACTGTGGGAGCCCTGGTCATGGTGGGAGACACACACTGTGGGAGCGCCCAGCGTGGGAACCCTGGTCATGGTGGGAGACATACACACTGTGGGAGCACCCAGCGTGGGAGCCCTGGTCATGGTGGGAGACATACACACTGTGGGAGCACCCAGCGTGGGAACCCTGGTCATGGTGGGAGACATACACACTGTGGGAGCACCCAGCGTGGGAGCCCTGTTCATGGTGGGAGACATACACACTGTGGGAGCGCCCATCGTGGGAGTCATGGTCATGGTGTGAGACAGATAAGATAAACACCAACACGACTGATAAGACACATACCTACTCACGTCCTCACCATAAGGAACGTATAAGCTACTGACGTTTACTGATATTATTTAAAACTTTGTATATTTTTAACTTTAAATATTTCCCATATAATATAATACATAATAACGTCATAACTCCACAACACGTGATGTTGCACTTGTGGGTAATATGCAGCCAGCATTATCAGCCATTATCGCTATCACTGTTATCAGTCTCTGGCGGATGTGTTCATATCTGTGTGTGTGGTGAACTTCGACACTTCCCAGTTGTTATTGATAGTTCCTCAGTGTGTTGAGGAACCTGAAGCTGGTCACTGTGTTGTGAACTACCAGGTTGTTGTGTTGTGGAACCTGAAGCTGGTCACTGTGTTGTGAACTACCAGGTTGTTGTGTTGTGGAACCTGAAGCTGACCACTGTGTAGAGAACTACCAGGTTTTTGTGTTGAGGAACCTAAAGCTGGCCACTGTGTAGTGAACTACCAGGTTGTTGTTTTGTGTTGAGGAACCTGAAGCTGGCCACTGTGTAGTGAACTACCAGGTTGTTGTGTTGTGTTGAGGAACCTGAAGCTGGCCACTGTGTAGTGAACTACCAAGTTGTTGTGTTGAGGAACCTGAAGCTGGCCACTATGTAGTGAACTACCAGGTTGTTGTGTTGTGTTGAGGAACCTGAAGCTGGCCACTGTGTAGTGAACTACCAGGTTGTTGTGTTGTGGAACCTGAAGCTGGCCACTGTGTAGTGAACTACCACGTTGTTGTGTTGTGGAACCTGAAGCTGGCCACTGTGTAGTGAACTACCAGGTTGTTGTGTTGTGTTGAGGAACCTGAAGCTGGCCACTGTGTAGTGAACTACCAGGTTGTTGTGTTGTGTTGTGGAACCTGAAGCTGGCCACTGTGTAGTGAACTACCAGGTTGTTGTGTTGTGTTGAGGAACCTGAAGCTGGCCACTGTGTAGTGAACTACCAGGTTGTTGTGTTGAGGAACCTGAAGCTGAACACTGTGTAGTGAACTACCAGGTTGTTGTGTTGTGTTGTGGAACCTGAAGCTGGTCACTGTGTAGTGAACTACCAGGTTGTTGTGTTGAGGAACCTGAAGCTGGTCACTGTGTAGTGAACTACCTGGTTGTTGTGTTGAGGAACCTGAAGCTGGCCACTGTGTAGTGAACTACCAGGTTGTTGTGTTGAGGAACCTGAAGCTGGCTACTGTGTAGTGAACTACCAGGTTGTTGTGTTGTGGAACCTGAAGCTGGCCACTGTGTAGTGAACTACCAGGTTGTTGTGTTGAGGAACCTGAAGCTGGCCACTGTGTAGTGAACTACCAGGTTGTTGTGTTGAGGAACCTGAAGCTGGCCACTGTGTAGTGAACTACCAGGTTGTTGTGTTGTGGAACCTGAAGCTGGCTACTGTGTAGTGAACTACCAGGTTGTTGTGTTGTGTTGTGGAACCTGAAGCTGGCACTGTGTAGTGAACTACCAGGTTGTTGTGTTGTGTTGAGGAACCTGAAGCTGGCCACTGTGTAGTGAACTACCAGGTTGTTGTGTTGTGTTGAGGAACCTGAAGCTGGCCACTGTGTAGTGAACTACCAGGTTGTTGTGTTGTGGAACCTGAAGCTGGCCACTGTGTAGTGAACTACCAGGTTGTTGTGTTGAGGAACCTGAAGCTGGCCACTGTGTAGTGAACTACCAGGTTGTTGTGTTGAGGAACCTGAAGCTGGCCACTGTGTAGTGAACTACCAGGTTGTTGTGTTGTGTTGAGGAACCTGAAGCTGGCCACTGTGTAGTGAACTACCAGGTTGTTGTGTTGAGGAACCTGAAGCTGGCCACTGTGTAGTGAACTACCAGGTTGTTGTGTTGAGGAACCTGAAGCTGGCCACTGTGTAGTGAACTACCAGGTTGTTGTGTTGAGGAACCTGAAGCTGGCCACTGTGTAGTGAACTACCAGGTTGTTTGTGTTGAGGAACCTGAAGCTGGCCACTGTGTAGTGAACTACCAGGTTGTTGTGTTGAGGAACCTGAAGCTGGCCACTGTGTAGTGAACTACCAGGTTGTTGTGTTGAGGAACCTGAAGCTGGCCACTGTGTAGTGAACTACCAGGTTGTTGTGTTGAGGAACCTGAAGCTGGCCACTGTGTAGTGAACTACCAGGTTGTGTGTGTTGTGGAACCTGAAGCTGGCCACTGTGTAGTGAACTACCAGGTTGTTGTGTTGAGGAACCTGAAGCTGGCCACTGTGTAGTGAACTACCAGGTTGTTGTGTTGTGTTGAGGAACCTGAAGCTGGCCACTGTGTAGTGAACTACCAGGTTGTTGTGTTGAGGAACCTGAAGCTGGCCACTGTGTAGTGAACTACCAGGTTGTTGTGTTGTGTTGAGGAACCTGAAGCTGGCCACTGTGTAGTGAACTACCAGGTTGTTGTGTTGAGGAACCTGAAGCTGGCCACTGTGTAGTGAACTACCAGGTTGTTGTGTTGAGGAACCTGAAGCTGGCCACTGTGTAGTGAACTACCAGGTTGTTGTGTTGAGGAACCTGAAGCTGGCCACTGTGTAGTGAACTACCAGGTTGTTGTGTTGTGGAACCTGAAGCTGGCCACTGTGTAGTGAACTACCAGGTTGTTGTGTTGTGTTGAGGAACCTGAAGCTGGCCACTGTGTAGTGAACTACCAGGTTGTTGTTTGTGTTGAGGAACCTGAAGCTGGCCACTGTGTAGTGAACTACCAGGTTGTTGTGTTGAGGAACCTGAAGCTGGCCACTGTGTAGTGAACTACCAGGTTGTTGTGTTGTGTTGAGGAACCTGAAGCTGGCCACTGTGTAGTGAACTACCAGGTTGTTGTGTTGAGGAACCTGAAGCTGGCCACTGTGTAGTGAACTACCAGGTTGTTGTGTTGTGTTGAGGAACCTGAAGCTGGCCACTGTGTAGTGAACTACCAGGTTGTTGTGTTGTGGAACCTGAAGCTGGCCACTGTGTAGTGAACTACCAGGTTGTTGTGTTGTGGAACCTGAAGCTGGCCACTGTGTAGTGAACTACCAGGTTGTTGTGTTGAGGAACCTGAAGCTGGCCACTGTGTAGTGAACTACCAGGTTGTTGTGTTGAAACCTGAAGCTGGCCACTGTGTAGTGAACTACCAGGTTGTTGTGTTGTGTTGTGGAACCTGAAGCTGGCCACTGTGTAGTGAACTACCAGGTTGTTGTGTTGAGGAACCTGAAGCTGGCCACTGTGTAGTGAACTACCAGGTTGTTGTGTTGTGTTGAGGACCTGAAGCTGGCCACTGTGTAGTGAACTACCAGGTTGTTGTGTTGTGTTGAGGAACCTGAAGCTGGCCACTGTGTAGTGAACTACCAGGTTGTTGTGTTGTGTTGTGGAACCTGAAGCTGGCCACTGTGTAGTGAACTACCAGGTTGTTGTGTTGTGGAACCTGAAGCTGGCCACTGTGTAGTGAACTACCAGGTTGTTGTGTTGAGGAACCTGAAGCTGGCCACTGTGTAGTGAACTACCAGGTTGTTGTGTTGTGTTGAGGAACCTGAAGCTGGCCACTGTGTAGTGAACTACCAGGTTGTTGTGTTGTGTTGAGGAACCTGAAGCTGGCCACTGTGTAGTGAACTACCAGGTTGTTGTGTTGAGGAACCTGAAGCTGGCCACTGTGTAGTGAACTACCAGGTTGTTGTGTTGAGGAACCTGAAGCTGGCCACTGTGTAGTGAACTACCAGGTTGTTGTGTTTGAGGAACCTGAAGCTGGCCACTGTGTAGTGAACTACCAGGTTGTTGTGTTGAGGAACCTGAAGCTGGCCACTGTGTAGTGAACTACCAGGTTGTTGTGTTGAGGAACCTGAAGCTGGCCACTGTGTAGTGAACTACCAGGTTGTTGTGTTGTGGAACCTGAAGCTGGCCACTGTGTAGTGAACTACCAGGTTGTTGTGTTGTGTTGAGGAACCTGAAGCTGGCCACTGTGTAGTGAACTACCAGGTTGTTGTGTTGTGGAACCTGAAGCTGGCCACTGTGTAGTGAACTACCAGGTTGTTGTGTTGTGGAACCTGAAGCTGGCCACTGTGTAGTGAACTACCAGGTTGTTGTGTTGAGGAACCTGAAGCTGGCCACTGTGTAGTGAACTACCAGGTTGTTGTGTTGAGGAACCTGAAGCTGGCCACTGTGTAGTGAACTACCAGGTTGTTGTGTTTGTTGAGGAACCTGAAGCTGGCCACTGTGTAGTGAACTACCAGGTTGTTGTGTTGAGGAACCTGAAGCTGGCCACTGTGTAGTGAACTACCAGGTTGTTTGTGTTGAGGAACCTGAAGCTGGCCACTGTGTAGTGAACTACCAGGTTGTTGTGTTGAGGAACCTGAAGCTGGCCACTGTGTAGTGAACTACCAGGTTGTTGTGTTGAGGAACCTGAAGCTGGCCACTGTGTAGTGAACTACCAGGTTGTTGTGTTGAGGAACCTGAAGCTGGCCACTGTGTAGTGAACTACCAGGTTGTTGTGTTGTGGAACCTGAAGCTGGCCACTGTGTAGTGAACTACCAGGTTGTGTTGTGTTGAGGAACCTGAAGCTGGCCACTGTGTAGTGAACTACCAGGTTGTTGTGTTGAGGAACCTGAAGCTGGCCACTGTGTAGTGAACTACCAGGTTGTTGTGTTGTGGAACCTGAAGCTGGCCACTGTGTAGTGAACTACCAGGTTGTTTGTGTTGAGGAACCTGAAGCTGGCCACTGTGTAGTGAACTACCAGGTTGTTGTGTTGAGGAACCTGAAGCTGGCCACTGTGTAGTGAACTACCAGGTTGTTGTGTTGTGGAACCTGAAGCTGGCCACTGTGTAGTGAACTACCAGGTTGTTGTGTTGTAGGAACCTGAAGCTGGCCACTGTGTAGTGAACTACCAGGTTGTTGTGTTTGAGGAACCTGAAGCTGGCCACTGTGTAGTGAACTACCAGGTTGTTGTGTTGAGGAACCTGAAGCTGGCCACTGTGTAGTGAACTACCAGGTTGTTGTGTTGTGGAACCTGAAGCTGGCCACTGTGTAGTGAACTACCAGGTTGTTGTGTTGTGTTGAGGAACCTGAAGCTGGCCACTGTGTAGTGAACTACCAGGTTGTTGTGTTGAGGAACCTGAAGCTGGCCACTGTGTAGTGAACTACCAGGTTGTTGTGTTGAGGAACCTGAAGCTGGCCACTGTGTAGTGAACTACCAGGTTGTTGTGTTGTGAACCTGAAGCTGGCCACTGTGTAGTGAACTACCAGGTTGTTGTGTTGTGTTGAGGAACCTGAAGCTGGCCACTGTGTAGTGAACTACCAGTTGTTGTGTTGTGTTGAGGAACCTGAAGCTGGCCACTGTGTAGTGAACTACCAGGTTGTTGTGTTGAGGAACCTGAAGCTGGCCACTGTGTAGTGAACTACCAGGTTGTTGTGTTTGAGGAACCTGAAGCTGGCCACTGTGTAGTGAACTACCAGGTGTTGTTGTGTTGAGGAACCTGAAGCTGGCCACTGTGTAGTGAACTACCAGGTTGTTGTGTTGAGGAACCTGAAGCTGGCCACTGTGTAGTGAACTACCAGGTTGTGTGTTTGTGGAACCTGAAGCTGGCACTGTGTAGTGAACTACCAGGTTGTTTGTGTTGTGAACCTGAAGCTGGCCACTGTGTAGTGAACTACCAGGTTGTTGTGTTGTGGAACCTGAAGCTGGCCACTGTGTAGTGAACTACCAGGTTGTTGTGTTGAGGAACCTGAAGCTGGCCACTGTGTAGTGAACTACCAGGTTGTTGTGTTGTGTTGAGGAACCTGAAGCTGGCCACTGTGTAGTGAACTACCAGGTTGTTGTGTTTGTTGTGGACCTGAAGCTGGCCACTGTGTAGTGAACTACCAGGTTGTTGTGTTGAGGAACCTGAAGCTGGCCACTGTGTAGTGAACTACCAGTTGTTGTGTTGTGTTGAGGAACTGAAGCTGGCCACTGTGTAGTGAACTACCAGGTTGTTGTGTTGAGGAACCTGAAGCTGGCCACTGTGTAGTGAACTACCAGGTTGTTGTGTTGTGTTGAGGAACCTGAAGCTGGCCACTGTGTAGTGAACTACCAGGTTGTTGTGTTGAGGAACCTGAAGCTGGCCACTGTGTAGTGAACTACCAGGTTGTTGTGTTGTTTGGGAACCTGAAGCTGGCCACTGTGTAGTGAACTACCAGGTTGTTGGTTTGAGGAACCTGAAGCTGGCCACTGTGTAGTGAACTACCAGGTTGTTGTGTTGTTTTGAGGAACCTGAAGCTGGCCACTGTGTAGTGAACTACCAGTTGTTGTGTTGTGGAACCTGAAGCTGGCCACNCCACTGTGTAGTGAACTACCAGGTTGTTGTGTTGTGTTGAGGAACCTGAAGCTGGCCACTGTGTAGTGAACTACCAGGTTGTTGTGTTGAGGAACCTGAAGCTGCCACTGTGTAGTGAACTACCAGGTTGTTGTGTTGTGTGAGGAACCTGAAGCTGGCCACTGTGTAGTGAACTACCAGGTTGTTGTGTTGTGGAACCTGAAGCTGGCCACTGTGTAGTGAACTACCAGTTGTTGTGTTGTGTTGAGGAACCTGAAGCTGGCCACTGTGTAGTGAACTACCAGGTTGTTGTGTTGTGTTGTGGAACCTGAAGCTGGCCACTGTGTAGTGAACTACCAGTTGTTGTGTTGTTGTTGAGGAACCTGAAGCTGGCCACTGTGTAGTGAACTACCAGTTGTTGTGTTGTGGAACCTGAAGCTGGCCACTGTGTAGTGAACTACCAGGTTGTTGTGTTGTGTTGAGGACCTGAAGCTGGCCACTGTGTAGTGAACTACCAGGTTGTTGTGTTGTGTTGAGGACCTGAAGCTGGCCACTGTGTAGTGAACTACCAGGTTGTTGTGTTGTGTGGAACCTGAAGCTGGCCACTGTGTAGTGAACTACCAGGTTGTTGTGTTGTGGAACCTGAAGCTGGCCACTGTGTAGTGAACTACCAGGTTGTTGTGTTGAGGAACCTGAAGCTGGCCACTGTGTAGTGAACTACCAGGTTGTTGTGTTGTGTTGAGGAACCTGAAGCTGGCCACTGTGTAGTGAACTACCAGGTTGTTGTTGTGTTGAGGAACCTGAAGCTGGCCACTGTGTAGTGAACTACCAGGTTGTTGTGTTGTGGAACCTGAAGCTGGCCACTGTGTAGTGAACTACCAGGTTGTTGTGTTGTGTTGAGGAACCTGAAGCTGGCCACTGTGTAGTGAACTACCAGGTTGTTGTGTTGTGTTGGAACCTGAAGCTGGCCACTGTGTAGTGAACTACCAGGTTGTTGTGTTGAGGAACCTGAAGCTGGCCACTGTGTAGTGAACTACCAGGTTGTTGTGTTGTGTTGAGGAACCTGAAGCTGGCCACTGTGTAGTGAACTACCAGGTTGTTGTGTTGAGGAACCTGAAGCTGGCCACTGTGTAGTGAACTACCAGGTTGTTGTGTTGAGGAACCTGAAGCTGGCCACTGTGTAGTGAACTACCAGGTTGTTGTGTTGTGTTGAGGAACCTGAAGCTGGCCACTGTGTAGTGAACTACCAGGTTGTGTTGTGTTGAGGAACCTGAAGCTGGCCACTGTGTAGTGAACTACCAGGTTGTTGTGTTGAGGAACCTGAAGCTGGCCACTGTGTAGTGAACTACCAGGTTGTTGTGTTGAGGAACCTGAAGCTGGCCACTGTGTAGTGAACTACCAGGTTGTGTGTTGTGTTGAGGAACCTGAAGCTGGCCACTGTGTAGTGAACTACCAGGTTGTTGTTGTGTTGAGGAACCTGAAGCTGGCCACTGTGTAGTGAACTACCAGGTTGTTGTTGTGTTGAGGAACCTGAAGCTGGCCACTGTGTAGTGAACTACCAGGTTGTTGTGTTGTGTTGAGGAACCTGAAGCTGGCCACTGTGTAGTGAACTACCAGGTTGTTGTGTTGAGGAACCTGAAGCTGGCCACTGTGTAGTGAACTACCAGGTTGTTGTGTTGAGGAACCTGAAGCTGGCCACTGTGTAGTGAACTACCAGGTTGTTGTGTGTGTTGAGGAACCTGAAGCTGGCCACTGTGTAGTGAACTACCAGGTTGTTGTGTTGAGGAACCTGAAGCTGGCCACTGTGTAGTGAACTACCAGGTTGTTGTGTTGTGTTGAGGAACCTGAAGCTGGCCACTGTGTAGTGAACTACCAGGTTGTTGTGTTGTGGAACCTGAAGCTGGCCACTGTGTAGTGAACTACCAGGTTGTTGTGTTGTGTTGTGGAACCTGAAGCTGGCCACTGTGTAGTGAACTACCAGGTTGTTGTGTTGTGTTGAGGAACCTGAAGCTGGCCACTGTGTAGTGAACTACCAGGTTGTTGTGTTGTGTTGAGGAACCTGAAGCTGGCCACTGTGTAGTGAACTACCAGGTTGTTGTGTGTGGAACCTGAAGCTGGCCACTGTGTAGTGAACTACCAGGTTGTTTGTTGTTGAGGAACCTGAAGCTGGCCACTGTGTAGTGAACTACCAGGTTGTTGTGTTGTGTTGGGAACCTGAAGCTGGCCACTGTGTAGTGAACTACCAGGTTGTTGTGTTGAGGAACCTGAAGCTGGCCACTGTGTAGTGAACTACCAGGTTGTTGTGTTGAGGAACCTGAAGCTGGCCACTGTGTAGTGAACTACCAGGTTGTTGTGTTGAGGAACCTGAAGCTGGCCACTGTGTAGTGAACTACCAGGTTGTTGTGTTGTGTTGAGGAACCTGAAGCTGGCCACTGTGTAGTGAACTACCAGTTGTTGTGTTGTGTTGAGGAACCTGAAGCTGGCCACTGTGTAGTGAACTACCAGGTTGTTGTGTTGAGAACCTGAAGCTGGCCACTGTGTAGTGAACTACCAGGTGTGTTGTGTTGAGGAACCTGAAGCTGGCCACTGTGTAGTGAACTACCAGGTTGTTGTGTTGAGGAACCTGAAGCTGGCCACTGTGTAGTGAACTACCAGGTGTGTTGTGTTGAGGAACCTGAAGCTGGCCACTGTGTAGTGAACTACCAGGTTGTTGTGTTGTGTTGAGGAACCTGAAGCTGGCCACTGTGTAGTGAACTACCAGGTTGTTGTTGTGTTGAGGAACCTGAAGCTGGCCACTGTGTAGTGAACTACCAGGTTGTTGTGTTGAGGAACCTGAAGCTGGCCACTGTGTAGTGAACTACCAGGTTGTTGTGTTGTGTTGAGGAACCTGAAGCTGGCCACTGTGTAGTGAACTACCAGGTTGTTGTGTTGAGGAACCTGAAGCTGGCCACTGTGTAGTGAACTACCAGGTTGTTGTGTTGTGTTGTGGAACCTGAAGCTGGCCACTGTGTAGTGAACTACCAGGTTGTTGTGTTGTGTTGAGGAACCTGAAGCTGGCCACTGTGTAGTGAACTACCAGGTTGTTGTGTTGTGTTGAGGAACCTGAAGCTGGCCACTGTGTAGTGAACTACCAGGTTGTTGTGTTGAGGAACCTGAAGCTGGCCACTGTGTAGTGAACTACCAGGTTGTTGTGTTGTGTTGGGAACCTGAAGCTGGCCACTGTGTAGTGAACTACCAGTTGTTGTGTTGTGTTGAGGAACCTGAAGCTGGCCACTGTGTAGTGAACTACCAGTTGTTGTTGTGTTGAGGAACCTGAAGCTGGCCACTGTGTAGTGAACTACCAGGTTGTTGTGTTGAGGAACCTGAAGCTGGCCACTGTGTAGTGAACTACCAGGTTGTTGTGTTGAGGAACCTGAAGCTGGCCACTGTGTAGTGAACTACCAGGTTGTTGTGTTGAGGAACCTGAAGCTGGCCACTGTGTAGTGAACTACCAGGTTGTTGTTGTGTTGAGGAACCTGAAGCTGGCCACTGTGTAGTGAACTACCAGGTTGTTGTGTTGAGGAACCTGAAGCTGGCCACTGTGTAGTGAACTACCAGGTTGTTGTGTTGTGTTGAGGAACCTGAAGCTGGCCACTGTGTAGTGAACTACCAGGTTGTTGTGTTGAGGAACCTGAAGCTGGCCACTGTGTAGTGAACTACCAGGTTGTTGTGTGTGTTGGAACCTGAAGCTGGCCACTGTGTAGTGAACTACCAGGTTGTTGTGTTGTGTTGAGGAACCTGAAGCTGGCCACTGTGTAGTGAACTACCAGGTTGTTGTGTTGTGTTGAGGAACCTGAAGCTGGCCACTGTGTAGTGAACTACCAGGTTGTTGTGTTGTGGAACCTGAAGCTGGCCACTGTGTAGTGAACTACCAGGTTGTGTGTTGTGTTGAGGAACCTGAAGCTGGCCACTGTGTAGTGAACTACCAGGTTGTTGTGTTGTGTTGAGGAACCTGAAGCTGGCCACTGTGTAGTGAACTACCAGGTTGTTGTTGTGTTGAGGAACCTGAAGCTGGCCACTGTGTAGTGAACTACCAGGTTGTTGTGTTGAGGAACCTGAAGCTGGCCACTGTGTAGTGAACTACCAGGTTGTTGTGTTGAGGAACCTGAAGCTGGCCACTGTGTAGTGAACTACCAGGTTGTTGTGTTGTGTTGAGGAACCTGAAGCTGGCCACTGTGTAGTGAACTACCAGGTTGTTGTGTTGTGTTGAGGAACCTGAAGCTGGCCACTGTGTAGTGAACTACCAGGTTGTTGTGTTGAGGAACCTGAAGCTGGCCACTGTGTAGTGAACTACCAGGTTGTTGTGTTGAGGAACCTGAAGCTGGCCACTGTGTAGTGAACTACCAGGTTGTTGTGTTGTGTTGAGGAACCTGAAGCTGGCCACTGTGTAGTGAACTACCAGGTTGTTGTGTTGAGGAACCTGAAGCTGGCCACTGTGTAGTGAACTACCAGGTTGTGTTGTGTTGAGGAACCTGAAGCTGGCCACTGTGTAGTGAACTACCAGGTTGTTGTGTTGAGGAACCTGAAGCTGGCCACTGTGTAGTGAACTACCAGGTTGTTGTGTTGAGGAACCTGAAGCTGGCCACTGTGTAGTGAACTACCAGGTTGTTGTGTTGAGGAACCTGAAGCTGGCCACTGTGTAGTGAACTACCAGGTTGTTGTGTTGTGTTGAGGAACCTGAAGCTGGCCACTGTGTAGTGAACTACCAGGTTGTTGTGTTGTGTTGAGGAACCTGAAGCTGGCCACTGTGTAGTGAACTACCAGGTTGTTGTGTGTGTTGAGGAACCTGAAGCTGGCCACTGTGTAGTGAACTACCAGGTTGTTGTGTTGTGGAACCTGAAGCTGGCCACTGTGTAGTGAACTACCAGGTTGTTGTGTTGAGGAACCTGAAGCTGGCCACTGTGTAGTGAACTACCAGGTTGTTGTGTTGAGGAACCTGAAGCTGGCCACTGTGTAGTGAACTACCAGGTTGTTGTGTTGAGGAACCTGAAGCTGGCCACTGTGTAGTGAACTACCAGGTTGTTGTGTTGAGGAACCTGAAGCTGGCCACTGTGTAGTGAACTACCAGGTTGTTGTGTTGAGGAACCTGAAGCTGGCCACTGTGTAGTGAACTACCAGGTTGTTGTGTTGTGTTGAGGAACCTGAAGCTGGCCACTGTGTAGTGAACTACCAGTTGTTGTTGTGTTGAGGAACCTGAAGCTGGCCACTGTGTAGTGAACTACCAGGTTGTTGTGTTGAGGAACCTGAAGCTGGCCACTGTGTAGTGAACTACCAGGTTGTTGTGTTGTGTTGAGGAACCTGAAGCTGGCCACTGTGTAGTGAACTACCAGGTTGTTGTGTTGTGTTGAGGAACCTGAAGCTGGCCACTGTGTAGTGAACTACCAGGTTGTTGTTGTGTTGAGGAACCTGAAGCTGGCCACTGTGTAGTGAACTACCAGGTTGTTGTGTTGAGGAACCTGAAGCTGGCCACTGTGTAGTGAACTACCAGGTTGTTGTGTTGAGGAACCTGAAGCTGGCCACTGTGTAGTGAACTACCAGGTTGTTGTGTTGAGGAACCTGAAGCTGGCCACTGTGTAGTGAACTACCAGGTTGTTGTGTTGTGTTGAGGAACCTGAAGCTGGCCACTGTGTAGTGAACTACCAGGTTGTTGTGTTGAGGAACCTGAAGCTGGCCACTGTGTAGTGAACTACCAGGTTGTTGTGTTGAGGAACCTGAAGCTGGCCACTGTGTAGTGAACTACCAGGTTGTTGTGTTGTGTTGAGGAACCTGAAGCTGGCCACTGTGTAGTGAACTACCAGGTTGTTGTGTTGTGTTGAGGAACCTGAAGCTGGCCACTGTGTAGTGAACTACCAGGTTGTTGTGTTGTGTTGGAACCTGAAGCTGGCCACTGTGTAGTGAACTACCAGGTTGTTGTGTTGAGGAACCTGAAGCTGGCCACTGTGTAGTGAACTACCAGGTTGTTGTGTTGAGGAACCTGAAGCTGGCCACTGTGTAGTGAACTACCAGGTTGTTGTGTTGTGGAACCTGAAGCTGGCCACTGTGTAGTGAACTACCAGGTTGTTGTGTTGAGGAACCTGAAGCTGGCCACTGTGTAGTGAACTACCAGGTTGTTGTGTTGAGGAACCTGAAGCTGGCCACTGTGTAGTGAACTACCAGGTTGTTGTGTTGAGGAACCTGAAGCTGGCCACTGTGTAGTGAACTACCAGGTTGTTGTGTTGTGTTGAGGAACCTGAAGCTGGCCACTGTGTAGTGAACTACCAGGTTGTTGTGTTTTGTGGAACCTGAAGCTGGCCACTGTGTAGTGAACTACCAGTTGTGTTGTGTTGAGGAACCTGAAGCTGGCCACTGTGTAGTGAACTACCAGGTTGTTGTGTTGAGGAACCTGAAGCTGGCCACTGTGTAGTGAACTACCAGGTTGTTGTGTTGTGTTGGGAACCTGAAGCTGGCCACTGTGTAGTGAACTACCAGGTTGTTGTGTGTTGAGGAACCTGAAGCTGGCCACTGTGTAGTGAACTACCAGGTTGTTGTGTTGTGTTGAGGAACCTGAAGCTGGCCACTGTGTAGTGAACTACCAGGTTGTTGTGTTGAGGAACCTGAAGCTGGCCACTGTGTAGTGAACTACCAGGTTGTTGTGTTGAGGAACCTGAAGCTGGCCACTGTGTAGTGAACTACCAGGTTGTTGTGTTGAGGAACCTGAAGCTGGCCACTGTGTAGTGAACTACCAGGTTGTTGTGTTGAGGAACCTGAAGCTGGCCACTGTGTAGTGAACTACCAGGTTGTTGTGTTGAGGAACCTGAAGCTGGCCACTGTGTAGTGAACTACCAGGTTGTTGTGTTGTGTTGAGGAACCTGAAGCTGGCCACTGTGTAGTGAACTACCAGGTTGTTGTGTTGTGTTGAGGAACCTGAAGCTGGCCACTGTGTAGTGAACTACCAGGTTGTTGTGTTGTGTTGAGGAACCTGAAGCTGGCCACTGTGTAGTGAACTACCAGGTTGTTGTGTTGAGGAACCTGAAGCTGGCCACTGTGTAGTGAACTACCAGGTTGTTGTGTGTGTTGAGGAACCTGAAGCTGGCCACTGTGTAGTGAACTACCAGGTTGTTGTGTTGTGGAACCTGAAGCTGGCCACTGTGTAGTGAACTACCAGGTTGTTGTGTTGAGGAACCTGAAGCTGGCCACTGTGTAGTGAACTACCAGGTTGTTGTGTTGTGTTGAGGAACCTGAAGCTGGCCACTGTGTAGTGAACTACCAGGTTGTTGTGTTGAGGAACCTGAAGCTGGCCACTGTGTAGTGAACTACCAGGTTGTTGTGTTGTGTTGAGGAACCTGAAGCTGGCCACTGTGTAGTGAACTACCAGGTTGTTGTGTTGTGTTGAGGAACCTGAAGCTGGCCACTGTGTAGTGAACTACCAGGTTGTTGTGTTGTGTTGAGGAACCTGAAGCTGGCCACTGTGTAGTGAACTACCAGGTTGTTGTGTTGAGGAACCTGAAGCTGGCCACTGTGTAGTGAACTACCAGGTTGTTGTGTTGAGGAACCTGAAGCTGGCCACTGTGTAGTGAACTACCAGGTTGTTGTGTTGTGTTGGGAACCTGAAGCTGGCCACTGTGTAGTGAACTACCAGGTTGTTGTGTTGTGTTGAGGAACCTGAAGCTGGCCACTGTGTAGTGAACTACCAGGTTGTTGTGTTGAGGAACCTGAAGCTGGCCACTGTGTAGTGAACTACCAGGTTGTTGTGTTGAGGAACCTGAAGCTGGCCACTGTGTAGTGAACTACCAGGTTGTTGTGTTGAGGAACCTGAAGCTGGCCACTGTGTAGTGAACTACCAGGTTGTTGTGTTGTGTTGAGGAACCTGAAGCTGGCCACTGTGTAGTGAACTACCAGGTTGTTGTGTTGTGTTGAGGAACCTGAAGCTGGCCACTGTGTAGTGAACTACCAGGTTGTTGTGTTGAGGAACCTGAAGCTGGCCACTGTGTAGTGAACTACCAGGTTGTTGTGTTGAGGAACCTGAAGCTGGCCACTGTGTAGTGAACTACCAGGTTGTTGTGTTGTGGAACCTGAAGCTGGCCACTGTGTAGTGAACTACCAGGTTGTTGTGTTGTGTTGAGGAACCTGAAGCTGGCCACTGTGTAGTGAACTACCAGGTTGTTGTGTTGTGTTGAGGAACCTGAAGCTGGCCACTGTGTAGTGAACTACCAGGTTGTTGTGTTTGTTGAGGAACCTGAAGCTGGCCACTGTGTAGTGAACTACCAGGTTGTTGTGTTGAGGAACCTGAAGCTGGCCACTGTGTAGTGAACTACCAGGTTGTGTGTGTTGAGGAACCTGAAGCTGGCCACTGTGTAGTGAACTACCAGGTTGTTGTGTTGAGGAACCTGAAGCTGGCCACTGTGTAGTGAACTACCAGGTTGTTGTGTTGAGGAACCTGAAGCTGGCCACTGTGTAGTGAACTACCAGGTTGTTGTGTTGAGGAACCTGAAGCTGGCCACTGTGTAGTGAACTACCAGGTTGTTGTGTTGTGAGGAACCTGAAGCTGGCCACTGTGTAGTGAACTACCAGGTTGTTGTGTTGAGGAACCTGAAGCTGGCCACTGTGTAGTGAACTACCAGGTTGTTGTGTTGTGTTGTGGAACCTGAAGCTGGCCACTGTGTAGTGAACTACCAGGTTGTTGTGTTGTGTTGAGGAACCTGAAGCTGGCCACTGTGTAGTGAACTACCAGGTTGTTGTGTTGTGTTGAGGAACCTGAAGCTGGCCACTGTGTAGTGAACTACCAGGTTGTTGTGTTGTGGAACCTGAAGCTGGCCACTGTGTAGTGAACTACCAGGTTGTTGTGTTGAGGAACCTGAAGCTGGCCACTGTGTAGTGAACTACCAGGTTGTTGTGTTGAGGAACCTGAAGCTGGCCACTGTGTAGTGAACTACCAGGTTGTGTGTGTTGTGTTGAGGAACCTGAAGCTGGCCACTGTGTAGTGAACTACCAGGTTGTTGTGTGTGTTGAGGAACCTGAAGCTGGCCACTGTGTAGTGAACTACCAGGTTGTTGTGTTGAGGAACCTGAAGCTGGCCACTGTGTAGTGAACTACCAGTGTTGTTGTGTTGAGGAACCTGAAGCTGGCCACTGTGTAGTGAACTACCAGGTTGTTGTGTTGTGTTGAGGAACCTGAAGCTGGCCACTGTGTAGTGAACTACCAGGTTGTTGTGTTGAGGAACCTGAAGCTGGCCACTGTGTAGTGAACTACCAGGTTGTTGTGTTGAGGAACCTGAAGCTGGCCACTGTGTAGTGAACTACCAGGTTGTTGTGTTGAGGAACCTGAAGCTGGCCACTGTGTAGTGAACTACCAGGTTGTTGTGTTGTGTTGAGGAACCTGAAGCTGGCCACTGTGTAGTGAACTACCAGGTTGTTGTTGTGTTGAGGAACCTGAAGCTGGCCACTGTGTAGTGAACTACCAGGTTGTTGTGTTGTGTTGAGGAACCTGAAGCTGGCCACTGTGTAGTGAACTACCAGGTTGTTGTGTTGTGTTGAGGAACCTGAAGCTGGCCACTGTGTAGTGAACTACCAGGTTGTTGTGTGTTGAGGAACCTGAAGCTGGCCACTGTGTAGTGAACTACCAGGTTGTTGTGTTGAGGAACCTGAAGCTGGCCACTGTGTAGTGAACTACCAGGTTGTTGTGTTGTGTTGAGGAACCTGAAGCTGGCCACTGTGTAGTGAACTACCAGGTTGTTGTGTTGAGGAACCTGAAGCTGGCCACTGTGTAGTGAACTACCAGGTTGTTGTGTTGTGTTGAGGAACCTGAAGCTGGCCACTGTGTAGTGAACTACCAGGTTGTTGTGTTGAGGAACCTGAAGCTGGCCACTGTGTAGTGAACTACCAGGTTGTTGTGTTGAGGAACCTGAAGCTGGCCACTGTGTAGTGAACTACCAGGTTGTTGTGTTGTGTTGAGGAACCTGAAGCTGGCCACTGTGTAGTGAACTACCAG
Organism: Procambarus virginalis; assembly: GCA_020271785.1. Lineage (NCBI taxonomy): Eukaryota > Metazoa > Arthropoda > Malacostraca > Decapoda > Cambaridae > Procambarus > Procambarus virginalis. The sequence continues at coordinate 20,803 of WNGS01021459.1, forward strand.
GTTGTTGTTGTGTTGTGGAACCTGAAGCTGGCCACTGTGTAGTGAACTACCAGGTTGTTGTGTTGAGGAACCTGAAGCTGGCCACTGTGTAGTGAACTACCAGGTTGTTGTGTTGTGGAACCTGAAGCTGGCCACTGTGTAGTGAACTACCAGGTTGTTGTGTTGAGGAACCTGAAGCTGGCCACTGTGTAGTGAACTACCAGGTTGTTGTGTTGAGGAACCTGAAGCTGGCCACTGTGTAGTGAACTACCAGGTTGTTGTGTTGAGGAACCTGAAGCTGGCCACTGTGTAGTGAACTACCAGGTTGTTGTGTTGTGTTGAGGAACCTGAAGCTGGCCACTGTGTAGTGAACTACCAGGTTGTTGTGTTGTGTTGAGGAACCTGAAGCTGGCCACTGTGTAGTGAACTACCAGGTTGTTGTGTTGTGTTGGGAACCTGAAGCTGGCCACTGTGTAGTGAACTACCAGGTTGTTGTGTTGAGGAACCTGAAGCTGGCCACTGTGTAGTGAACTACCAGGTTGTTGTGTTGTGTGAGGAACCTGAAGCTGGCCACTGTGTAGTGAACTACCAGGTTGTTGTGTTGTGGAACCTGAAGCTGGCCACTGTGTAGTGAACTACCAGGTTGTTGTGTTGAGGAACCTGAAGCTGGCCACTGTGTAGTGAACTACCAGGTTGTGTGTTGTGTTGTGGAACCTGAAGCTGGCCACTGTGTAGTGAACTACCAGGTTGTTGTGTTGAGGAACCTGAAGCTGGCCACTGTGTAGTGAACTACCAGGTTGTTGTGTTGTGTTGTGGAACCTGAAGCTGGCCACTGTGTAGTGAACTACCAGGTTGTTGTGTTGTGTTGAGGAACCTGAAGCTGGCCACTGTGTAGTGAACTACCAGGTTGTTGTGTTTTGTTGTGGAACCTGAAGCTGGCCACTGTGTAGTGAACTACCAGGTTGTTGTGTTGAGGAACCTGAAGCTGGCCACTGTGTAGTGAACTACCAGGTTGTTGTGTGTTGAGGAACCTGAAGCTGGCCACTGTGTAGTGAACTACCAGGTTGTTGTGTTGTGTTGAGGAACCTGAAGCTGGCCACTGTGTAGTGAACTACCAGGTTGTTGTGTTGTGTTGAGGAACCTGAAGCTGGCCACTGTGTAGTGAACTACCAGGTTGTTGTGTTGAGGAACCTGAAGCTGGCCACTGTGTAGTGAACTACCAGGTTGTTGTGTTGTGGGAACCTGAAGCTGGCCACTGTGTAGTGAACTACCAGGTTGTTGTGTTGAGGAACCTGAAGCTGGCCACTGTGTAGTGAACTACCAGGTTGTTGTGTTGTGTTGAGGAACCTGAAGCTGGCCACTGTGTAGTGAACTACCAGGTTGTTGTGTTGTGTTGAGGAACCTGAAGCTGGCCACTGTGTAGTGAACTACCAGGTTGTTGTGTTGAGGAACCTGAAGCTGGCCACTGTGTAGTGAACTACCAGGTTGTTGTGTTGAGGAACCTGAAGCTGGCCACTGTGTAGTGAACTACCAGGTTGTTGTGTTGTGGAACCTGAAGCTGGCCACTGTGTAGTGAACTACCAGGTTGTTGTGTTGTGTTGAGGAACCTGAAGCTGGCCACTGTGTAGTGAACTACCAGGTTGTTGTGTTGTGTTGAGGAACCTGAAGCTGGCCACTGTGTAGTGAACTACCAGGTTGTTGTGTTTGTTGTGGAACCTGAAGCTGGCCACTGTGTAGTGAACTACCAGTTTGTTGTGTTGAGGAACCTGAAGCTGGCCACTGTGTAGTGAACTACCAGGTTGTTGTGTTGTGTTGTGGAACCTGAAGCTGGCCACTGTGTAGTGAACTACCAGGTTGTTGTGTTGAGGAACCTGAAGCTGGCCACTGTGTAGTGAACTACCAGGTTGTTGTGTTGTGGAACCTGAAGCTGGCCACTGTGTAGTGAACTACCAGGTTGTTGTGTTGTGTTGTGGAACCTGAAGCTGGCCACTGTGTAGTGAACTACCAGGTTGTTGTGTTGAGGAACCTGAAGCTGGCCACTGTGTAGTGAACTACCAGGTTGTTGTGTTGTGTTGTGGAACCTGAAGCTGGCCACTGTGTAGTGAACTACCAGGTTGTTGTGTTGTGTTGAGGAACCTGAAGCTGGCCACTGTGTAGTGAACTACCAGGTTGTTGTGTGTGTTGTTTGAGGAACCTGAAGCTGGCCACTGTGTAGTGAACTACCAGGTTGTTGTTTTGTTGTGGACCTGAAGCTGGCCACTGTGTAGTGAACTACCAGGTTGTTGTGTTGAGGAACCTGAAGCTGGCCACTGTGTAGTGAACTACCAGGTTGTTGTGTTGAGGAACCTGAAGCTGGCCACTGTGTAGTGAACTACCAGGTTGTTGTGTTGTGTTGAGGAACCTGAAGCTGGCCACTGTGTAGTGAACTACCAGGTTGTTGTGTTGTGTTGAGGAACCTGAAGCTGGCCACTGTGTAGTGAACTACCAGGTTGTTGTGTTGAGGAACCTGAAGCTGGCCACTGTGTAGTGAACTACCAGGTTGTTGTGTTGTGTTGTGTTGAGGAACCTGAAGCTGGCCACTGTGTAGTGAACTACCAGGTTGTTGGTGTTGTGTTGAGGAACCTGAAGCTGGCCACTGTGTAGTGAACTACCAGGTTGTTGTGTTGAGGAACCTGAAGCTGGCCACTGTGTAGTGAACTACCAGGTTGTTGTGTTGAGGAACCTGAAGCTGGCCACTGTGTAGTGAACTACCAGGTTGTTGTGTTGAGGAACCTGAAGCTGGCCACTGTGTAGTGAACTACCAGGTTGTTGTGTTGTGTTGAGGACCTGAAGCTGGCCATGTAGTAAACTACCAGGGTGTTTGTTGTGTTGTGGAACCTGAAGCTGGCCACTGTGTAGTGAACTACCAGGTTGTTGTGTTGTGTGAGAACCTGAAGCTGGCCACTGTGTAGTGAACTACCAGGTTGTTGTGTTGTGTTGAGGAACCTGAAGCTGGCCACTGTGTAGTGAACTACCAGGTTGTTGTTTGTAATGAGGAACCTGAAGCTGGCCACTGTGTAGTGAACTACCAGGTTGTTGTGTTGAGGAACCTGAAGCTGGCCACTGTGTAGTGAACTACCAGGTTGTTGTGTTGTGTTGTGGAACCTGAAGCTGGCCACTGTGTAGTGAACTACCAGGTGTTGTGTTGAGGAACCTGAAGCTGGCCACTGTGTAGAACTACCAGGTTGTTGTGTTGTGAAGGAACCTGAAGCTGGCCACTGTGTAGTGAACTACCAGGTGTTGTGTTGAGGAACCTGAGGTGGCTGCCACTGTGTAGTGAACTACCAGGTTGTTGTGTTGTTGAGGAACCTGAAGCTGGTCACTGTGTAGTGAACTACAAGGTTGTGTGTTTGGAACCTGAAGCTGGCCACTGTGTAGTGAACTACCAGGTTGTTGTGTTGAGGAACCTGAAGCTGGCCACTGTGTAGTGAACTACCAGGTTGTTGTGTTGAGGAAATGAAGCTGGCCACTGTGTAGTGAACTACCAGGTTGTTGTGTTGTGTTGAGGAACCTGAAGCTGGCCACTGTGTAGTGAACTACCAGGTTGTTGTGTTGTGTTGAGGAACCTGAAGCTGGCCACTGTGTAGTGAACTACCAGGTTGTTGTGTTTTGTTGAGGAACCTGAAGCTGGCCACTGTGTAGTGAACTACCAGNGACCACTCACCTTGTAATTCTCCCCGAGATTTATACTGCATACATGTACACAACTCAGATATAAAAAATATAAACAAATACTTAGAAATAATAACACTTATATACGAAAATTACCTAACAAGGGGAATACTTAACTAACGAAGGGACGCTTAACCTGAAAGGGAACTTAATATACAGGGAACTTAATGTAGTACTTAAGGAGATCTCGATTTAACCTATAACCGTCCCGTTCCGGCCCGCCCTGTCGCTTTTACCACATTCACCAATATCCCGACAGTACCAAATAAATCCTGTCCTTCGCGGTCAACGGTTAGACTAGATAGCGGAACAACCGACGGATCTAACTGTCCGACACCACCGTAATTCCGTTGCTAGACAATCTACTACGCCATCCCTCAGTAACTCTCGGCACTTTCATGGTTGTACCGTAGAAGCTAGCGAATGGGTCGCCTAACACGCCCTCGGGGATAAATAATTAGCGTCCTAATACTTCCCCGCTCAGACAATTCGAAACCTAGAATTGTTGTTGCAAAACCACCATGCAACACCCTTGTCCGTAGTTGCAGAGGGTCGAGAAAAATACCCTGTCCAACTACCCAAGGCGGCCTCCACACTTAACTGCCTGCTAACGCACTTAAGTGTCTGTAATCTACCTTACCAGCCTCTCAAGACCCTAGAATCGCCTACTCTATGCGAATCGCACCACATAGGATTACCGTCGACTCTCTCTCATGGGCCCCGGCTGCACTCTCACCACACAGCATAACCGAACGGACAGACGCGTGGGGCTTCAATAATCGTCAAGAAATTATTGAAACACCGCTGCTACCATTGTAAAAATCTCTCCGTGCTGTCTTCTCTACCATTGTAATGTCTCTGTCCACACTTAATAACCAGCAAACACTAATAACGGACCAGTATGACCCCTCGCTGGACTGTCACGAATATAAGCTGAATATTAAATGAGGAATATCACAAGGAAAGAGATTATTAATCTCCTTACCTTATACACTGCCACCACCTTCCAAATGAATGAATGTGTCTATAATTATCGGTCCCCAGGAAGGAAGGGACTCGATAATCAGGGAACTCAACGGACCAGTGATTGAAATTGAATGGATTATTTTAGTCTTATTGAACTGGACGGGGGAGGCTCTCGCTTTACTTTATTATTCCAAGAATGGAGAAACACAGGGAAGTTCTAACACAGCACATGAAAATCGCATGAATAACATATATTAACACAAGGGGACAGATAACTCATCAAGATGAAATTAACAATTATTTATTTATTGTAACTGTATATTTTAAATCACAATTGACATATAGCCTACTCTAATAACATCTACCAAAATAAACGAGGCAATGGGAATGCAATCACAAATATGCAAGAAACGTAGGAGCACACTACCTTCAATCGCACACTGCGGCCAGATGTTGATGGCGGCCCTCAGCCCCGTTGGGTGCGGGCTGGCTTGCCCTCCAGTCCCGAAAAACTCCCAAGACACACTAAATGAAATTTTGTTTTACAAGCTCATTGCTGGGAAGGATTACACCTCCCACCATCTAATACAGCCCCCAGGGCTCCACCCACTATTTTGGCATTGGCCAACCATCTTACACTTAGGCCTGAGGTCTGGCTCTCTAGGGCCAATAAGGACTTGGCTCTTATCTCCCGCCAATCATCTACCCAGGGGGGCCGTGGAAGGCTACATGAATTCCTGAAGATTGAGTCAGCACTCCCCGGCTATGCGATGGGAACAAGGTACCACTGTATTGGATACCCGCACTAGTGCACCTCCCAGCAATGTTTACCAAAACTGATTATTTATGTTCCAGCCCGTCTCCAGCAAGATAAAGGGTAGGGACACTTGACTCGCCTGGTATGGGTAAGGGACCGTTGAGAGGGGAAAGAGAGGGAATGAGAGGGGGATGAGAGGGGGGGAGAGGGGATGGAGAGGGGAAACGAGTGGGGAGGATTGCGTGGAGACGCAAGGTATCACAGAGGTCGGCTGCACAACCCCTCAGGTCAACTCCTTGGACCTTGACAAATGGGCTACAGGGGGGGGGGGTGTGAAGGGGGAAGACGAATGACGGGTAAGGGGAGGGGAGAAAGGGGGAAGGACAAAAGGAAGGAGGGGAGAGGGGGAAGGGAGAACCAATGATCTGAGCACCAGATCATTACAATACACCCACTACCCTATATTGATACTACCATACACCCACTACCCTATATTGATACTACCATACACCCCCTACCCTATATTGATACAACCATACACCCACTACCCTATATTGATACTACCATACACCCCCTACCCTATATTGATACTACCATACACCCCGTACCCTATATTGATACTACCATACACCCACTACCCTATATTGATACTACCAAACACCCACTACCCTATATTGATACTACCATACACCCCCTACCCTATATTGATACAACCATACACCCACTACCCTATATTGATACTACCATACACCACTACCCTATATTGATACTACCATACACCCCCTACCCTATATTGATACTACCATACACCCACTACCCTATATTGATAAAAACAATAATAATATAAAATGGGAGATAGTGGGGAGGATGAGGGGATGGGGGAGTGAGGAATGGTTGGGAGGACGAGGGGACGGGAGAGTGAGGAATGGTTGGGAGGACGAGGGGACGGGGGAGTGAGGAATGGTTGGGAGGACGAGCGGACGGGAGAGTGAGGAATGGTTGGGAGGACGAGGGGACGGGGAAGTGAGGAATGGTTGGGAGGACGAGGGGACGGGGGAGTGAGGAATGGTTGGGAGGACGAGGGGACGGGGGAGTGAGGAATGGTTGGGAGGACGAGGGGACGGGGGAGTGAGGAATGGTTGGGAGGACGAGGGGACGGGGGAGTGAGGAATGGTTGGGAGGACGAGGGGACGGGGGAGTGAGGAATGGTTGGGAGGACGAGGGGACGGGGAAGGGGGTTAATAGTGGGTAGGACTGGGAGACAGGGGAAGGTTGCTGTGGCTGGGTACAGCTAAGAATTAATTCGGACAGAGGTCTTATTAGACGAGAAATGGAGGGAAATTTCTGGTACCTCCATGACAATTAATTATAACAGATAAACTGTTAGATAGTGATCTCTAGCTAATAACACGCTATTATCAGACCACTGGTAGGTATACTATCAGTTAATAATTCTTAGAAAGAATACTGATAGGTGAGAATATTACTTAATTCTCTGAGATGTAGATAGTATTTATACCTCTGCGGAGTCGTCTGACGCAATATCGCCATGCCAAGTAGGAAGGTTTTGGCAGAATAATACGCAGTTGGAAGAAAATTAGTTTGAATTTGTTTTACAAGTTAGTAATGTTAATAAATGTTGGGTTTAGCATATAAATGACAATTAACGTAGGTTTATTTCTAACATAGCTCTGAGGGAGGGGGAGAATCTCGGGTCGCAGTTCACTGTTGAATACTGATGTACCTTGGGCCCTTTCCTGAAGTTATATTACAAGGTTAGTATGTTAGTATGTTAGTACACACATAACGGATGTCCCAAAGCTGTTAGAACAGATAAGACTCTAAGTCTTCATAAGGAACTTATACTAAATGTTGAAACATTAAATTAATAAGTCATCTAAAGTCAAGAACTTTCTAAAGCCTTCAGTGGACTCAGTGACTTCTGTCGCTATGATGTGTAATGGTTATGTTACTCTGTCACAGAATGTTTCTGTAAACTCAAAAGTACCCTCAAAACATATGGTGTAATTGTATAGTCTGTAACCTAAATGGTTATACATAAAATAAAAATATAAATGTTATATGATTAAATCATTCAAGGTTAAGGAGACTTCGAATCCACAGTGAGGTAAGTGTCCAGGGTCACGGTGACTTGTAACTGGTGAGTTACTGGATACCAACCCATCACTGTCTCATCATGACTACCTTAAATCGAATGATGAGTTAACTGCTCTTAGTCAGAATTAAAGTATTGTTTAAGTTTCCGTTTACATTGTTGGCTCTAGGTGGTCGTGTGCTCTGTGGGGCAGTATCACTGTCCTCGGAAACTGGTGGTAAAGTTGTCTCTGTGGAACATCCATGTTTAGCTAATTCCAGAGGTACCAACTTTTCCAAGGTTTTTAAGGTAGTAATGGCTCGACACTGAACCTTAACTATTCTTAGGATACCTTGGCGATCTGGATGAACCTCGACAATCTTGCCTATGGGCCAATCTGACCTAGGTCCATCACTATCAACTAGGACTAGATCACCCGGTTTCAGTTGAACTTTATTATAGGGGCTCGTAGCGCCATAATTGTAATCTCTCAGAGCAGTAAGATATTCACGATTCCATACTTCAGACCATTTTGCTATTACTCTCGAAAGATGTTTATAGCTCTCCACCATGTTGCTTCCTCTAACACATGAAGGGTCTGCTGGATCCTCGTCCACTAGAGGTATTAGAGGGCTCAGAAGACCACCATGAATCAGATGAGAAGGACTCAGGGGTTCTCTTTGGGAGAAGTCATCAGAAAGGTAAGTTAATGGGTGGTTGTTAACTCGTGCTTCAATTTCTGTGACAAGTGTTTGTAACTTGGTGAAAGTTATTTTTTGTCGGTGTAAGGCCTTTCTTAGGGATTTCTTAGCAGTGCCCACCATACGTTCATAAAAACTGCCTTGCCACGGGGCTCTTGGAGGTATAAATTTCCAGTGGCACTGTCTCTGAGCACTGAACATACCTCTGGATGGTTCCAAATCTCTCGAAGACATGCTTTTCCGGCAACAAAATTTGACCCATTGTCGGAAATCATTAATTTGGGACAGGATCTGCGTGCAGCAAATCTACAAAAGGCTCGGAGAAAGGATTCTGCACTCAAGTCAGAAGTTACTTCTAAGTGTACACCTCGTGTGGTTGCACATGTGAAGAGGCATATATAGGTTTTCACCGGAATTTTATCTGGAGTGCCTGTCAGAATTAAAGCTCCTGTGTAATCGACACCTGTGGTCTCAAAAGGACGAAGGTGGTTCGCTCCTTAGGGAGTGGTGGAGGTCCTGGGTAAGGACACACTCGAGCATCATACCTCTTGAAGATACACAAGATTTAATAAGTGATTTGACAGTTTGGCGACCTTGGGGAAGCCAAAATTTTTGGCTAAGATTAGTGAGAGTGTCTAACACTCCACAGTGTAAAGTGCCATATTGATGGTGATGTAAAACTAAAAGGTTACGACGATGTGGTGACGTGGTAAAAGAATTGGATTGTTGGTTTCCAAATCAATCTCTGCATGAAGCAGACGTCCTCCACACCTGAATATATTGTGGTTATTAGAATCATACCAAATGCCCAGAGACATGGTTAATTTATCTGGAAGATTCTCATATTCACTCCCATAAGTCTCTTGTTGAGCTCGTTTGATCTAATATTTGATAGGACTGGGAAATCGAGGTCTAGTGGCGAAGATTAGAGGGATGTATTGGAGAATAGGATTGGGACAAGAATTGGCAGAGGACTGGACTGGGGTGTTCTGCCAGGAAGGACACCGACCCCAAAAGATTATGGCAAGGGATGGCTGGACAACAGGGGAGGGGAATGAGGCAACAGGGAAGGGGCGAATGAACAGGGGCAAGAGGAAGGGGAGAATGAGAGAGGGGAGAAAGGGGAGCGGGAAGAAGCCATGGTCTGCACACATCATTACATCTGCACTTACACTGAACTCCTTCTCGTGGTATCGCAACTCTTTACATTCCCGCACGTTTCTTGCTCTTGATTCCGGTCGAAATTTCTAGAATACTGGAATTCTCTCGAAATTTCGCTAGCGGCATATTAAAGGTTAAAGAGCCACATGTGGCTCAGGAGCTGCAGTTCGACCGCCCCTGATCTATGATGTTCATCGTGGATAACTCCTCCAGAGGTTCCGCTTAGTTATCAACGCTCTTTTTACTGCCTGTGTCATCCATCTAGTTTAATTCTTTTCTTTCTCCTTTTTGGCACATTTTTTTTCAAGGAATTCAGTAATGACCTGGAAATTTTCCCATGAAGCTACCATGCCATGATCACCTATCAGCTCCCTCCAGGAGGTGTATTGCAATTCCTCACACTCCTTGATAGTCGTGTCCTCGAAGGCAGGCAAGAAAATCATCATCCTGGACCTGTATGTGGGATACCTTACCTTACCTTGATACCTTGAGGTGCTTCCGGGGCTTATCGTCCCCGCGGCCCGGTCATCGACCAGGCCTCCTGGTTGCTGGACTGATCAACCAGGCTGTTGGACGCGGCTGCTCGCAGCCTGACGTATGAGTCACAGCCTGGTTGATCAGGTATCCTTTGGAGGTGCTTATCCAGTTCTCTCTTGAACACTGTGAGGGGTTTGCCAGTTATGCCCCTTATGTGTAGCGGAGCGTGTTGAACAGTCTCGGGCCTCTGATGTTGATAGAGTTCTCTCTCAGAGTACCAGTTGCACCTCTGCTTTTCAACGGGGGTATTCTGCACATCCTGCCATGTCTTCTGGTCTCATGTGATGTTATTTCTGTGTGCAGGTTTGGGACCAGCCCCTCTAATATTTCCACGTGTAAATTATTATGTATCTCTCCCGCCTGCGCTCAAGGGAATACAGATTTAGGCTCTTTAGTCGGTCCCAATAGTTTAGATGTTTTACCGAGTGGATTCTAGCAGTAAAGGATCTCTGCACGCTCTCCAGGTCAGCAATTTCACCAGCAGTGAAAGGGGCTGTCATTGTGCAGCAGTACTCCACTCTAGAGAGCACAAGCGTTTTGAAAAGTGTCATCATCGGTATAGCATCTCTAGTGTGAAAAGTTCTTGTTATCCAACCTGTCATTTTTCTTGCAGTTGTGACGGCTACTTTATTGTGTTCTTTAAAGGTAAGGTCTTCCGACATGAGTACACCCAGATCCTTTACATTGCCTTTTCGTTCTATGTTATGATTTGCCTGAGTTTTGTACGTGGTTTCCGTTTTTATATTTTCATTTTTCCATAGCGCATGAGCTGGAACTTGTCTTCGTTAAACACCATATTATTTTCTGTAGCCCATAGAAAGACCTGATCTACATCTGACTGGAGGTTCGCCGTGTCCTCTATGTTGCCTACTCTCATGAAGATCCTAGTGTCATCTGCAAAGGATGATACAGTGCTATAGGTTGTGTTCTTGTCTATGTCCGATATGAGGATGAGAAAAAGTACTGGAGCAAGCACAGTACCCTGGGGGACTGAGCTCTTAACGGTTGACGGGTTGGATTTATTTTGTTGACTATTACACATTGGGTTCTGTTGGTCAGGAAATTGTAGATCCATCTGCCTACTTTTCCGGTAATTCCTTTTGAGCGCATTTTATGGGCAATAACACCATGGTCACATTTATCAAAAGCTTTTGCGAAATCTGTGTAAATTACATCAGCGTTTTGTTTGTCTTCCATAGCATCTAATGCCATATCATAGTGGTCCAGCAACTGCGACAGGCAAGAGCGCCCTGTTCTGAAACCATGTTGTCCGGGGTTATGGAGATGCTGTGATTCCATGTATTTTGTGATCTTACTTCTTAGCACTCTCTCAAAAATTTTTATGATGTGCGATGTTAGTGCTATCGGTCTGTAATTTTTTGCCTCTGCCTTATTTCCTCCTTTATGAAGTGGTGCTATCTCTGCTGTTTTTAGTATATCAGGAATAACGCCAGTATCTAGGCTTTGTCTCCACAGAATGTGAAGGGCCTGCGATAGTGGTTTTTTACAGTTCTTGATGAATATGGAGTTCCAAGAATCCGGGCCTGGTGCGGAGTGCATAGGCATACTGTTTATGGCTTCTTCAAAATCCAGTGGGGATAGGGTGACGTCTGATATATGATTTGATGTTGGTATCATATCCATGAAAAATTCATTTGGGTTATCGATCTTTAGTGCGTTTAATGGCTCGCTGAAGACAGAGTCGTATTGCTTCCTCAGTAGCTCGCTCATTTCTTTGTTGTCATCGGTGAAAGTTCCATCTTCCTTTCGCAGGGGCCCGATACTAGATGTGGTTTTTGATCTTGATTTTGCATAGGAGAAAAAATATTTCGGGTTTCTCTCTATTTCACTGATGGCCTTTTGCTCTCTTTCCCTCTCCTGCGTTTGTATGATTCTTGTAGCTTGAGTTCAATTTTTCCTATTTCGCTACCTAACCTTCTTCGCCGTTCCTGAGATAGGGTGCGACTCTCAAGTTGTACCGCGATTCGTTTTCTTCGCCTATATAGGGAACGACGTTCTCGTTCCAATCTGCATCTCTTCCTCTTTTTTCTTAGGGGGATGCGGTTTGTGCATATTTCTAGTGCTACTGAGCTTATTTTTTCCAGGCACTGGTTCAGGTTCGCATATATCTATAATTCTATATCTATAATTGTATCTATATTGTGAAAATGAAGTGCAATAGTGCACTGAACAATGAAAATAATAATCCACTATTTTGAAAACACGAGGAGACCGCATATTTCGACCCCAACCCGGGATCATATTCAGCAGTGAGCGAGAATACCAGCTGATGCTGATCTTATTGTGTCAAGTGAGGTGTCCTGGGGAGAGGCGTAAACACTAGGTAATACCCTCCTCCTTACATAATTCCTCACCCAATCTGATAACAACTAATCTGAGCAGATATTAAAGGGATTATTGTTTATAAGAGTTGGTTCTATTATTTGTTTTTTGACGCCACAGTGTTGAGGATGAATTATGGAAGAGTTATCAAATATAAATTTGTGATTAGTCTCACATGTTTATATAAAACTGAGCTTTATAGCCACGTCTGACAGACCTCTTGAGTTAGTAACACTTGTAACCCGTATTGGCCGTGATATTATGGTGACGGAATTCATCATTGTCATGGTGGGAGACATACACACTGTGGGAGCGCCCAGCGTGGGAGCCCTGGTCATGGTGGGAGACATACACACTCTGGGAGCGTCCAGCGTGGGAGCCCTGGTCATGGTGGGAGACATACACACTGTGGGAGCGTCCAGCGTGGGAGCCCTGGTCATGGTGGGAGACATACACACTGTGGGAGCCCTGGTCATGGTGGGGAGACATACACACTCTGGGAGCGCCCAGCGTGGGAGCCTTGGTCATGGTGGGAGACACACACTGTGGGAGCGCCCAGCGTGGGAGCCCTGGTCATGGTGGGAGACATACACACTGTGGGAGCGCCCAGCGTGGGAGCCTTGGTCATGGTGGAGACACACACTGTGGGAGCGCCCAGCGTGGGAGCCCTGGTCATGGTGGGAGACATACACACTGTGGGAGCGCCCAGCGTGGGAGCCCTGGTCATGGTGGGAGACACACACTGTGGGAGCGCCCAGCGTGGGAGCCCTGGTCATGGTGGGAACATACACACTGTGGGAGCGCCCAGCGTGGGAGCCTTGGTCATGGTGGGAGACATACACACTGTGGGAGCGCCCAGCGTGGGAGCCTTGGTCATGGTGGGGACATACACACTGTGGGAGCGCCCAGCGTGGGAGCCCTGGTCATGGTGGGAGACATACACACTGTGGGAGCACCCAGCGTGGGAGCCTTGGTCATGGTGGGAGACATACACACTGTGGGAGCGGCCAGCGTGGGAGCCCTAGTCATGGTGGGAGACATACACACTGTGGGAGCGCCCAGCGTGGGAGCCCTGGTCATGGTGGGAGACATACACACTGTGGGAGCGCCCACCGTGGGAGCCCTGGTCATGGTGGGAGACATACACACTGTGGGAGCGCCCAGCGTGGGAGCCCTGGTCATGGTGGGAGACATACACACTGTGGGAGCGCCCAGCGTGGGAGCCCTGGTCATGGTGGGAGACACACACTGTGGGAGCGTCCAGCGTGGAGCACTGGTCATGGTGGGAGACACACACTGTGGGAGCGTCCAGCGTGGGAGCCCTGGTCATGGTGGAAGACATACACACTGTGGGAGCGCCCAGCGGGGAGAGCCCTGGTCATGGTGGGAGACATTACACACTGTGGGACGTCCAGCGTGGGAGCCCTGGTCATGGTGGGAGACACACACTGTGGGAGCGCCCAGCGTGGGAGCCCTGGTCATGGTGGGAGACATACACACTGTGGGAGCGCCCAGCGTGGGAGCCTTGGTCATGGTGGGAGACACACACTGTGGGAGCGCCCAGCGTGGGAGCCCTGGTCATGGTGGGAGACACACACTGTGGGAGCGTTCCAGCGTGGGAGCCTGGTCATGGTGGGAGACATACACAGTGGAGCGCCCAGCGTGGGAGCCTGGTCATGGTGGGGAGACACAAACACTGTGGGAGCGGCAGCCAACGTGGGAAGCCCTGGTCATGGTGGGAGACATACACACTGTGGGAGCGCCCAGCGTGGGAGCCCTGGTCATGGTGGGAGACATACACACTGTGGGGAGCGCCCACCGTGGGAGCCCTGGTCATGGTGGGAGACATACACACTGTGGGAGGCCCCACCGTGGGAGCCCTGGTCATGGTGGGAGACATACACACTGTGGGAGCGCCCAGCGTGGAGCCCTGGTTCATGGGGGGAGACATACACACTGTGGAGAGCCCAGCGTGGGAGCCCTGGTCATGGTGGGAGACATACACACTGTGGGAGCGCCCAGCGTGGGAGCCCTGGTCATGGTGGGAGACATACACACTGTGGGAGCCCAGCGTGGGAGCCCTGGTCATGGTGGGAGACATACACACTGTGGGAGCGCCCCAGCGTGGGAGCCCTGGTCATGGTGGGAGACACACACACTGTGGGAGCGCCCAGCGTGGGGAGCCCTGGTCATGGTGGGAGACATACACACTGTGGGAGAGCCCAGCGTGGGAGCCCTGGTCATGGTGGGAGACACAACACACTGTGGGAGCGCCAACGTGGGAGCCCTGGTCATGGTGGGAGACATACACACTGTGGGAGCGCCCAGCGGGGAGCCCTGGTCATGGTGGGAGACATACACACTGTGGGAGCGCCCAGTGTGGGAGCCCTGGTCATGGTGGGAGACATACACACTGTGGGAGCGCCCACCGTGGGAGCCCTGGTCATGGTGGGAGACATACACACTGTGGGGGGAGCCACACACCGTGGGAGCCCGGTCATGGTGGGAGACATACACACTGTGGGAGCGTCCAGCGTGGGAGCCCTGGTCATGGGGGGAGACATACACACTGTGGGAGCGCCCAGCGTGGGAGCCCTGGTCATGGGGGGAGACATACACACTGTGGGAGCGCCCAGCGTGGGAGCCCTGGTCATGGTGGGAGACATACACACTGTGGGAGCACCCAGCGTGGGAGCCTGGTCATGGTGGGAGACATACACACTGTGGGAGCGCCAGCGTGGGAGCCCTGGTCATTGTGGGAGACATACACACTGTGGGAGCACCCAGCGTGGGAGCCCTGGTCATGGTGGGAGACATACACACTGTGGGAGCGCCCAGCGTGGGAGCCCTGGTCATGGTGGGAGACATACACACTGTGGGAGCGCCCAGCGTGGGAGCCCTGGTCATGAGGGGAGACATACACACTGTGGGAGCGCCCAGCGTGGGAGCCTTGGTCATGGTGGGAGACGTACACACTGTGGGAGCGCCCAGCGTGGGAGCCCTGGTCATAGTGGGAGACATACACACAGTGGGAGCACCCAGCGTGGGAGCCCTGGTCATGGTGGGAGACATACACACTGTGGGAGCGCCCAGCGTGGGAGCCTGGTCATGGTGGGAGACATACACACTGTGGGAGCGCCCAGCGTGGGAGCCCTGGTCATGGGGGGAGACATACACACTGTGGGAGCGCCCAGCGTGGGAGCCTTGGTCATGGTGGGAGACGTACACACTGTGGGAGCACCCAGCGTGGGAGCCCTGTCATAGTGGGAGACATACACACTGTGGGAGCGCCCAGCGTGGGAGTCATGGTCATGGTGGGAGACAGATAAGATAAACACCAACACGACTGATAAGACACATACCTACACACGTCCTCACCATAAGGAACGTATAAGCTACTGACGTTTACTGATATCATTTAAAACTTTGTATGTTTTTAACTTTAAATATTTCCCATATAATATAATACATAATAACGTCATAACTCCACAACACGTGATGTTGCACTTGTGGGTAATATGCTGCCAGCATTATCATCCATTATCGCTATCACTGTTATCAGTCTCTGGCGAATGTGTTCATATCTGTGTGTGTTGTGAACTTCCACACTTCCCAGTTGTTATTGATAGTTCCTCAGTGTGTTGTGGAACCTGAAGCTGGCCACTGTGTAGTGAACTACCAGGTTGTTGTGTTGAGGAACCTGAAGCTGGCCACTGTGTAGTGAACTACCATGTTGTTTTGTTGAGGAACCTGAAGCTGGCCACTGTGTAGTGAACTACCAGGTTGTTGTGTTGTGGAACCTGAAGCTGGCCACTGTGTAGTGAACTACCAGGTTGTTGTGTTGAGGAACCTGAAGCTGGCCACTGTGTAGTGAACTACCAGGTTGTTGTGTTGTGGAACCTGAAGCTGGCCACTGTGTAGTGAACTACCAGGTTGTTGTGTTGAGGAACCTGAAGCTGGCCACTGTGTAGTGAACTACCAGGTTGTTGTGTTGAGGAACCTGAAGCTGGCCACTGTGTAGTGAACTACCAGGTTGTTGTGTTGAGGAACCTGAAGCTGGCCACTGTGTAGTGAACTACCAGGTTGTTGTGTTGTGTTGAGGAACCTGAAGCTGGCCACTGTGTAGTGAACTACCAGGTTGTGTGTTGTGTTGTGGAACCTGAAGCTGGCCACTGTGTAGTGAACTACCAGGTTGTTGTGTTGAGGAACCTGAAGCTGGCCACTGTGTAGTGAACTACCAGGTTGTTGTGTTGTGTTGAGGAACCTGAAGCTGGCCACTGTGTAGTGAACTACCAGGTTGTTGTGTTGTGTTGAGGAACCTGAAGCTGGCCACTGTGTAGTGAACTACCAGGTTGTTGTGTTGAGGAACCTGAAGCTGGCCACTGTGTAGTGAACTACCAGGTTGTTGTGTTGTGGAACCTGAAGCTGGCCACTGTGTAGTGAACTACCAGGTTGTTGTGTTGTGGAACCTGAAGCTGGCCACTGTGTAGTGAACTACCAGGTTGTTGTGTTGTGGAACCTGAAGCTGGCCACTGTGTAGTGAACTACCAGGTTGTTGTGTTGTGGAACCTGAAGCTGGCCACTGTGTAGTGAACTACCAGGTTGTTGTGTTGTGGAACCTGAAGCTGGCCACTGTGTAGTGAACTACCAGGTTGTTGTGTTGAGGAACCTGAAGCTGGCCACTGTGTAGTGAACTACCAGGTTGTTGTGTTGTGTTGTGGAACCTGAAGCTGGCCACTGTGTAGTGAACTACCAGGTTGTTGTGTTGTGGAACCTGAAGCTGGCCACTGTGTAGTGAACTACCAGGTTGTTGTGTTGTGTTGTGGAACCTGAAGCTGGCCACTGTGTAGTGAACTACCAGGTTGTTGTGTTGTGTTGTGGAACCTGAAGCTGGCCACTGTGTAGTGAACTACCAGGTTGTTGTGTTGAGGAACCTGAAGCTGGCCACTGTGTAGTGAACTACCAGGTTGTTGTGTTGTGTTGAGGAACCTGAAGCTGGCCACTGTGTAGTGAACTACCAGGTTGTTGTGTTGAGGAACCTGAAGCTGGCCACTGTGTAGTGAACTACCAGGTTGTTGTGTTGTGGAACCTGAAGCTGGCCACTGTGTAGTGAACTACCAGGTTGTTGTGTTGTGGAACCTGAAGCTGGCCACTGTGTAGTGAACTACCAGGTTGTTGTGTTGAGGAACCTGAAGCTGGCCACTGTGTAGTGAACTACCAGGTTGTTGTGTTGAGGAACCTGAAGCTGGCCACTGTGTAGTGAACTACCAGGTTGTTGTGTTGTGGAACCTGAAGCTGGCCACTGTGTAGTGAACTACCAGGTTGTTGTGTTGAGGAACCTGAAGCTGGCCACTGTGTAGTGAACTACCAGGTTGTTGTGTTGTGGAACCTGAAGCTGGCCACTGTGTAGTGAACTACCAGGTTGTTGTGTTGAGGAACCTGAAGCTGGCCACTGTGTAGTGAACTACCAGGTTGTTGTGTTGAGGAACCTGAAGCTGGCCACTGTGTAGTGAACTACCAGGTTGTTGTGTTGTGTTGAGGAACCTGAAGCTGGCCACTGTGTAGTGAACTACCAGGTTGTTGTGTTGAGGAACCTGAAGCTGGCCACTGTGTAGTGAACTACCAGGTTGTTGTGTTGAGGAACCTGAAGCTGGCCACTGTGTAGTGAACTACCAGGTTGTTGTGTTGTGGAACCTGAAGCTGGCCACTGTGTAGTGAACTACCAGGTTGTTGTGTTGTGGAACCTGAAGCTGGCCACTGTGTAGTGAACTACCAGGTTGTTGTGTTGAGGAACCTGAAGCTGGCCACTGTGTAGTGAACTACCAGGTTGTTGTGTTGAGGAACCTGAAGCTGGCCACTGTGTAGTGAACTACCAGGTTTTGTGTTGTGTTGAGGAACCTGAAGCTGGCCACTGTGTAGTGAACTACCAGGTTGTTGTGTTGTGTTGTGGAACCTGAAGCTGGCCACTGTGTAGTGAACTACCAGGTTGTTGTGTTGAGGAACCTGAAGCTGGCCACTGTGTAGTGAACTACCAGGTTGTTGTGTTGTGTTGAGGAACCTGAAGCTGGCCACTGTGTAGTGAACTACCAGGTTGTTGTTTGTGTTGAGGAACCTGAAGCTGGCCACTGTGTAGTGAACTACCAGGTTGTTGTGTTGAGGAACCTGAAGCTGGCCACTGTGTAGTGAACTACCAGGTTGTTGTGTTGTGGAACCTGAAGCTGGCCACTGTGTAGTGAACTACCAGGTTGTTGTGTTGTGGAACCTGAAGCTGGCCACTGTGTAGTGAACTACCAGGTTGTTGTGTTGTGGAACCTGAAGCTGGCCACTGTGTAGTGAACTACCAGGTTGTTGTGTTGTGGAACCTGAAGCTGGCCACTGTGTAGTGAACTACCAGGTTGTTGTGTTGTGGAACCTGAAGCTGGCCACTGTGTAGTGAACTACCAGGTTGTTGTGTTGTGGAACCTGAAGCTGGCCACTGTGTAGTGAACTACCAGGTTGTTGTGTTGTGGAACCTGAAGCTGGCCACTGTGTAGTGAACTACCAGGTTGTTGTGTTGAGGAACCTGAAGCTGGCCACTGTGTAGTGAACTACCAGGTTGTTGTGTTGTGTTGTGGAACCTGAAGCTGGCCACTGTGTAGTGAACTACCAGGTTGTTGTGTTGAGGAACCTGAAGCTGGCCACTGTGTAGTGAACTACCAGGTTGTTGTGTTGTGTTGTGGAACCTGAAGCTGGCCACTGTGTAGTGAACTACCAGTTTGTTGTGTTGAGGAACCTGAAGCTGGCCACTGTGTAGTGAACTACCAGGTTGTTGTGTTTTGGAACCTGAAGCTGGCCACTGTGTAGTGAACTACCAGGTTGTTGTGTTGAGGAACCTGAAGCTGGCCACTGTGTAGTGAACTACCAGGTTGTTGTGTTGTGTTGAGGAACCTGAAGCTGGCCACTGTGTAGTGAACTACCAGGTTGTTGTGTTGAGGAACCTGAAGCTGGCCACTGTGTAGTGAACTACCAGGTTGTTGTGTTGAGGAACCTGAAGCTGGCCACTGTGTAGTGAACTACCAGGTTGTTGTGTTGTGTTGAGGAACCTGAAGCTGGCCACTGTGTAGTGAACTACCAGGTTGTTGTGTTGTGGAACCTGAAGCTGGCCACTGTGTAGTGAACTACCAGGTTGTTGTGTTGAGGAACCTGAAGCTGGCCACTGTGTAGTGAACTACCAGGTTGTTGTGTTGAGGAACCTGAAGCTGGCCACTGTGTAGTGAACTACCAGGTTGTTGTGTTGTGTTGAGGAACCTGAAGCTGGCCACTGTGTAGTGAACTACCAGGTTGTTGTGTTGAGGAACCTGAAGCTGGCCACTGTGTAGTGAACTACCAGGTTGTTGTGTTGTGTTGAGGAACCTGAAGCTGGCCACTGTGTAGTGAACTACCAGGTTGTTGTGTTGAGGAACCTGAAGCTGGCCACTGTGTAGTGAACTACCAGGTTGTTGTGTTGAGGAACCTGAAGCTGGCCACTGTGTAGTGAACTACCAGGTTGTTGTGTTGTGGAACCTGAAGCTGGCCACTGTGTAGTGAACTACCAGGTTTTTGTGTTGTGGAACCTGAAGCTGGCCACTGTGTAGTGAACTACCAGGTTGTTGTGTTGAGGAACCTGAAGCTGGCCACTGTGTAGTGAACTACCAGGTTGTTGTGTTGAGGAACCTGAAGCTGGCCACTGTGTAGTGAACTACCAGGTTGTTGTGTTGTGGAACCTGAAGCTGGCCACTGTGTAGTGAACTACCAGGTTGTTGTGTTGAGGAACCTGAAGCTGGCCACTGTGTAGTGAACTACCAGGTTGTTGTGTTGTGTTGTGGAACCTGAAGCTGGCCACTGTGTAGTGAACTACCAGGTTGTTGTGTTGAGGAACCTGAAGCTGGCCACTGTGTAGTGAACTACCAGTTTGTTGTGTTGTGTTGAGGAACCTGAAGCTGGCCACTGTGTAGTGAACTACCAGGTTGTTGTGTTGTGTTGAGGAACCTGAAGCTGGCCACTGTGTAGTGAACTACCAGGTTGTTGTGTTGAGGAACCTGAAGCTGGCCACTGTGTAGTGAACTACCAGGTTGTTGTGTTGTGGAACCTGAAGCTGGCCACTGTGTAGTGAACTACCAGGTTGTTGTGTTGTGGAACCTGAAGCTGGCCACTGTGTAGTGAACTACCAGGTTGTTGTGTTGTGGAACCTGAAGCTGGCCACTGTGTAGTGAACTACCAGGTTGTTGTGTTGTGGAACCTGAAGCTGGCCACTGTGTAGTGAACTACCAGGTTGTTGTGTTGTGGAACCTGAAGCTGGCCACTGTGTAGTGAACTACCAGGTTGTTGTGTTGTGGAACCTGAAGCTGGCCACTGTGTAGTGAACTACCAGGTTGTTGTGTTGTGGAACCTGAAGCTGGCCACTGTGTAGTGAACTACCAGGTTGTTGTGTTGAGGAACCTGAAGCTGGCCACTGTGTAGTGAACTACCAGGTTGTTGTGTTGTGTTGTGGAACCTGAAGCTGGCCACTGTGTAGTGAACTACCAGGTTGTTGTGTTGAGGAACCTGAAGCTGGCCACTGTGTAGTGAACTACCAGGTTGTTGTGTTGTGTTGTGGAACCTGAAGCTGGCCACTGTGTAGTGAACTACCAGTTTGTTGTGTTGAGGAACCTGAAGCTGGCCACTGTGTAGTGAACTACCAGGTTGTTGTGTTTTGGAACTGAAGCTGGCCACTGTGTAGTGAACTACCAGGTTGTTGTGTTGAGGAACCTGAAGCTGGCCACTGTGTAGTGAACTACCAGGTGTTGTGTGTGTGAGGAACCTGAAGCTGGCCACTGTGTAGTGAACTACCAGGTTGTTGTGTTGAGGAACCTGAAGCTGGCCACTGTGTAGTGAACTACCAGGTTGTTGTGTTGAGGAACCTGAAGCTGGCCACTGTGTAGTGAACTACCAGGTTGTTGTGTGTGTTGAGGAACCTGAAGCTGGCCACTGTGTAGTGAACTACCAGGTTGTTGTGTTGTGGAACCTGAAGCTGGCCACTGTGTAGTGAACTACCAGGTTGTTGTGTTGAGGAACCTGAAGCTGGCCACTGTGTAGTGAACTACCAGGTTGTTGTGTTGAGGAACCTGAAGCTGGCCACTGTGTAGTGAACTACCAGGTTGTGTTGTTGGTTGAGGAACCTGAAGCTGGCCACTGTGTAGTGAACTACCAGGTTGTTGTGTTGAGGAACCTGAAGCTGGCCACTGTGTAGTGAACTACCAGGTTGTTGTTGTGTGAGGAACCTGAAGCTGGCCACTGTGTAGTGAACTACCAGGTTGTTGTGTTGAGGAACCTGAAGCTGGCCACTGTGTAGTGAACTACCAGGTGTTTGTGTTGAGGAACCTGAAGCTGGCCACTGTGTAGTGAACTACCAGGTGTTGTGTTGTGAGGAACCTGAAGCTGGCCACTGTGTAGTGAACTACCAGGTTGTTGTGTTGTGGAACCTGAAGCTGGCCACTGTGTAGTGAACTACCAGGTTGTTGTGTTGAGGAACCTGAAGCTGGCCACTGTGTAGTGAACTACCAGGTGTTGTGTTGAGGAACCTGAAGCTGGCCACTGTGTAGTGAACTACCAGGTTGTTGTGTTGTGGAACCTGAAGCTGGCCACTGTGTAGTGAACTACCAGGTTGTTGTGTTGAGGAACCTGAAGCTGGCCACTGTGTAGTGAACTACCAGGTTGTTGTGTTGAGGAACCTGAAGCTGGCCACTGTGTAGTGAACTACCAGGTTGTTGTGTGTTGAGGAACCTGAAGCTGGCCACTGTGTAGTGAACTACCAGGTTGTTGTGTTGTGTTGAGGAACCTGAAGCTGGCCACTGTGTAGTGAACTACCAGGTTGTTGTGTTGTTGTGGA
>WNGS01021467.1:0-10524 GCA_020271785.1 Procambarus virginalis
GCATGTTGATGGGTGGGTGGCATGTTGATGGTGGGTGGCATGTTGATGGGTGGGTGGCCTGTTGATGGATGGGTGGCATGTTGATGGATGGGTGGCATGTTGATGGATGGGTGGCATGTTGATGGATGGGTGGCCTGTTGATGGATGGGTGGCCTGTTGATGGGTGGGTGGCCTGTTGATGGGTGGGTGGCCTGTTGATGGATGGGGTGGCATGTTGATGGATGGGTGGCATGTTGATGGATGGGTGGCATGTTGATGGATGGGTGGCATGTTGATGGGTGGGTGCCTGTTGATGGATGGGGTGGCCTGTTGATGGGTGGGTGACCTGTTGATGGGTGGGTGGCATGTTGATGGATGGGTGGCATGTTGGTGGATGGGTGGCATGTTGATGGATGGGGTGGCATGTTGATGGATGGGTGGCATGTTGATGGATGGGTGGCATGTTGATGGATGGGTGGCATGTTGATGGATGGGTGGCATGTTGATGGGGGGTGGCATGTTGATGGGTGGGTGGCCTGTTGATGGATGGGTGGCCTGTTGATGGATGGGTGGCATGTTGATGGATGGGTGGCATGTTGATGGGTGGGTGGCCTGTTGATGGATGGGTGGCCTGTTGATGGATGGGGTGGCATGTTGATGGGTGGGTGGCCTGTTGATGGATGGGGTGGCATGTTGATGGGTGGGTGGCCTGTTGATGGATGGGTGGCATGTTGATGGATGGGTGGCCTGTTGATGGGTGGGTGGCATGTTGATGGATGGGTGGCATGTTGATGGGTGGGTGGCCTGTTGATGGATGGGTGGCCTGTTGATGGATGGGGTGGCATGTTGATGGGTGGGTGGCCTGTTGATGGATGGGGTGGCATGTTGATGGGTGGGTGGCCTGTTGATGGATGGGGTGGCCTGTTGATGGATGGCTGGCATGTTGATGGATGGGTGGCATGTTGATGGGTGGGTGGCCTGTTGATGGATGGGGTGGCCTGTTGATGGATGGGTGGCATGTTGATGGATGGGGTGGCATGTTGATGGATGGGTGGCCTGTTGATGGATGGGGTGGCCTGTTGATGGGTGGGTGGCCTGTTGATGGGTGGGTGGCATGTTGATGGATGGGTGGCCTGTTGATGGATGGGGTGGCATGTTGATGGATGGGTGGCCTGTTGATGGGTGGGTGGCATGTTGATGGATGGGTGGCATGTTGATGGGTGGGTGGCATGTTGATGGATGGGTGGCATGTTGATGGGTGGGTGGCCTGTTGATGGTTGGGTGGCATGTTGATGGATGGGTGGCATGTTGATGGATGGGTGGCATGTTGATGGGTGGGTGGCATTTTTATTGGTGGGTTTTATATTGTTAGATATGTAGCATGTGGTAGATATGTGGAATGTTTGGATGGGTGGTATGTGCAATTGGGTAGATAGTTGGCACATGGCAAATGTGTAGGTGAATGGGTGGCATATGTGTTGGTGGGTGGGTTGCATGGGATGTGGCAGGATGCAACGTTACCGAGAAGAAAAAATGCGATTCTGACGTATTCCAGGATTTTTTAGTTTTAATAATTCGATGAAAGTCATTAGCTCTGTTGTTAACAATTATTCTTTAATTATATTATTATAATATTTTACCGAACTCTGAACCTAGCAGCTGAGGCAAATACAATGGTTACCACGGACAGGCTAGACAGGTATTTCTTCTCATCCTCGGACACTCACAACCCAAGCACTCGGCAAAAACAATAAATAATATAACGTGTTTTGTAAGTCGGAGCGAGAGTCGCCGTGTCCTGAGGTCTTCCAGTTACTGTGTCGAACTGCACCCAAAACAGTTATGGGAAAATGAATTAAAATTTAGCGTAATGTTTTGTCAAATATAATTATGAAATGAAAATAAATATCTGAGCGCTTCCGGAGTGTCTACAATCCTTTGTCAAACACCAAATGATAGTATAGAGAGGTAGGGCCCATTTGTGTGGGAAGACATTGAAACTGGAAGGAAGGAAGGACCGATCAGCAAAAACATAAGAGGCGGACCAACTGTGTGACATGCCTCTTTTGTTGAAAAGAGCCGGTTCACAAAATCAATTAAAGAGATAAGTTTAGTTAGGTTACCTGGAAGTATAATGCACGTGTGGAAGGGAACAAATGGAAAACAATGAAATTACAAAAAGATAATCCCCACAGACACCAATCAAAAGATACAATTAACAGAATATTACAAAAACAAGAAGACCGCCAACCTACTTTTGAAGAACTCTCCTGACACCAAACAAAACGCCTTAAGATAGATCAACGTCGTCTATGCCTACACATGCCCACTTGGGGACTGTCAGCCCCAAAGATCTCGGTATATAGCAAAATTACAACATCTATCTCTCTGTACACAGAAATCACAATAGCGTGGTGTATCAAATGAACAAATCCACAAGGGCCGTGACGAGGATTCGAACCTGCGTCCAAGAGCATCCCAGACGCTGCCTAAATCGACTGAGCTACGACATGGTATAAGCGTCTGGAATGCTCCTGGACGCAGGTTCGCATCCTCGTCACAGCCCTTGTGGATTTGTTTATTTGATACATCACGCTATTGGGATTTCTGTGTGTAATGAGGTAATGGCGAAGAATAAGAACGGCCTATTGACATAGCTCGAGTGCATGGGAGAATTGTGTAAATCCTGGTTTGTCTCGAAGAGGTTGCAGGATCCAAGTAAATTCAGTAGAATTTCTGGTTGCAATTCATATACCACGTCGTAGCTCAGTCGATTAAGGCAACGTCAGGGATGCTTTTGGACGCAGGTTCAAATCCTCGTCACGGCCCTTGTGGATTTGTTCATCTCTTTCTCTCTCCACCTGTCCACTTACAAATTACGTGTGAATTTGGCCGTTTGTCCGAATTCCCGAAAATGGACGAAATTTTAAAATTATAAATATTTTCCACTCAATTTTAGATTTTTTCGTCTCTAAAACAGCAGTTAAGGGTCCTCTGGTAGGTTAGGAGGGCAAGAAATCTCCAAAGGTTTCAAAACGTCATGAAACCGTTAATTGAAAGTTCCCTCTCCTAATCTTTACCGAGTAAGCCGAAGGACTCACAACAGAAAACAAGACAGTACATCACTTCGTGAGCCGATTTCATTTCAAATTACATCTATTTTTGACCGTAGCATGCATGCGAGCAAAAAGCGATGTAATTTTAAGAGAACGGGTTGCTCTCCCTTGGAGATTAACAATGCAGAAGCAACAGGGCTCCATCAAAGAGCATATAGTCTCCTCACACAACCAGATCATCACCAGAGAAATCTTAACAAGCAACACTGAAATAATCGACAGGTATAACAACAACAGAAGAGTTAACATCAGTAAGGCTCTTCACATCAAATAGTCAACATCAGCAATCAACAACTAGTTAACACATAATTACATCCTACCTACTACAAGACCCCTGAACCAATGCAGAGAAAGGATCCCATGACCACGCCTTAGAAACAAAAGCAGCTGCAAGAACATAAGCAGCTACCGTTGATGTATGGAATACCCCTATCAATTACGCCTATGTTGTACATTTTGCATTTCCCCCACTTGTTCTGTACCATCTCACCCAAAGAAAATATAAGCCTATGTAAAAACATGGTAAATTAGTCTTTGAGAATGTAAGGAGTTACCTTGTAAGACACATCCCTAGGCGTCAGACCAAAAATAAAAGTGAAAATGAACTTAGAAGACTTAATTTTCAACTTCCCTCGATAGTGAAGAAAAAGATAAGAATTACGGAAAAGCTTGTATATATATATATATATATATATATATATATATATATATATATATATATATATATATATATATATATATATATATTTTTTGGGGGGGACCATTCAGGCTTGTTCACATATATATATATATAGATATATATATATATATATATATATATATATATATATATATATATATATATATATATATATATATACATATATATATTATATACATAAATATATATATGACAATGTCAGACCACGGAGGAAAAATGAAACAGGAATTTCCTTAGTACTTTCGTATATTAATACATCTTCAGAAGGAGTGCATTAATATACGAAAGTACTTAAGGAAATTCCTGTTTCATTTTTCCTCCGTGGTCTGACTTGTCACATTTTTAATCACGTGTTTATTTCGTGATATACACACACACACACACACATATATATATATATATATATATATATATATATATATATATATATATATATATATATATATATATATATTTTATTCAATAGGGATAAATTCTGGCTGGAAGAAGGGGACCCATAGCCTCGGAGGAAACCACACATAACGTATTGGAGGGAATGTAGGTCCCCTCCAATACAGTTTCTGTGTGCTTTTCTCCTACCACCCCCTTCCCTTTTTTTTAGTTTTTTTTCCTTTATTGTGTACATTAAAATATAAATATAAATATATATATATATATATATATATATATATATATATATATATATTTATATATATATATATATATATATATATATATATATATATATATATATATATATATCACTGAAAACTCACACCCCAGAAGTGACTCGAACCCATACTCCCAGGAGCAACGCAACTGGTATGTACAGGGATGCCTTAAACCACTTGACCATCACGACCGGACATAAGGAAGTGATAGCCGAGGCTATATGAACCACTTCCCCGCCGGCACCTGGATGGTTATCTTGGGCATAGCATTTTATCAAATCACCTCATTTTTTGGGGCAACACGTGAGGAACACAAATGCAAACAAGCCTGAATGGTCCCCAGGACTAGATACAACTGAAAACTCACACCCCAGAAGTGACTCGAACCCATACTCCCAGGAGCAACGCAACTGGTATGTACAGGGATGCCTTAAACCACTTGACCATCACGACCGGACATAAGGAAGTGATAGCCGAGGCTATATGAACCACTTCCCCGCCGGCACCTGGATGGTTATCTTGGGCATAGCATTTTATCAAATCACCTCATTTTTTGGGGCAACACGTGAGGAACACAAATGCAAACAAGCCTGAATGGTCCCCAGGACTAGATACAACTGAAAACTCACACCCCAGAAGTGACTCGAACCCATACTCCCAGGAGCAACGCAACTGGTATGTACAGGGATGCCTTAAACCACTTGACCATCACGACCGGACATAAGGAAGTGATAGCCGAGGCTATATGAACCACTTCCCCGCCGGCACCTGGATGGTTATCTTGGGCATAGCATTTTATCAAATCACCTCATTTTTTGGGGCAACACGTGAGGAACACAAATGCAAACAAGCCTGAATGGTCCCCAGGACTAGATACAACTGAAAACTCACACCCCAGAAGTGACTCGAACCCATACTCCCAGGAGCAACGCAACTGGTATGTACAGGGATGCCTTAAACCACTTGACCATCACGACCGGACATAAGGAAGTGATAGCCGAGGCTATATGAACCACTTCCCCGCCGGCACCTGGATGGTTATCTTGGGCATAGCATTTTATCAAATCACCTCATTTTTTGGGGCAACACGTGAGGAACACAAATGCAAACAAGCCTGAATGGTCCCCAGGACTAGATACAACTGAAAACTCACACCCCAGAAGTGACTCGAACCCATACTCCCAGGAGCAACGCAACTGGTATGTACAGGGATGCCTTAAACCACTTGACCATCACGACCGGACATAAGGAAGTGATAGCCGAGGCTATATGAACCACTTCCCCGCCGGCACCTGGATGGTTATCTTGGGCATAGCATTTTATCAAATCACCTCATTTTTTGGGGCAACACGTGAGGAACACAACAGGCTTGTTTGCATTTGTGTTCCTCACGTGTTGCCCCAAAAATGAGGTGATTTGATAAAATGCTATGCCCAAGATAACCATCCAGGTGCCGGCGGGGAAGTGGTTCATATAGCCTCGGCTATCACTTCCTTATGTCTGGTCGTGATGGGCAAGTGGTTTAAGGCATCCCTGTACATACCAGTTGCGTTGCTTCTGGGAGTATGGGTTCGAGTCACTTCTGGGGTGTGAGTTTTCAGTTGTATCTAGTCCTGGGGACCATTCAGGCTTGTTTGCATATATATATATATATATATATATATATATATATATATATATATATATATATATATATATATATATATACTGTTGGGGTTCGCGGGGTGAGCAATGGTATGCAAGGACTTTATCCCTGATATCCTGGCAAAGCGGTTGTTTTGACGATGGCCGTTACTCACCGTAGTCCTACGGGTCATCACTCGATCCTCTCGGCG
Source organism: Procambarus virginalis (assembly GCA_020271785.1). Classification (NCBI taxonomy): domain Eukaryota; kingdom Metazoa; phylum Arthropoda; class Malacostraca; order Decapoda; family Cambaridae; genus Procambarus; species Procambarus virginalis. The sequence goes on from WNGS01021467.1 coordinate 6,281, forward strand.
CCACTGTACGCCCAGGGGAGTACACCAGTCGATCCCTCAACTGGCCTCAGGTCGAAGAGTGAGTGGAGACACAGATTGTTCCCTCAATTTGTGTGCCCGCCCCGACAAGGACTCTTACACTACTTACAAGGTCGCCAAATGGTGTTTTCAGGTGTCCAGTAACACTACAGTGGTGTTGCATAATTGTGGTAATTGTGGCAAGAGCAAGCTCGATTAGTTTGATATCAGGCAAGTAATTATTTCTGTCACTGTCTTCTTTATATTTTCGCAGTCACAAGGTATATGGAGGGGATGATATAAACACCAAGGAGTTTTGGTATTTTACTTAAAAACAACGAGATATTTTTGCATCAATAAACACATCAGAAACAAGTACAACAGGTGCTCTCTCCTCAGCAGATAATCTGGAGCACACCGAATGGCAACACACTATATATATAGTGTGTAATAGTATAATAGTATTTGGGAGCCGGTCGGCCGAGCGGACAGCACGCTGGACTTGTGATCCTGTGGTCCTGGGTTCGATCCCAGGCGCCGGTGAGAAACAATGGGCAGAGTTTGTTTCACCCTATGCCCCTGTTACCTAGCAGTAAAATAGGTACCTGGGTGTTAGTCAGCTGTCACGGGCTGCTTCCTGTGGGTGGAGGCCTGGTCAAGGACCGGGCCAATCACTAAAAAAGCCCCAAAATCATCTCAAGATAACCTCAAGATAGCACTTCCGCCCCTCACGTCACCTGTCAAATATCAGGTGGTCCGCGCCCTAGCACTCGTGTGAAAGATTATTGCTTGTTTTTGTATGGTGTCGCGCGCCCCGTTTCTTTAACTTTTCGCGAACCACTACATTTACCATTCACATGACATATTTATGATTCCAATAGGACGCGATACACCACCTCACTGGTCTCACGATCAATAACTTATTCTCACTGCACTCAAAGTGATATTTCACCGCACCAAGAAGCTACACTGTTCTTGATAATATCTACTATGAATGCCCTTAATCACTGTACTGTTCTTTGAATCTATAATTCCTCTTAAAAGACGATATCACAAGTAATCACTTCACATATGAGAAATTAATCAATACACAGGCATATACATAGATAAATCATTAATCAATACACAGGCATATATATAGATAAATCATTAATCAATACACAGGCATATACATATATGTATCATAGATATCAATAATAGTATTTGTATAAAGACTGGGCTCATAGCCTAACACCAATAACTGGTTTACTAGCATATATATAATCACATGAAATAAATTCTAGTCACAGCAAATTCTTTAGTAGATCCAGGTGCTTGCACACACCATACATATACATATAAATGAATACTGTGAGTGCTCTGTATAGCCTCACTACGCATACTGTGCCCTTTGTGACAAAGATCCAGATGAGACTTGCTCACTGCATGAAAAATACTCTGGCAAATATATATATATATAGCTAACTAAAGGGGAATTGGGAGGGTAACTGTAATCACCTACTTCACCTATCCTATGATGAGAGGTGAGTTGCAGCTCCTGGTCCAGGCTCTCGCCTCATACACCCTCCAGAAACACAAGCCAATGTCTCAGGATGACTGCGTCTCGCCGCTTCTGTCCACTGCAGGCCCGTGCTCCTCCTCCACGCCTTGCAGGGTTGGAGTCGGTCTCCTGGCCATCAACTTTCCTCCCAACTACGGCAGCCAGCCTACGTCTCGGCGGTAGTCGTACGGATTCCCAATTAGTTCCTTGTCACTGTACTCCCAGTGGAACTGGCCCACCACTACGATGTCACTGTGAAGTTATCAGACGTCCCAGACGATACTGCTTAAGCTCTACCTGCACAGCACCCGACTCCAGAGCACTTGAAGCTCAATATACTGTCAATTCCCTCGTCGGTTCACACACATGGAATGAAGGAAGACTTCTTGGTGTGCCTGCATACAACTGGTGACTCGTAAGGTTCCACGGGTTTGTCGTCTTACTGTCAAAACTGACAGGACCGTCGATCACACGTCCAACCTTGTTGACGAGCCGGTCAACTAGACTCCCTCATGGTGGAATGGCCCAGCCGCTAAGCTGCCTCCTAAACGGGTGAACTGCCAAAGACGTCACACACGTCAATGCCCAGTCCACTTCTTGCAATGCACCTGTCCCGGAGCACTTGTTGCTCAATATTCCGTCAATTCCTTATTTGGTCCACACCTGGGATGAAGGAAGACCTCTCAGAGTGCGTGCTGACAACAGGAGACGCTTATATCCACCGGAGCTCGGGTAATCCGCCACTTGACAGGATTCCTTAACGCACGTCCTGCCTCGAAGACGTGCCGTATGAGACTGATTGGCGCCAACGCGTAGCTACGGCTGGACCCCCCCTGCCTATGTGACGTCACATTTGCCAAGGGAGGTTTTCATTGGCTCCCAGTGCCACGTCGCTGACGGTGACCAATCTGGTGACACTGACGTCACACAGTTTTGGCGGGAGAACAGAGTAGCCAGCGCCATATTGGCTTCCTAAAGGGCCTATCCCACAGGCCAAAATACTCTTCTTTCACGAATTTCTCGGCTCTGCGAGAATATTATACTCTCCCACATATGTTAAACTGAGGCCCGCAATGTAGAGAACGCTCGGGTAAGTGTGACATGACTCTTACAGCAGGCGTGGGAGAAATAGAAGGGGGGGGGACACTGTCACAATACATTATTATAAATTTAAATATAATATATATATATTAATATATATTTTATTATAAATATTTTTTAAATATTATAATATATAAAAATATATATATATATATATTATATATATATTAGTATATATATATATATATATTATATATATATATATTATATATATATATATATATATATATATATATATTATAACACGGTATCAGGCCACACGTTGCTGTGGCTCAGCAGCGCAGCCATAGCAATCTTCCCCTGTACTGCCAGTCCTCTCCCCACCACTTACCCTCTCCCCCCATCCCCTCATCCATCCAACAATTTCCCATTCTCGCATCCCCTCGTCCTCCCCACCAATCCCCCACCTCCCCCATCCCTTTTCCTCCCCACTCTACCGTGTCCTCGTCCTCTTAATCATTTCCCACTCCACCGTCCCCTCTCGTCCTCCCTACAATCTCCCACTACTCCCCGTCCCTCGTCCTCTCCCCCCATCCCCAACTCCCCTGCCCCCTTATCCTCCTCCCCCATTCTCCACTCCCCTGTTCCCTCGACCCCACCATCCCGTCTCCTCTGCTCCCTCCGTCCTCACCACCATTACCCCTCCCTGTTTCCCTCCATCCAACCGACTAAACGGTCGTTCGCAGGTTACCCAACCAGTTTATACCATTGCAGGTCGCCGTCTATACGTCTAACGTAAAGATTCCTATTCAGTGTCAGCGTAGACAGCGCCAGGTCTCCCTGATCCTCGTCTCCCCTCTCCCTCGTCCGATGCATTCCCAATGATCTAGATGTTCCCATCAGAAATTGGGAACATCAATGATCTAATGTTCCCATCACTCAAATATAAGAAAAACAGTTTAAAACGGAAATGAAAATCAATGAAAAAAATAAAAAATAAACTATACTCACGAAATGAATGGTATTGGTAAACAACACCGCTCAATTACAATGCACTGTCGCACAAAATAAATATCTTAAAGTGAAAAGAAATCGATATCTATGAAAGTTCAATTTATCAATGAAATTGAAACATTGAAATGGAATCATAACATATTATTACAGCGTGCTTTGCTCTTACGTGCAACAGATGACGCTGTTTCCTAAAAACGAATGGGTTTACCAGCAACCCGTTCTCGCACTTGCTTATAGTCAATATTGGCTTATTTAATAAGTGCATATGTGACATACTAATTGATTGTGAATATTTAGTTACCTTGATAAAGCTTCATAGAAAACACCGACCTCACCTAACCTTCTTAGTATGTTAAGAAAAACATCTTATGCTTCTTAATTACAATTATTACTTAACCTATACCAGTTGATAGGTTAAGTCATAATTGTAAATAAGAAGCAATAAGATGCTTATCTTAACATACTAAGAAGGTTAGGTGAGGTCGGTGTTTTCTATGAAGCTTTTCAAGGTAAACTAAAATATTCACAATCAATTAGTATGTCACATATGCATTTATTAAATAAGCCAATATTGACTGTAGCAAGTGCGAGAATGGGTTGCAACTTGGCATAGGTGTCGCTTCTATACTGTTACTTATGAAATGAACTAGGT
>WNGS01021470.1:0-19709 GCA_020271785.1 Procambarus virginalis
GAAAGAGAGAAAGAAAGAAAGAGAGAACGAAATCCCACCTATGCCCTCCTTCCTCTTTTACTCCGCACAGAAACATCGGCGGAGATCTTGTACAGAGATAGACCCTGATATAATACTCATTAATAGCCATGGGAAAAAGAATAGTGAGAAGATCAAGATCTTCAATTACAAAATTTACCAGGTCAACAGAGCTGACCAGGCAACGATGGAGCGGCAATTGCCGTAAAAAGAAATATTCCCACACAAATTCTAGATAACTTCCAGGAAAACTTCCTGGCGATTGAACTCCAAACTACGAAAGGTATAATCTTCATAGGAACATGCTACCAACCACCAAGACGTCCTTACCTTCCCCTTGCCGACATCATGAAACTTACCAGAAGGAACAGACCTGCCTACTTCTGGGTGATCTGAACGCCAAGCACAGAACACTGGGACATGGAAGGAACAACCAAGCTTGATGCCATCCACAATATGATAAGGAACGGAAATCTAACCCACCTGGGCCCAGACTTCCCAACCTACATCAGACAAGGCCACAGTGGCAAACCAGACATAATACTGTCAAACAACCACCACTTCCTAAAACCCGCATAGTAAGGGGCCCTGTGAGCACAAGCGACCACCTACCAATAATAATGACGCTGTCACTACCCCCATTCAGAAACCCTCACCACCAAGACTTCAATACACTAAAACTGACTGGGAAGCGTTCAAAAACAGTGCACAGGAAATCAGTGTCACAGATTTAATGGAAAGGAAACATCATGCATAAACCCGAGTTAAATACATGGATTAGCACCATAGAAAAATGCATGATTGATCACATTCCCGTAGCTCACCATATAACGCTCCCCACACCCCCCAGCCACTGAGGCGCTCAGGACACTGCAAACCAGATATAACAATCTTCTACAACTCATAACACAACACGGTTGGACGGATGAGCGCAAAAGACTACAAGGGAACTACAAGATGCGCTGCAAGATCTATGCAAAACAGAGTACACCAAGCAATGGGATGACCTAATAAGCAAGATCCAAGCAGACTACAGAAACCCAGGAAAGTTCTGGAAAAAAGTAAAGACTCTGATGGGAAGCTCTTCTGAGGAAACCCCTACATCATAGACGCCTCAGGAAATAAACTCTATGAGGAGAGAGAACAAGAGCAGGAATTCAGGAAGTTCTGGGAAAAAATATTCAGGATAAACCCGGAAGAAAATGTAAAACTTTTGCCCAATTAATGAAAGGGAAATTACAACTCAAGTCGATAACAGAGCTGCAGCTCTACTCCCGACGCAAACAATAGACCTTAACAACATACGCGATGACTGCCACCTTATGAAACACATAACCATTGCAGAGGTCCATAAAACAATTATGGGTTTCAAGAACAAGGCGCCGGGCAACAGCAAAATAAATAAGATGGTATTATCCAACCTACCAGTAATTGCACTCCATCAATACACATGTATCTTAATGCAGCTCTTGCATCTGGACTATTCCCCACATACTTCAAGAATGCCACAATAAGATTAATCCCCAAGCCAGGTAAACCCCCAACCCAAACGAAAACTACAGGCCAATTTCCCTCCTCGAAGTACCAGGTAAAATATTCGAAAAATTATCAACCAGAGACTTGTGAAGTACATGGAAGAGGAAGGGAAGTATAACACCAGGCAGCATGGGTTCAGAAACCGCAGAGGGGCCCATACAGCAATAGCCTGATCTACGAGCATATAGCCAACGCAGTGTCGAAAAAAAATCAGTGTAATATAGTGCTTAGGGACGTCTCGAAAGCCTTCGACAAAGTGTGGCACACAGGCCTAAATATAAGATATCTGAACTAGGGCTTCCTGAGAGATTTACTGCTACCCTCTGCAGCTTTATAGATAATAGAACTGCTAGGCTTAATATCGGCAGCTACTTGGTGAAGTAATAGAACTGAAAAGTGGAGTACCACAAGGAAGCTGCCTCTCCCCCACTCTATTCAACATATATACAGCTGACTTACCCCAACCTCAACATGGAGAATACATCACATACGCTGACGATGTCACACAAATAATTGCCAACCGGGACCATCAAAGCCGCTACTAGCCGACAAGACCAAGGCAGCAATTGAACTCATAAACAACTTTGAGAAGCAATGGAAAATTAGCACCAACAAACAAAAGTTTCAGATAATACACATTGCGAAAAAAAACCGGACCCCATCATCCTTGACAGCCATCCGATCCAATATGCGGAGGTAGACAGAATACTGGGACTGATGATAAATAGAACAGGGATACAAATTCATGTAAGGGACCGACTAAATAAAGCCAAAGCAGCATTAGGAGAACTGAGAAGATTTCGAAGCCTCAGTAGTAACATTCAGATCCACCTATATAAGGCTCTAGTTCGGCCGCATCTAGAGTATCCCCCAGTACCCCTACACACCATAAAGAAAACTAACATGCAGAAACTGCAAGCAGTACAGAATAAGGCGCTCAGGAGAGCAGCAAAACACCGTCCACCATATGATCAGACAATCCAGGAGCTCCATGAACTCCTGAACATACAACCACTAAACATCAGACTGCAGCACCAAGCCATCAGGGTGTGGAACACCATTGAAATGTTAGAGGACCCAATGTTTGAAAGATTGATCCAAGATGAGACGCCCCGCTCCCACAGCTGGTAGCCCAAGATGAGACGCCCCGCTCCCACAGCTGGTGGCCCAAGATGAGACGCCCCGCTCCCACAGCTGGTGGCCCAAGATGAGACGCCCCGCTCCCACAGCTGGAAGCCCAAGATGAGACGCCCCGCTCCCACAGCTGGTGGCCCAAGATGAGACGCCCCGCTCCCACAGCTGGAAGCCCAAGATGAGACGCCCCGCTCCCACAGCTGGTGGTCCAAGATGAGACGCCCGCTCCCACAGCTGGAAGCCCAAGATGAGACGCCCCGCTCCCACAGCTGGTGGCCCAAGAGCCTCGATTCTCTGGATGAAAACCCCGCCCCGCAGTATATAACCCCAAGATGAGATATACATGTGTATATATGAACAGTTCAAATATGTGTATGTGTGAACAACTCGATAAATAAAAATATGTGTATGAACAACTCGATAAATAATGTGTGTATGAACAACTCGATAAATAATGTGTGTATGAACAACTCGATAAATAATAATAATAATAAAACAAAGAGCCTTAAACAGAACAACATGTGTGGAAGCATCGGAGTGTGTATATATGAATGCTACTCAGTATACATCTATAGACATCCATATATGTGAAACACATGTGAAGAACCTCTCACACACTCACAGCTCCCTGACAAGAGGGAGCCAGCTTAGCTTAGCTGCCAACACCCACACATCGTGTCAGCAAGGCGGACAGCCCGCCTGCTTTCATACCTCTCACTGTACTTCCCACTTCTATACTTCCCTTCACCTAGGCCTCTCCCTCCTCTTTACTCCCCCCCCCAAAAAAAAAAGGTGGATAGGTTACACCCCCCCCCACCATCCAGTGGGCAGCGGTGGATAGGTTACACCCCCCCCACCATCCAGTGGGCAGCGGTGGATAGGTTACACCCCCCCCATCCCGTGGGCAGCGGTGGATAGGTTACACCCCCCCCCCCACCATCCAGTGGGCAGCGGTGGATAGGTTACACCCCCCCCCCCCATCCCGTGGGCAGCGGTGGATAGGTTACACCCCCCCCCACCATCCAGTGGGCAGCGGTGGATAGGTTACACCCCCCCCCACCATCCAGTGGGCAGCGGTGGATAGGTTACACCCCCCCCCATCCCGTGGGCAGCGGTGGATAGGTTACACCCCCCCTTCCCGTGGGCAGCGGTGGATAGGTTACACCCCCCCCCCCACCATCCAGTGGGCAGCGGTGGATAGGTTACACCCCCCCCACCATCCAGTGGGCAGCGGTGGATAGGTTACACCCCCCCCCAATCCCGTGGGCAGCGGTGGATAGGTTACAACCCCCCCCCCCCGCCATACAGTGGGCAGCGGTGGATAGGTTACCCCCCCCCCATACAGTGGGCAGCGGTGGATAGGTTTTCAAGTGTGGGCCTCACTCCCCCTGATCGTCCCTCACTTACCTGACACCTCAACTGTCCCGAGGACCTGAGTAGGTTAGGTGCGCCGGGGGCACCGTCCCAAGGTTTTACTGAGACGGGGCTATTACCTGGAGAAGTTGCATTTGCCAGACAGGTCCAGGGGCGCTGCGTCTCGGAGCCCCGCGAGTGGCATGTCTACATAGGACTGGGTAGTTTAACCCGACGTCGCTGGAGTATGTGTTCCTGGACTGTCATCTGCCACTTGGGGGGGGGGGGGAGTCCAGGGAGCACTGTGTAAGGGGGGAACCTGTGGGCACTTCACCGTGAGGTCTAGGGAGCACTGTGTAAGGGGGAACCTGTGGGCACTTCACCGTGAGGTCTAGGGAGCACTGTGTAAGGGGGGAACCTGTGGGCACTTCACCGTGAGGTCTAGGGAGCACTGTGTAAGGGGGGAACCTGTGGGCACTTCACCGTGAGGTCTAGGGAGCACTGTGTAAGGGGGGAACCTGTGGGCACTTCACCGTGAGGTCTAGGGAGCACTGTGTAAGGGGGGAACCTGTGGGCACTTCACCGTGAGGTCTAGGGAGCACTGTCATCACCGAGTATAGGAGCACTTCACTGTAAAGTGCCAGGGGAGCTGTGTCGGGTGTGGACCGCCGGCGCTCAGTGTTTACACCTTAGTTGGGGGTCACTCCGTGTGGTGGCGTTCAGGTTCTCCTCCTGCGCCTCACCAGGGGTGCTGTAGATTTCTTTCGACTTGGGACCCAATCTGAACGTGGGTTCTAATGCTGGGGGAACCCAGGAGAGGATGGGTTCAGTATCCCTAACTTGGTGTGGCATTTCTGCGAAAACTGATGCTTGGTTGTTCACCGCTCGTTAGAGTTTCCGGGAATGGCATCGTTACACACTCTCGCCTCTCATTAGATGGGGAGGCTAGCAGGAAAACTGTTTCGCCTACGACTGACAGCCTTGGATGAGATCCCCACAAAAGCAACAAACTATGCCTATTGTCCCAGTAACAGCATTTGTTCCAGTTAGAGAATTGTTTCTCTAGGTCCCTCAGCACTGATGTCTAGCCCCCACGAGACGGCGACCGGAAGACGAGATCACCTGAGACCCGAGATGACGGACTGAAGCCCATCTCACCTGACCCCCGTGCACCTGGCCCTCCGGATGAAACTGCCTAAACAAGTTAGGCACCCGGAGAATTGCAGAGGGCACCCAGCAACAACGGTCTCTGATACCTAAATAGCATTTTTCTGCAGATTTCCTTTGACCTGTGTGTGCTTGTTCAGACCAGTGGGTGCTTGTTTAGACCTGTGGGTGCTTGTTTAGGCCGGTGGGTGCTTGTTCAGACCAGTGGATGCTTGTTTAGACCTGTGGGTGAGTGTTTAGACCTGTGGGTGCTTGTTTAGACCTGTGGGTGTTTGTTCAGACCAGTGGGTGCTTGTTTAGACCTGTGGGTGCTTGTTCAGACCAGTGGATGCTTGTTTCGACCTGTGGGTGCGTGTTTAGACCTGTGGGTGCTTGTTTAGACCTCTGGGTGCTTGTTTGGACCAGTGGGTGGTTGTTTGGACCAATGGGTGCTTGTTTAGACCTGTGGGTGCTTGTTCAGACCTATGGGTGCTTGTTCAGACCAGAGGGTGCTTGTTCAGACCTGTGGGTGCTTGTTTAGACACGTGGGTGCTTGTTCAGACCTGTGGGTGCTTGTTTAGACACGTGGGTGCTTGTTCAGACCTGTGGGTGCTCGTTCAGACCTGTGGGTGCTCGTTTTGACCTGTGGGTGCTTGTTTAGACCAGTGGGTGCTTGTTTAGACCTGTGGGTGTTTGTTCAGACCTGTGGGTGCTTGTTCAGACCTGTGTGTGCTTGTTTAGACCTGTGGGTGCTTGTTTAGACCTGTGGGTGCTTGGTCAGACCTGTGGGTGCTTGGTCAGACCTGTGGGTGCTTGTTTAGACCTGTGGGTGCTTGTTTAGACCTGTGGGTGCTTGGTCAGACCTGTGGGTGCTTGGTCAGACCTGTGGGTGCTTGTTTAGACCAGTGGGTGCTTGTTTAGACCAGTGGGTGCTTGTTTAGTCCTGTGGGTGCTTGTTCAGACCAGTGGGTGCTTGTTCAGACCAGTGGGTGCTTGTTCAGACCTGTGGGTGCTTGTTTAGACCTGTGGATGCTTGTTTAGACCAGTGGGTGCTTGTTTAGTCCTGTGGGTGCTTGTTCAGACCAGTGGGTGCTTGTTCAGACCTGTGGATGCTTGTTTAGACCTGTGGGTGCTTGTTTAGACCTGTGGGTGCTTGTTTAGACCTGTGTGTGCTTGTTTAGACCTGTGGGTGCTTGTTTAGACCTGTGGGTGCTTGTTTAGTCCTGTGGGTGCTTGTTCAGACCAGTGGGTGCTTGTTCAGACCTGTGGGTGCTTGCTTAGACCTGTGGATGCTTGTTTAGACCAGTGGGTGCTTGTTTAGACCTCTGGGTGCTTGTTTAGACCAGTGGATGCTTATTTAGACCAGTGGGTGCTTGTTCGGACCAGTGGGTGCTTGTTCAGACCTGTGGGTGCTTGTTTAGACCAGTGTATGCGCAGTTTGAAATTCAGACTTTTTATATCGAAAATATGCCAATTACTGAAAGCGGCAGTGGGTCATATTTTGCCCAACCCCCCCCCCCTGCAGTTTTCAAAATATCCCAAACATCCCAAATCCGATACCTAGAAATCCTACTAAAAATCCCCTAGAAATCCTACTAGAAAGCTACTAGAAATCTACTAGAAATTCCCATAGAAATCCCCTAGAAATTTCCTTAGAAATTCCCCCTAGGAATTCCCTACAGTTTCCCCTAGAAATCTCCTAGAATTTCCCCTGGAAATTCTCCTGGAATTTCTACTAGAAATTCCCTTATAAATATAGTAAATTCCGCTAGAAATCCTACTAGATTTCCCTAGAAATCCTACTAAAAATCCGTTAGAAATCCTACTGGGAATCAAACTAGAAAATCTACTAGAAATCCAACTATAAATCCTACTGGGAATTCCCCTAGAAATTATTCTAGAAATCCCGCGAAATGTTGATCTACGTATTTTACTGTTAGTTGAATATTCCTTAGCGTAATAACGCCCTAATTTGACATTAGAGGATGGGAGTGTTGGCGGCCGCTGTAACCCTGGCAGAGAAGGCTTGCCACATTTTACTGCTATTTAACGTCAAATTCCTTTGTTACCTTTCAAATGTAACAGGAGCATGAACAGGGATGGTATACGTACCCTTGCTTGAATGTACCTTAACGCAATAACGCCCAAGTTTGACGTTAAATGTGTATGGGAGGAGGACACTGGCCTGGCCGGCCACCACCGTGGGAGGGGAGGGAGTGAAGCAGCAGTTGCCAGATATGACTTATCGTCGCCTGCAATTTTACGTCCAATTCGTTTCCATAAGTTTAAATGTAGGCAATAAATAACACTGACGATTTATCTACCTAATTAACCCTTGACTGAATGTCCCTTGCGTAAAAAGCCAAAATTTCACGTGAGATAAGGTGGCATGCAGGGGCTTGCTGCAATGGTGGTGTTTGGCAACACAGACCCGAGCGATCGTGTGTCATTTTGAATGCTTGTTAATTGCTTAATTAACGTTGCAACTCTTCATTTAAATCTCTAAACATCACAAAAGTATATTTATATAATTAATTTCAGCAATCTATGCACCCTGCAACGTATATTGAGTAATAAACTTGACAAAATCAAGTAGTATTTTATACATTAACGCAATGTCATCAGTCGTTTTGAATAATTAAGATCTTGATGGGTAATATACCTTTTCAATTTCCCCAAGTAATTTTGCATAGCATATCTTTATATATGTTCTCAGTTCTATATATTATGCTCTATGTTCTCTGTTCTGTTCTGTTCTGGGTTCTCGATTCTCTGTTGTTCTACGTTGTGTTCTGTTCAATGTTCTGTTCTATTCCGTTCGTTCTCTATTCAGTTCCCTGTTCACTGACAAGTTCTGTGTTCTCTTCTCTTTTATGTTCGCTGTTCTTAGTTCTCTTCTACGTTACGTTACGAGAGGAGAATAACACCATATAATAGGGACGGAAGCATGAGCAGGCATTTCCCAGTAAGAAATTAAACATATATAGATGTCAGGATTGGCAACTTTTGAATTATTATTGTTTTTTAAGATGGATAATCATACTGGGCAAAGAATGTCTTAATATAAAGACTTTGAATTATATATTTGTGAAAATAGTGTGTTATCAAAATATTTCTCATAATATAAAGATTTTAATAGTTTTATGTAGGGTGAGGTGTGAACGTCGATTTTTATATGACTTGTGTTAATTATTATGATACTTCATATACCTTGCAAAAATACTCTCTAAATCCTTGTATTTGCTATGGATCAGAGAGAAAGTGTTTCAATCTGTCACTGATTTTGTTTTCTGTTGTAATTGTCTTCCCACTTGTAGATGAGGGAGCCCACACACATTCACCTACATAAACACACACACACGTACCTTTAAATGACTCATTAATCATCATTTCCCTTTCAAATGTAGTTATTTCCCTCAAATACATGTTGAATACGTATTTTACTGTTAGTTGAATATTCCTGAGCGTAATAACACCCTAATTTAACGTTAGAGGATGGGAGTGTTGGCGGCCGCTGTAACCCTGGCAGAGAAGGCTTGCCACATTTTACTGCTATTTAACGTCAAATTCCTTTGTTACCTTTCAAATGTAGCAGGAGCATGAACAGGGATGGTATACGTACCCTTGCTTGAATGTACCTTAACGCAATAACGCTAAGGAAAACTGTTGACCAGTCCACACACTAGAAGGTGAAGGGACGACGACGTTTCCGTCCGTCCTGGACCATTCTCAAGTCGACAATCGACTTCAGAATGGTCCAGGACGGACCGAAACGTCGTCGTTCCATTCACTTTCTAGCGTGTGGTTTCGTCAACATATTTCAGCCACGTTACTGTAACTCATCGCCTGCCTAAGGGAAACTGTTGCATGGAATACCAACACTCTTTCTATGAATAAAATGCAAACTAAGAAATACGTCCTTTTGCTCAACATTTTTATTTTGTACTTGGTAGAAATTTCCATCTAACTCAATAATTCAGTCCAATAAGAGGACGAAGCATTGCATCTTCTTCTTCTTGAGAATAGGTGCAGTTTGCATGAAGGGTTAACCCTCCCGATGACTGCACCAGGACAGACGTAAGGAGATGCGTTGACGGTTAGGATGAGAAGAAAGTCAAAAGCGGTAGATGTGATGGGCCGTAGAGAGAGGAGAGGCGGCGAAAACTGAGTCGAACGTTAGAGGGAGACACCCCGCACCGGGGGGCGGGGCGTCGCGGTCACGGTGGCAGCTGACCCACGCACGGCTTAGCAGTGTGTGCAAGACGGGAACTAATACTTCTCCGGAAACTTGTATATCGGAAAGCGCAAGCAGTACGCTTCCCAAATCACCCGCTCGTCAACGGGCAGCCGGCCACTAGGCAGCGCCCTCGGCTGAGACATCCTATCCGGCACCCGATACACAAACTCCTTCACCCGCGACACCCAGATAGTGGACGAGCACCACGGGATCGGAAGCACCCGGGCATCTCGATAAGGGCCCAACTCCGGACCCTCACAGGGCACGACTCCAGCAGACGGAACCAGGCAATCCCCAGACCGGAGCAAGGAAGGAGGGGATACAGCAGGGGATGCAGGCGCGTCACCGACCCCACCACCGGGCACAGGACCCGAGGCCCCCCGGCGCACATCTTTCCGCAACATCACGACGAGGTCCCGATCATCAGGGACAACCCCCCACTGCGGAGATCCAACAGCAGGAGACGCAGGAGGAGAGGCACAGGTAGCAACTTCGGAGTCTCGCACAGCACCAACATCCTCGGAGGGGGGCGCCAGATCATCATACTCCCCCACCTCCTCCCAAGGCACACCACGAGGGGGAGACACACTCCGAGCCCGCCGTGAACGCTTCGAGACAGGTCGCACCACACCACGCCCAGCAGGCCCCGCCGCAGGCACGGCCACCATCTTCACATCCACACAGGTCACACCAGCACTGTCCGAAGAGTCCACAGAGGCCACATCACCCACACTGTCCACATCATCCAGGGAAACAGCCTCAGAACACCGACGCGCACGCTTCTGCAAAGGGATGGAAAGAGCAGAACTACAGTTGTCAGCACACACAGGCACGGCAGGCACCTCTCCCTGCCGAAGCACCCCCTCTAAAACAGCAGAACCCGTATTCCCGGGAGCCGGTATCACATCCACAGGCGGGACATGGACCTCCACCGGGACATCCTGCACAACACGCAGCTCAGGCGACGGCCCAACACCCACACACACCGGCTCAACATCCCCAGGGGCCACAGCAGGCACCAGACGGGTCGTGCAGGCCGTAGAATTCACCTCAACAGGCGGAGCAGCAGACAGGCAATCAGGCGCCGCAGGCACAGTACCCACTCCATCCTCAGAACCGTCCGAAAGTAACAAGGGTGGGAAATCCTCCGCACGAAAAACATGCACCCGACCAGCTGCTCCCACGTCGCACGCTGCAGCCAGATGACCCTCGTGACCACACCGATAACAGGTGCGCGGTTGACCCCGATACTGGCAGTGGAGCGTGTATCCCAACACGGACATCGACGACGGTACACTACACTTCAGCGACATTGTCAGGGTGCGGGAGCCGTCAAGCATACCAACACAGTGCCCGGCAACGACCCTGTTCCAACGAACACTTAACACTGTCCCAAACCGTTCGAAACAGGAGGTCAAAAAGTCGTCCTGAAATTCGAAGGGGGCACCATGCACCGCCACAGACGTCAAGGTGACACTAAGATTCACTACCTTAACGGAGCCAGCAGTATCAGGGAGAGGGTAAACACGCCCCTCACACCGCTCGAGAAACGCCTGAAAGGCAGCCTGGAGGCGGAACTTTACCACAGCACGGTTGCCCTGAAGCAGCTGGATGCCCACCAGGTCCGACAGCTGCACATGAAGCACGTCCACCAGGGCGACACCAACCAATGGATGGCCACTGGTACCGTAAACGCCAGACCAGCCGACAATGTCCTCTTCACTGGGGGGCGAGAAGTCCCCATGGCTAAGCAAACGTCACCCTGTCAGTGGCAGACCACCACCAGCAGGGCAAACCAGCAATCACCCAACGTAAACACTAGCCAGTGCGGAGAGACCTCAGGAGCGTCCGACCTGGCCGGTGGTCACCACGCAACTCCCTGCATTGTATCATCAACGTTATTTGTGTCTAGACAACCCCACTGATGACGTCAAAAGTTAGGTAGTCAGGCTATTTTATATAACACCTGTTATATCCTGCAATATTGAATTATCAATTTATTAATACATAAATAATTAACACTTCACATTTTTGGTAGATTAAAGTTGAAGCATAATGTCATAATCAGGGCTGGTGTGCTGAACGAAGATGATTTATTAAGTGGATGGAACCTTTAGCTGATCCCGGCCTGTGATTGGCTGTTGTATTGAATGTCACCAAAGAGTTTCTACCAATGATATGCCAGCATGAGAATTCTTACTCGAGTCCAACAACCCACCTTATGGGCTGCTGTTCGGCTATTGGTAGTACATGGGCGACGCACTAGATGGCGATAGTTGTATTTTGTGTGTTGGTAGTGTACTTTGATGTCAACAGACGTAAGCTGTATCTTATGGCTACTGTTGACCAGCCAGTTGGTAGTGTTCTTTTGTGCCGACAGATGGCATCAGCTGTATTATTACTTCCGAATTCCCTTTAAACACTGATCCACAACTCCCGTAATGTCTACGGGATAAGGTTTTATACTATGCTGGTACATAGTAAGTAACTGGAGTGCTGCAATTACTTTGTTTATCTACTGTTGTTACATCATATAATGCATCCAAGACTTGCCAGTGTAATCTGTTGCTCCCATGCTAACTGTATGCCAACTATTAGCATTAGTCAGCTATTGTCTCAAACTGTGTAATCCTTTTATACATTCTTAATGATAATTGTACAAATAAAAACACGTAAAACTTAACAAATTGTTCCTAAAGTATAATACATCTCTCTCAGTGAAAATGTCTGTCCGAGCTTGGAGGCTAGACACTTCACCCAATTTTCCCCAGTAATTACTGTTGGGTAAGTGCCCAACATGGGTTGGTCAGAATTGGTATCCAATGAATGTCATGTGACACCGTCTCAACATAGCTCCCACATTGTACATCGCAATACCATAGTGACTCTGAACATTTACCCTTTGTTGCAGGGGAAAGGGGAGATGAAGGAAGGTGAGAGGAGAGATGGAATGGGGTTATCTTGAGATGATTTCGGGGCTTTAGTGTCCCCGCGGCCCGGTCCTCGACCAGGCCTCCACCCCAGGAAGCAGCCCGTGACACCTGACTAACACCCAGGTGCCTATTTTACTGCTAGGTAACAGGGGCATAGGGTGAAAGAAACGCTGCCCATTGTTTCTCGCCGGCGCCTGGGATCGAACCCAGGACCACAGGAAGTCCAGCGTGCTGTCCGCTCGGCCGACCGGCTCCCTGTAGGGGTGGAGAGAAAGGCAGACTATTCAGGCCACTATACGTCTAAATCAATGGTTGTGTTAAAATTAACTTTAATAATAATTAATAATAATAATAATTTTATTAATTATTAACTTATTAATTATTATTATTAATTAAAATTAGTTATTATTAACTATTAAAAATAATGGTAATAGGTAGTTGTGTAAAACAAATGGTACCACACCCATGGTTACATATAATAAAATTATTCATTGTGTCGGGTGACAGGAAGCCTGTATGTATTCATACACGTTAACGTTAGGCTTATATCGAGGTCTCCCCTTCAAGGTCGAATTCCTGACCCCGCCCAGGAGGCAACCCCTTAACAAGCTAACTCCTTACTGCTAGGGGAACAAAGGCATTAGGTGAAAGGAATTGTGCTCAACAATTTCTGTCTCGCCCGGGATTATTCGAACCTGGAGTTGTGGATTGTGCGTCGAGAACGTTCCCTGACTGTACTACCTGCAACCCGTCCTCCAAACAAAGACCCAAAGTTCATTCCATCCACCCGCCAAACCCCCAGCTGTTTATGAATGTAAAACGGTTTACACACGACTCACAACTGATGACGTCCGAACACTTCCGGAACAAGTGCTTCACTGACGACTGGTGTTCGAACCACAACGCTGTAAATGCTTCACCCACGTCCTACAAATACAAATAATCGCCAACAGAACCTAAACACCTAACCTAACCTATGCCTATATATGCACAATATGATAATATAATATAATATTAAGTTATATTTGAGAAAATTAGCTTTTTGAATGAACATCATGTCAAAATTTGTGAATGTGAATGTGTTTGTAACTGTGCACTGTGTTAGATAATGTTCCAGAGGTCTGTCGGGCATTTCTCCACGGTGTTGACATTTCCTCTCATCTTCCGGAACCTGTAAGCCTATTTCCCATGCAATCTGTGGGGTCGACCGCTGCATGGAATGGACTTCAGTCGAGGACGGGTTGGGGGAAGCTTCCACTCTCTGTACTCTAATAAACCCAATGTATCTTCTTGTATATAAATAAATAATACATTTACAGCGTTGCGACTCGGACAGAGGTGGTCAGCGAAGCACTCTGCAAGAAATGTTCGACAGTCATCAATTGAGTCGTGTGTAGAGTACCCGCTACTTCTGCGGGTCAGCTCAGATGGTCGTTAACTATAGATAGTGATAGATGTGCACACAAAGTGGACACCCTTTCAAGGTGTTTGTACACCTTGAAAGGTATTTCAAGAGTGTTCAGTATTTACTAGTAAACAGTGCAAGAAAAGCCTTTACTATTCTGACAAAATTACATTCATACCGATAGCTGTGTTCGTCATCCAGTGATATTTCAGACGTTATGAGAGATTCGTGTCCCAGGCAGTGTTGGACCAGCACACACCTGACTGGCCTCACTAGACGAGGTGTATAGAGGCGTGTCGCAGGCAGTGTTGGACCAGCACACACCTGACTGGCCTCACTAGACGAGGTGTATAGAGGCGTGTCGCAGGCAGTGTTGGACCAGCCCACACCTGACTGGCCTCACTAGACGAGGTGTATAGAGGCTTGTCGCAGGCAGTGTTGGACCAGCCCACACCTGACTGGCCTCACTAGACGAGGTGTATAGAGGCTTGTCGCAGGCAGTGTTGGACCAGCCCACACCTGACTGGCCTCACTAGACGAGGTGTATAGAGGCGTGTCGCAGGCAGTGTTGGACCAGCCCACACCTGACTGGCCTCACTAGACGAGGTGTATAGAGGCGTGTCGCAGGCAGTGTTGGACCAGCACACACCTGACTGGCCTCACTAGACGAGGTGTATAGAGGCGTGTCGCAGGCAGTGTTGGACCAGCCCACACCTGACTGGCCTCACTAGACGAGGTGTATAGAGGCTTGTTGCAGGCAGTGTTGGACCAGCCCACACCTGACTGGCCTCACTAGACGAGGTGTATAGAGGCTTGTCGCAGGCAGTGTTGGACCAGCCCACACCTGACTGGCCTCACTAGACGAGGTGTATAGAGGCGTGTCGCAGGCAGTGTTGGACCCGCCCACACCTGACTGGCCTCACTAGACGAGGTGTATAGAGGCGTGTCGCAGGCAGTGTTGGACCAGCACACACCTGACTGGCCACCCTAGACGAGGTGTATAGAGGCGTGTCGCAGGCAGTGTTGGACCAGCACACACCTGACTGGCCACCCTAGACGAGGTGTATAGAGGCTTGTCGCAGGCAGTGTTGGACCAGCCCACACCTGACTGGCCTCACTAGACGAGGTGTATAGAGGCGTGTCGCAGGCAGTGTTGGACCAGCCCACACCTGACTGGCCACCCTAGACGAGGTGTATAGAGGCGTGTCGCAGGCAGTGTTGGACCAGCACACACCTGACTGGCCACCCTAGACGAGGTGTATAGAGGCTTGTCGCAGGCAGTGTTGGACCAGCACACACCTGACTGGCCTCACTAGACGAGGTGTATAGAGGCTTGTCGCAGGCAGTGTTGGACCAGCCCACACCTGACTGGCCACCCTAGACGAGTCACCCCAATGCCGCCTCCTTCACCACAAGGTAACATATATGCCAACGTATACGTATATCTGAACACTTTCGTGCGCCAGTCCCGTACATATACGACGGCTATATTTCTATCGGTTGTGCGACCGCGTCGTAAATATCCGGCCGATCTAAAAAAAACATATAAAATCCAATTCTTATTCGATCGACTTGGGGTTTGTATGAAAATGTTTGCCATTAAATTTTCGTTTTCTCTAATAGGCACATGGCCTATTAGAGAAAACGGTATTGTATTTTAGAGGTGAGACTGTTGAGTTGTTGACAACGAGGGTAATCGCCACTTCACACACTCTTGGTGTGGGCCGCGATCATGATTCTACGTTTATATGCATATGTCTGTGTAGGAATTTTATTTCGAGTTCAGTGATATAAAATATAACGCTGTAGGACTAATGTGGAGCTGACAACAAACAAAAGAGTATGAACATTTTGTTGCTGTTTGGGCGTCATGGCGAGTGATCTACGTTTTATTTATTTCGTGGTGGGATAGCTAATGCTTTGGTGACATGTTATACATATGATCTTGTAGAGAATTTTATTGCCAACACATTGATACCAAAATGAAATACGTAGCTTGAGAATTGGTGTCAGGAGAGTGAAAAGATTACACACTTTTTGGTGTTTACGCTCAAGAGCGCAAAACGCCGCGCACACAATGCTCTATTTTTTTCACGGGCGCCGCGCGCATTAAAGTGTTTAAAATGTGATTATTCATCATTTATCCATTTAGTGTTACAACTGTTGTGTTGGAGGATAACATACCCCTAAAATTATTTCAATTTAATTTCATTACAGGTAAATTCAAATAGAAACTTTTTTGTCCAACGAGGAGCAATCTATTCATAAGGTACGTTCTAATTTCGTCCGTTCAATGGGATTTTTTATATAAATCCTTAGAAAGGTTCATAGTAACACAATTTTAGGGAAGAATGAGAGCACCTGCACAGATCACAAGGGCAGCAGTCGCCTGTCTTGGTCTTATAGGGGCTAGAACCTACAACCAATATCTTGATGCCTCCATACTTCGCCTTGCAGAGACTACAGCCAAATTCCATAATCGTGGAGGCGCAAGAGACCCACCATGGTCTTGGAGGCGTTCGGAACCCCAAACCTGGGCGTTGGAGCTACTAGGGACCCCTTATCTGGGTGTTGGAGGCACTAGGGACCCCTTATCTGGGTGTTGGAGGCACTCAAGACCCCTTATCTGGGTGTTGAAGACACTAGACCCCTTACCTGGGTGTTGGAGGCACTCGGGACACCTTACCTGGGTGTTGGAGGAACTCGGGACACCTTACCTAGGTGTTGGAGGCACTCGGGACACCTTACCTGGGTGTTGGAGGCACTCAAGACCCCTTATCTGGGTGTTGAAGACACTAGACCCCTTACCTGGGTGTTGGAGGCACTCAAGACCCCTTATCTGGGTGTTGAAGACACTAGACCCCTTACCTGGGTGTTGGAGGCACTTGAGACCCCTTACCTGGGTGTTGGTGGCACTCGGGACACCTTACCTGGGTGTTGGAGGCACTCGGGACACCTTACCTAGGTGTTGGAGGCACTTGGGACCCCTTACCTGGGTGTTGGAGGCACTTGGGACCCCTTACCTGGGTGTTGGTGGCACTAGGGACCCCTTATCTGGGTGTTGGAGGCACTCAAGACCCCTTATCTCGGTTTTGGAGTCGCTTGGGATCCATAGCCTGAGCCTTCGACTCGCTCAGAACCTCTAACGTGGACCTTGGAGGCTAGAATCATAATTGTATAGGCTGTTAGGATTAGGCTAGTCAAAGTTGAACTTAAATTAACGAGATAATTTACATTCTAGGGTGTTTGTAATTTAAAACGTTGGTAAGGTGTCATGCTGTAATCAAATTGATCACTGTGAGAACGTAGAGGTGTGGTTGAGTACATACAGCATACCATGTGGAGAACTTACAGGCTTATGGTTTTATTTGAATAGCATAGTCAGCATTGTCATTCTTAGTATGATGTGCATGTGAGATATGAGTAACTAATGTGAAACAATTTATGCAAATAAAGGTAGGCTTATGGGGAATTTATATATTAGTAGTGCGTAAGGTAATAAAATGTAGCAAGGCATGATTAGCCTGCCGACGAGAGCCAAGCAACTCTAACATGCACATGTAATAATTTAGGAAGAGCTTGGGAATGCTAATAGTTTGTGAAATATACCATAAATGACTGTCTGCTGTCGCCAGCTTCAAGCTGACATCAACGACTGTCTGCTGTCGCCAGCTTCAAGCTGACATCAACGACTGTCTGCTGTCGCCAGCTTCAAGCTGACATCAATGACTGTCTGCTGTCGCCAGCTTCAAGCTGACATCAATGACTGTCTGCTGTCGCCAGCTTCAAGCTGACATCAATGACTGTCTATTGTCGCCAGCTTCAAGCTGACATCAATGACTGTCTGCTGTCGCCAGCTTCAAGCTGACATCAATGACTGTCACCTGTCGCCAGCTTCAAGCTGACATCAATGACTGTCACCTGTCGCCAGCTTCAAGCTGACATCAGTGACTGTCACCTGTCGCCAGCTTCAAGCTGACATCAATGACTGTCTGCTGTCGCCAGCTTCTAGCTGACATCAACGACTGTCTGCTGTCGCCAGCTTCAAGCTGACATCAATGACTGTCTATTGTCGCCAGCTTCAAGCTGACATCAGTGACTGTCTACTGTCGCCAGCTTCAAGCTGACATGAATGACTGTCACCTGTCGCCAGCTTCAAGCTGACATCAATGACTGTCACCAGTCGCCAGCTTCAAGCTGACATCAGTGACTGTCACCTGTCGCCAGCTTCAAGCTGACATCAGTGACTGTCACCTGTCGCCAGCTTCAAGCTGACATCAATGACTGTCACCTGTCGCCAGCTTCAAGCTGACATCAGTGACTGTCACCTGTCGCCAGCTTCAAGCTGACATCAGTGACTGTCTACTGTCGCCAGCTTCAAACTGACATCAATGACTGTCTACTGTCGCCAGCTTCAAACTGACATCAATGACTGTCTACTGTCGCCAGCTTCAAACTGACATCAATGACTGTCTACTGTCGCCAGCTTCAAGCTGACATCAGTGACTGTCACCTGTCGCCAGCTTCAAGCTGACATCAGTGACTGTCTACTGTCGCCAGCTTGAAACTGACATCAATGACTGTCTACTGTCGCCAGCTTCAAACTGACATCAATGACTGTCTACTGTCGCCAGCTTCAGACTGACATCAATGACTGTCTACTGTCGCCAGCTTCAAACTGACATCAATGACTGTCTACTGTCGCCAGCTTCAAACTGACATCAGTGACTGTCACCTGTCGCCAGCTTCAAGCTGACATCAGTGACTGTCACCTGTCGCCAGCTTCAAGCTGACATCAATGACTGTCTGCTGTCGCCAGCTTCAAGCTGACATCAACGACTGTCTGCTGTCGCCAGCTTCAAGCTGACATCAATGACTGTCTATTGTCGCCAGCTTCCAGCTGACATCAGTGACTGTCTACTGTCGCCAGCTTCAAGCTGACATCAGTGACTGTCTACTGTCGCCAGCTTCAAGCTGACATCAATGACTGTCACCTGTCGCCAGCTTCAAACTGACATCAATGACAGTCTACTGTCGCCAGCTTCAAACTGACATCAATGACTGTCTACTGTCGCCAGCTTCAAGCTGACATCAATGACTGTCACCTGTCGCCAGCTTCAAGCTGACATCAATGACTGTCTATTGTCGCCAGCTTCAAGCTGACATCAGTGACTGTCTACTGTCGCCAGCTTCAAGCTGACATCAATGACTGTCACCTGTCGCCAGCTTCAAGCTGACATCAGTGACTGTCACCTGTCTACTGTCGCCAGCTTCAAACTGACATCAATGACTGTCTACTGTCACCAGCTTCAAACTGACATCAATGACTGTCTACTGTCGCCAGCTTCAAACTGACATCAGTGACTGTCACCTGTCGTCAGCTTCAAACTGACATCAATGACTGTCTACTGTCGCCAGCTTCAAACTGACATCAGTGACTTAACGCTGCCCCATTTAAGTCTGGTTGTCGTTCCTTCCACTTGCCCGTATAAAAGGCCAGCTTATGGGGTCCAATATTCAGATAGCTAATATGTATTGTGGGAAGGATTGTACTCAGTCGATTAAGGCAGTGTCTGGGGATGCTCTTGGACGCAGGTTCGAAGCCTCGTCACGGCCCTTGTGAATTTGTTCACTGTGGGAAGGTTTTGGGGCAGCATTATTGCTCGTGCGTGACGGTAATTGCTCACTGCTAGACCGTCATGTCAATTATGTTATAAATTACAAGCTGTCAGTATATGGCAGTTACATGGCTATGGCGACGAAATGAGGGGGTAAAGCTGCTCCCTGACTCAGAGTGTAAGTGTACCTTGCTCACTGATATATACTTATATGTAACTCGCTTACATACACACATATATACCTTAAATAAATATACCTCATGCATGCTTATACATACATTAGTATACTCGCGCAAGTGACGAGGGGATCAGATGACATAGAGACTTGG
>WNGS01021481.1:0-74377 GCA_020271785.1 Procambarus virginalis
TTTTTATTAATATGCCTGACGACGAGTGTTTTGAATATGATAAGTCACGAACGAATTTTGAGGGCTTATGAAATTACTCCTGAAGCTCACCACCAATGCTTATCGCAACCTTACGCCTACCACAACCAACCGTTCACGGAATTCGCGACTGATCAAAGTAGGCTGTTTGATAAATGTATTCGCTCGGCTAAAGCCGAAACATTCGTGGCATTGAAAGACCTAGTTTTAAAGGAACAATTATAGATAGTATGCCAGACATAGTAGCTCAGTATTTAAGAGGAAGGGTAGAGTTAAATTCTAAATTAGGGGATTTGGCCAAGATGGCAGAAAACTACCAGTTGGCGGGCAAAAGGCCCAATAAAAATAATTTTAACCCCACAGAGTAGCAAAACTTATAACCACAGCCAGTCCAGACCAGCTCATTCTAAACCTTTACCTAATGCACCTTCTGTTTCAGACATAACTAGCCCTGTTAAATTGTTTAACCCCACGACGCTAAAGAGTGAACCGAAGGGTAATTCGGTTAGTAATGTCTCTTCTCCCCGACGTTTTTGTGGTCATTTTAAAAGTTCAACCCACCATATTAGCCGTTGTTGGCAACTGTACCCGGAAAGAAAAAAGACCAATGCTCTCGTTTGTGACTCAGGGCTTGAGGCCTTCTGAAGGGTTAGGGAGTAAGACTTCCAACCCACAGTGGTTGGACCTGCTTACCCCAGTCTTGATCGAAAAGGGAGACTACTTTTGTCTGAGGTTCTTCCTGGAGAGGACGTGTGATCTTCCGAGACACCGGTGCCATCCAGACTTTAATTTAGAGAGTGCTTTGCACAGTGCCAAACTCTCGACACTGGAGAGGTGGTACTGGCCAAGGGTGTCACTAGTGATACTCGAGCAGTACCCCTCCGTAAGGTTACCCTGGAATCTGATTTCCACAAGGGTATTTGTACAGTCGGAGTCACTTCGTACTACTACCTTTCCCTAATGTTTGATGTAATATTAGGTAATGATTTAGCCGGGGATAAGTAGGGGACTCCAGACTGCCTGTTATGTTGCCTACCCCAAAGGTTTGCCTGGATTCACCCACCGCAGAGGATAATGTTGTGTACCCTGCGTGCGTGGTGACTAGGTCTATGGGACTTAAATGTAAGGGCAGCCCTGTGCTTGCCAAGGTGGTAAATCCCAAGGACACGAGGGACCTTCCGAGTGGTGAAAGCCCAGTGGACCTTGCGGACACATTCATGGCCCGACTCGATGACAGGGCCGAGGACATTGTGGAGAGCCTGCCACTGCCGCCTACCGAGAGTAGTGGGGAGGCGGAGAACACTGTTGAGCCTCGGCCAATGGCATCTGACCAAGGCCTGGATGCCTCCTTCAGCGAGTTACAAAAAGCTGACCCCAGTCTTGCAGATTGTCACGAGACAGCCGTCTCTAGGGAGGAAATTGTAGACGCAGCAACTGGGTACTACTACAATGATCGGATTTTGATGAGAAAATGGAGACCTCAGAGTGCTCCCTTGTCAAATGAGTGGGAGGTAGTCCACCAGGTTATGTTGCCGACCTGCTATAGAGAAAGAGTTTTGTCAGCTGCCCATGATGATCCTATGGGGGGACATCAAGGCATTAATATTACCTATCACAAAATCTGCAAGTATTTTTTTTGGCCCAAGCTGAAAAGCGATGTGGCAAAATTTTGTAATGCATGTATTGCTTGTCAACTTGTTGGGAAACCAAACCAGACTCCACTAAAGCTCCTCTTAAGCCTATTGTCGTGCCGGAGGAACCATTTTCTCATGTGGTAATGGACTGTGTTGGTCCATTACCTAGAACTAAGTCTGGAATATTTACCTAATTACGATGATGTGTATCACGACTCGTTACCCAGGCTTTTGCTGTAAGGAACATCCGAGCAAAGACTGTTGTTGCTCGTATGTTGCATTTTTTTCCACTTTTGGACTGCCTCGGGTTGTACAGACTGACAATGGTACTAACTTTAAGTCTGATATTTTTGAACAATTTTGTAAGGACCATGGAATAACTCATAAGGTTTCCAGCCCATACCATCCACAGAGTCAGGGGGTCATTGAAAGGTTCCATCTAACTCTGAAGCAGATGTTGAAGACATCGTGCGAGAGTTCCCATACCTTCTGGGACGAGAACTTGCCGTATGTTTTGTTTGCTGCTAGGGAGGGGTTGCAAAGTTCACTGGGTTGTTCTCCTTTTGAGTTAGTCTTTGGCCATAAAGTTCGTGGACCCTTGCAAATGTTACAGGAGAATCTGTTAGGGAACGTAACGTTAACCGAAGGTTCGGCTTTCTTTGCGCAACACCACCAGAGACTCAAGGACTGCAAGGCTGCGGCACTAAAGTATCTTGGGAAGGCCCAAGAGAATATGAAAGAACGGAACGATGCCAAGGCTAAGTTGCGGGTATTTCAGCCCGGTGACCCTGTCCTGGTACTAAAGCCTCGACTGGGGAGCACTATGTCCCACAAGTACGAGGGCCCCTACATTGTGACAGAGAAGACTGGGGACCTCACGTACAAAGTAAGACACTCTGATAAGCGTAAACAGGTAATGCTCGTACACGTGAATCGGCTGAAGAAGTTCCAGGGCCCCAGGCCCATTGCACTAACCAATGTTTCCATTTCCAGTGAGGGAGGGGATGATTGTTCTGGGGACCCAACTAATCTCATTCTCAATAATTCTAGTTCTGTGAATGCTGTGGAGGAGGGACTGTCCCATTTGCAGATGTCCCAACGTGACGAGGTGCAGTCGTTGCTTGACGAATTCTCCAGTCTGTTCGGGGAGGTCCCGACCCAGACTGATGCCATTTACCATGATGTCGAGTTGACGGACTACACCCCCATTCGCCTTCAACCCTATCGGATGAGTCCGGAAAAGAAGGCCATCGTCCGTAAGGAGGTCGACTTCTTGCTCCAGCACGGCCTCATCAGGCCGAGCCAGGGCTCTTGGTGCTCGCCTGCCTTTTGGTCCCCAAACCAGATGGCTCCTGGCGATTATGCACCGATTATCGGCAGCTCAACAAGGTGACCATAGTGGACACCTATCCGTTGCCACGTCTCGAGGACTGTATCGACGAAATCGGGAACGATACGTACCCTCTCGAATAGATCGAATTTCGATACGTACGTGGCGTTCCCGATTTCGTCGATACAGTCTCGAGACGTGGCAACGGATAGGGTCCACTATGGTCACCTTGTTGAGCTGCCGATAATCGGTGCATAATCGCCAGGAGCCATCTGGTTTGGGGACCAAAAGGCAGGGCGAGCACCAAGAGCCCTGGCTCGGCCTGATGAGGCCGTGCTGGAGCAAGAAGTCGACCTCCTTACGGACGATGGCCTTCTTTTCCGGACTCATCCGATAGGGTTGAAGGCGAATGGGGGTGTAGTCCGTCAACTCGACATCATGGTAAATGGCATCAGTCTGGGTCGGGACCTCCCCGAACAGACTGGAGAATTCGTCAAGCAACGACTGCACCTCGTCACGTTGGGACATCTGCAAATGGGACAGTCCCTCCTCCACAGCATTCACAGAACTAGAATTATTGAGAATGAGATTAGTTGGGTCCCCAGAACAATCATCCCCTCCCTCACTGGAAATGGAAACATTGGTTAGTGCAATGGGCCTGGGGCCCTGGAACTTCTTCAGCCGATTCACGTGTACGAGCATTACCTGTTTACGCTTATCAGAGTGTCTTACTTTGTACGTGAGGTCCCCAGTCTTCTCTGTCACAATGTAGGGGCCCTCGTACTTGTGGGACATAGTGCTCCCCAGTCGAGGCTTTAGTACCAGGACAGGGTCACCGGCTGAAATACCCGCAACTTAGCCTTGGCATCGTTCCGTTCTTTCATATTTTCTTGGGCCTTCCCAAGATACTTTAGTGCAGCAGCCTTGCAGTCCTTGAGTCTCTGGTGGTGTTGCGCAAAGAAAGCCGAACCTTCGGTTAACGTTACGTTCCCTAACAGATTCTCCTGTAACATTTGCAAGGGTCCACGAACTTTATGGCCAAAGACTAACTCAAAAGGAGAACAACCCAGTGAACTTTGCAACCCCTCCCTAGCAGCAAACAAAACATACGGCGAGTTCTCGTCCCAGAAGGTATGGGAACTCTCGCACGATGTCTTCAACATCTGCTTCAGAGTTAGATGGAACCTTTCAATGACCCCCTGACTCTGTGGATGGTATGGGCTGGAAACCTTATGAGTTATTCCATGGTCCTTACAAAATTGTTCAAAAATATCAGACTTAAAGTTAGTACCATTGTCAGTCTGTACAACCCGAGGCAGTCCAAAAGTGGAAAAAAATTGCAACATACGAGCAACAACAGTCTTTGCTCGGATGTTCCTTACAGCAAAAGCCTCTGGGTAACGAGTCGTGATACACATCATCGTAATTAGGTAAATATTTCCAGACTTAGTTCTAGGTAATGGACCAACACAGTCCATTACCACATGAGAAAATGGTTCCTCCGGCACGACAATAGGCTTAAGAGGAGCTTTAGGTGGAGTATGGTTTGGTTTCCCAACAAGTTGACAAGCAATACATGCATTACAAAATTTTGCCACATCGCTTTTCAGCTTGGGCCAGAAAAAGTACTTGCAGATTTTGTGATATGTAATATTAATGCCTTGATGTCCCCCCATAGGATCATCATGGGCAGCTGACAAAACTCTTTCTCTATAGCAGGTCGGCAACATAACCTGGTGGACTACCTCCCACTCATTTGACAAGGGAGCACTCTGAGGTCTCCATTTTCTCATCAAAATCCGATCATTGTAGTAGTACCCAGTTGCTGCGTCTACAATTTCCTCCCTAGAGACGGCTGTCTCGTGACAATCTGCAAGACTGGGGTCAGCTTTTTGTAACTCGCTGAAGGAGGCATCCAGGCCTTGATCAGATGCCATTGGCCGAGGCTCAACAGTGTTCTCCACCTCCCCACTACTCTCGGTAGGCGGCAGTGGCAGGCTCTCCACAATGTCCTCGGCCCTGTCATCGAGTCGGGCCATGAATGTGTCCGCAAGGTCCACTGGGCTTTCACCACTCGGAAGGTCCCTCGTGTCCTTGGGATTTACCACCTTGGCAAGCACAGGGCTGCCCTTACATTTAAGTCCCATAGACCTAGTCACCACGCACGCAGGGTACACAACATTATCCTCTGCGGTGGGTGAATCCAGGCAAACCTTTGGGGTAGGCAACATAACAGGCAGTCTGGAGTCCCCTACCTTATCCCCGGCTAAATCATTACCTAATATTACATCAACATTAGGGAAAGGTAGGTACGAAGTGACTCCGACTGTACAAATACCCTTGTGGAAATCAGATTCCAGGGTAACCTTACGGAGGGGTACTGCTCGAGTATCACTAGTGACACCCTCGACCAGTACCACCTCTCCAGTGTCGAGAGTATTGGCACCTTGCAAAGCACTCTCTAAAATTAAAGTCTGGATGGCACCGGTGTCTCGAAAGATCACCACGTCCCTCCAGGAAGAACCCTCAGACAAAAGTAGTCTTCCTTTCGATAAGAATGGGGTAAGCAGGTCCAACCACTGTGGGTTGGAAGTCTTACTCCCTAACCCTTCAGAAGGCCTCAAGCCCTGTGTCACAACGAGAGCATTGGGTCTTTTTTCCGGGTACAGTTGCCAACAACGGCTAATATGGTGGGTTGAACTTTTACAATGACCACAAAAACGTCGGGGAGAAGAGACATTACTAACCGAATTACCCTTCGGTTCACTCTTGAGTGTCGTGGGGCTAAACAATTTAACAGGGTTAGTTATGTCTGAAACAGAAGGTGCATTAGGTAAAGGTTTAGAATGAGCTGGTCTGGACTGGCTGTGGGTATAAGTTTTGCTACTCTGTGGGGTAAAATTGGGCCTTTTTTTATTTGGGCCTTTTGCCCGCCAACTGGTAGTTTTCTGCCATCTTGGCCAAATCCCCTATTTTAGAATTTAACTCTACCCTTCCTCTTAAATACTGAGCTACCATGTCTGGCATACTATCTATAAATTGTTCCTTTAAAACTAAGTCTTTCAATGCCTCGAATGTTTCGGCTTTAGCCGAGCGAATCCATTTATCAAACAGCCTACTTTGATCAGTCGCGAATTCCGTGAACGGTTGGTTGTGTGTAGGCCTAAGGTTGCGATAAGCTTGGCGGTGAGCTTCAGGAGTAATTTCATATGCCCTCAAAATTCGTTCCCTGACTTTATCATAATCAAAACACTCGTCGTCAGGCATATTAATAAAAATATCTTGGGCTTTACCCCTGAGTCTTCCCTGTAGGATTTTCACCCACTCTTCCTTTGGCCAGGTCATGGACAGGGCCAATCTCTGAAAATGGTTGAAAAACCTTTCAGGATCCGACTCTGAAAATTCAGGCAAGTTATGCTTCTTCTCATAATGCCTGGGGTTTGAATCCCCGGTAGGTGGAGGTCTAGGGGCAGTCGCTCTAATTCTAGCCCCCTCGGTTTTGAGTCTTTGCTCCTCTAATTTTATTCTTGCTAACTCTAGAGCTAACTCTCTCTCTGTATGAGCTGCACTTTCTGTTTGGTTAGGCTGGCATAAAGGAGTATCCTCTGCCAATAGTCCTTCATCGATACAATGTTGTAGTATTTCATTCAACAAGATCCACTTTTTATTTGCGGCATTTAATTCTAGACCAAATTCCTTGCCTAACAATACTAAATTTGACTTGGTAAGTTTCTTTATTTCCCCCAATGAAGGCTCCTCTGCCAGTCTCTGCATGTCAGATGACATCACTAAAAATTTTAGCTCCTAGCCACAGAAAAATTTAAAATTAAAAATTGGAAAAAAAACAAAAATTTGCACGGCCCCTAACACAAGGCCACACTAACCTTAATCGTGAAGAGATCCAGTTGGGTGTCCAGTCAGTGCAATGAATGTCCTACGCCAGGTGAGCTGGACCCTAGGCTAGCACACAACCGTTCTGCGGAAACAAGAATTTTTTAGTTTAGGCATTCAAAGATCTAGTTTATTACAATAATACAGTTCATCCCGGACAGGCCCCCACTTGTTATAAAAAATAATGTGAGACTTGCTATGGGGAAACTGGTACTATTAAGGGGTAAGGGTAAGTAGAATAGAGGTATCAAGATATGGGAGAATCAAAAGGCCCGGCCCCCAAAATAATATATCCACAGTAATAAATGCTTGCTACTAAACCCGGTTAGTCTAGGAAATGATTATTGTTCTCCCACACAGGAATAAGGGATACTCTGTTCAAACTTACTTATTTATTAACCCCTTAACACCCCCCATACACAATCACACCAATAACAATTTAATACTAACTTTACCACAAAATCTTACGTTAAAAGCCTTGGTCCACCTAGACAGGATACAAGGTTTTACACTGAAAGCAAGCTAGGGTAAAGCTCTACTATAACACACTAGAGTCAGCCTAGGGTAGGGGACCACGTGGTACACTGGGACCCCTGTTAGCATCACAGGTACGATAAAACTTAAAATATACTTACTACACCCCAGGTATACTACTCTACACATATAACGATAGGAATGCCAGACCTATACAAACTGAGTAATGGAGTACTTAATCAACTAAGGCACAGAAATAAAGAATTAAGAGGAAGGAGGAGAGCGCGTCCGAACAGCACGGTAGTCAGCAGAGAAGAGCGTCTCCCTGCAGCATGCGTGTGGTGCCGGGAAGAGCCCAATCGATCATACAGCTATACACATTAAAACATCTTCCCCTTATGCCTCATATTGCTACTTTCCTCATTCTACGGGTAGTTAAACTTATAACAATGTTACTTAATCCACAACAAGTTTAAGAGTCTAAATGCTTTGTGAGCCACACAAATAATCGTACTTCTGACAGGGATGATTACAAACAGCTACATCTCTCTATGCGTGCCCTGCCATATTGTCGTTAATAAGCTCAATTTTGACCTCTGGTTTCCATCTAAAGAACCCAGAGTCGTAACAGCTTTCGATGGGGCAGCAGAAAATAACATGATGTTTAACAGTGATAAATTTCAGGTACTCAGGTACGGCAAAAAAGAGGATCTGAAACATAATACAGGGTACAAAACACAATCGAATCTTCCCATAGTAGAAAAACAGCGTGTCAAGGATTTGGGAATAATGATGTCCGACGATCTAACGTTTAGGGAGCATAACCAAGCAAATATTGCGTCAGCCAGAAAAATGATCGGATGGATTACGAGAACTTTCAAATCCAGGGATCCCATCTCAATGGTTGTACTTTTCAAGTCACTTGTGTTGTCCCATCTCGAGTACTGCTCAGTACTCACTTCCCCATTCAGAGCAGGAGAGATTGCTGAAAAAAAGGAAATACAGAGAACATATACGGCACGCATAGACGAGATAAAGCACCTAAATTATTTAGATCGTCTCAAAGCTCTCCAAATGTACTCTCTAGAAAGGAGACGAGAGAGATATCAAATAATATACACATAGAAAATACTGGAGGGTCAGGTCCCAAATCTACAAAGTAAAATAACAACGTACTGGAGTGAACGATATGGAAGAAAATGCAAGATTGAACCAGTGAAGAGCAGAGGTGCCATAGGCACAATCAGAGAGCACTGTATAAACATTAGAGATCCGCACTTGTTTAACGTCCTCCCAGCGACTATAAGAAATATTGCCGGAACAACCGTGGACTTCTTCAAGAGATAACTGGACGGTTTTCTAAGAAAAGTTCCTGATCGCAGGGGGCTGACACCTGTTGACTGTGTCAGCCCCCTGCGGGCCGCTCCAAGCAACAGCCTGGTAGACCAGACTCTCACAAGTCGAGCCTGGCCTCAGGCCGGGCTTAGGGAGTAGAAGAACTCCCAGAACCAGGTATCAACTAACCTGTGGTCAGTGTCGTCCCCATTATCCCCTGTGATAAGTGTCAGCCCCATTATCACCTGTGATAAATGTCAGCCCCATTATCACCTGTGGTCAGTGTCAGCCCCATTATCACCTGTGGTCAGTGTCAGCCCCATTATCACCTGTGGTCAGTGTCAGCCCCATTATCACCTGTGGTCAGTGTCAGACCCATTATCACCTGTGGACAGTGTCAGCCCCATTATCACCTGTGAACAGTGTCAGACGAAATATCACCTGTGGTCAGTGTCAGCCCCATTATCACCTGTGGTCAGTGTCAGCCCCATTATCACCTGTGGTCAGTGTCAGCCCCATTATCACCTGTGGTCAGTGACAGCCCCATTATCACCTGTGGTCAGTGTCAGCCCCATTATCACCTGTGGTCAGTGTCAGCCCCATTATCACCTGTGGTCAGTGTCAGCCCCATTATCACCTGTGGTCAGTGTCAGACCCATTATCACCTGTGGTGAGTGTCAGACCCATTATCACCTGTGGACAGTGTCAGCCCCATTATCACCTGTGAACAGTGTCAGACGAAATATCATCTGTGGTCAGTGTCAGCCCCATTATCACCTGTGGTCAGTGTCAGCCCCATTATCACCTGTGGTCAGTGTCAGTCCCATTATCACCTGTGGTCAGTGACAGCCCCATTATCACCTGTGGTCAGTGACAGCCCCATTATCACCTGTGGTCAGTGTCAGCCCCCTTATCACCTGTGGTCAGTGTCAGCCCCTTTATCACCTGTGGTCAGTGTCAGCCCCATTATCACCTGTGGTCAGTGTCAGCCCCATTATCACCTGTGGTCAGTGACAGCCCCATTATCACCTGTGGTCAGTGTCAGCCCCATTATCTCATGTGGTCAGTGTCAGCCCCATTATCACCTGTGGACAGTGTAAGCCCCATTATCACCTGGGGTCAATGTCAGCACCATTATCACCTGTGGTCAGTGTCAGCCCCATTATCACTTCTGGACAGTGTCAGCCCCATTATCACCTGTGGTCAGTGTCAGCCCCATTATCACCTGTGGTCAGCGTCAGCCCTATTATCACATGTGGTCAGTGTCAGCCCCATTATCACCTGTGGTCAGTGTCAGCCCCAATATCACCTGTGGACAGTGTCAGCCCCATTATCACCTGTGGTCAGTGTCAGCCCCCTTATCACCTGTGGACAGTGTCAGCCCCATTATCACCTGTGGTCAGTGTCAGCCCCATTATCACCTGTGGTCAGTGTCAGCCCCATTATCACCTGTGGTCAGTGTCAGCCCCATTATCACCTGTGGACAGTGTCAGACCCAATATCACCTGTGGACAGTGTCAGACCCAATATCACCTGTGGTCAGTGTCAGCCCCATTATCACCTGTGGTCAGTGTCAGCCCCATTATCACCTGTGGACAGTGTCAGCCCCATTATCACCTGGGTTAATGTCAGCACCATTATCACCTGTGGTCAGTGTCAGCCCCATTATCACTTCTGGACAGTGTCATCCCCATTATCACCTGTGGTCAGTGTCAGCCCTATTATCACCTGTGGTCAGTGTCAGCCCCATTATCACCTGTGGACAGTGTCAGACCCAATATCACCTGTGGACAGCGTCAGACCCAATATCACCTGTGGTCAGTGTCAGCCCCATTATCACCTGTGGTCAGTGTCAGCCCCATTATCACCTGTGGTCATTGTCAGCCCCATTATCACCTGTGGTCAGTGTCAGCCCCATTATCACCTGTGGTCAGTGTCAGCCCCATTATCACCTGACGACAGTGTCAGCCCCATTATCACCTGGGGTCAATGTCAGCACCATTATCACCTGTGGTCAGTGTCAGCCCCATTATCACTTCTGGACAGTGTCAGCCCCATTATCACCTGTGGTCAGTGTCAGCCCCATTATCACCTGTGGTCAGTGTCAGCCCCATTATCACCTGTGGTCAGCGTCAGCCCATTATCACCTGTGGACAGTGTCAGCCCCATTATCACCTGTGGTCAGTGTCAGCCCCATTATCACCTGTGGACAGTGTCAGCCCCATTATCACCTGTGGTCAGTGTCAGCCCCATTATCACCTGTGGACAGTGTCAGCCCCATTATCACCTGTGGTCAGTGTCAGCCCCATTATCACCTGTGGTCAGTGTCATCCCTTATCACCTGGGGCAGTGTCAGCGCCATTACCCAGCCCCCCTCTACTGGCAGGGGGTTGGTGCTGGACCTGTAGCTCCAGCCCCCCTCTACTGGCAGTGGCTTGGTACTGGACCTGTAGCTCCAGCCCCCCTCTACTGGCAGGGGCTTGGTGCTGGACCTGTAGCTCCAGCCCCCCTCTACTGGCAGGGGTTGGTGCTGGACCTGTAGCTCCAGCCCCCCTCTACTGGCAGGGGGTTGGTGCTGGACCTGTAGCTCCAGCCCTCCTCTACTGGCAGGGGGTTGGTACTGGACCTGTAGCTCCAGCCCCCCTCTACTGGCAGGGGGTTGGTGCTGGACCTGTAGCTCCAGCCCCCCTCTACTGGCAGGGGGTTGGTGCTGGACCTGTAGCTCCAGCCCCCTCTACTGGCAGGGGGTTGGTGCTGGACCTGTAGCTCCAGCCCCCTCTACTGGCAGGGGGTTGGTGCTGGACCTGTAGCTCCAGCCCCCCTCTACTGGCAGGGGGTTGGTGCTGGACCTGTAGCTCCAGCCCCCTCTACTGGCAGGGGGTTGGTGCTGGACCTGTAGCTCCAGCCCCTTTCTACTGGCAGGGGGTTGGTGCTGGACCTGTAGCTCCAGCCCCCCTCTACTGGCAGGGGGTTGGTGCTGGACCTGTAGCTCCAGCCCCTTTCTCCTGGCAGGGGGTTGGTGCTGGACCTGTAGCTCCAGCCCCCTCTACTGGCAGGGGGTTGGTGCTGGACCTGTAGCTCCAGCCCCCTCTACTGGCAGGGGGTTGGTGCTGGACCTGTAGCTCCAGCCCCCCTCTACTGGCAGGGGGTTGGTGCCGGACCTGTAGCTCCAGCCCCCCTCTACTGGCAGGGGTTGGTGCTGGACCTGTAACTCCAGCCCCCCTCTACTGGCAGGGGGTTGGTGCGGGACCTGTAGCTCAGCCCCCTCTACTAGCAAGGGGTTGGTGCTGGACCTGTAGCTCCAGCCCCCCTCTACTGGCAGGGGGTTGGTGCTGGACCTGTAGCTCCAGCCCCCCTCTACTGGCAGGGGGTTGGTGCTGGACTTGTAGCTCCAGCACCCCTCTACTGGCAGGGAGTTGGTGCTGGACCTCCAGCCACCTCTACTGGCAGGGGGGGGGGGGTTGGTGCTGGACCTGTAGCTCCTGCCCCTCCCCCCCCCCTCTACTGGCAGGGGGTTTGTGCTAGACCTGTAGCTCCCCCCCCCCTCGACTTGCAGGGGGGTTGGTGCTGGTCCTGTAGCTAAAATCGAGTCCGAGCGCAGTTAAAAGCTCTGTACCTCAAGATACAGTCCTTGCACCACTGCTGTTCTTTTTTCTCATATCCGACATAGACAAAAACACAAGTCACAGCTTCGTGTCATCCTTTGCAGATGATACAAAAATCAGCATGAAAATTACCTCTGCTGAAGACATTGATAAACTACAAACAGATATTGACAAAGTTTTCGATTGGGCAGCAGAAAATAACATGATGTTTAACGGTGATAAATTCCAGGTACTCAGATTCGGCAAAAATGAGAATCTTAAAAATAATACAGGGTACAAAGCACAATCGAATCTGCCCATAGTAGAAAAACAGCATGTCAAGGATTTGGGGATAATGATGTCCAACGACCTAACGTTTAGGGAGCATAACCAAGCAAGTATTGCGTCAGCCAGAAAAATGATAGGATGGATTTCGAGAACCTTCAAGTCCAGAGATCCCATCACAATGGTTGTACTCTTCAAATCACTTGTGTTGTCCCGTCTTGAGTACTGCTCAGTACTCACTTCCCCTTTCAGAGCAGGAGAGATTGCTGAAATTGAGGGAATACAGAAAACATATACGGCACGCATAGACGAGATAAAGCACCTAAATTATTGGGATCGTCTCAAAGCTCTCCAAATGTACTCACTAGAAAGGAGACGAGAGAGATATCAAATAATATACACATGGAAAATACTGGAGGGACAGGTCCCAAATCTGCACAGTAGAATAACAACGTACTGGAGTGAACGACATGGAAGAAAATGCAGAATAGAATCAGTGAAGAGCAGAGGTGCCATGGGTGCAATCAGAGAACACTGTATGAACATCAGAGGTCCGCAGTTGTTCAACGTCCTCCCAGGAAGCATCAGAAATATTACAGGAATAACGGTGGACATCTTCAAGAGGAAACTAGATTGTTTCCTTCAAGGAGTGCCGGACCAAACAGGCTGTGGTGGGTATGTGGGCCTCGGGCCGCTCCAAGCAACAGCCTGGTGGACCAAACTCTCACAAGTCAAGTCTGGCCTCGGGCCGGGCTTGGGGAGTAGAAGAACTCCCAGAACCCCATCAACCAGGTATGTATACTAGTTTGCTCGTTTTGTTTGGGGAGTTCTATCCACTCGTTCACCTTTCTGGGTGCCTAACCCTGTCGATGGCAGACATAGAATGCTTCCAACCACACGGAGGTTTCTATAGGCCCTTGCCTCTTTGAGGGGGCCAGGTTCTAGTTCGTGGTCCCCGGTAGGCCAATAAGAACTCCATACACATGACTGATAGCAAAGTCTGACATTAGTATATCAGCCTGGTAAGCTCCGGGTAGCCGTAGGGGCTCCCCCCAGAAAATAATTTATAATTTTTTTTTTGGGGGGGGGAAGATTTTTTTGTCTCCTTTGTTTATTATCTCATTTTGTTGTAACCTCTACATCCTGGAGAGTGCATACCCATCCCTAACTATGTCAAGATAGAATGAAATTGGTCACCAAATAAATCAGTCACAACTGGCAGAACCTGGGACTTTGAATTTTTTTTTACTGGGTTTTTCAGAGATTTCAAATTCTATTTTCTTTGTCTCTTTAGGCGGTTTTGATGTTTAGGGACCAGATTAGGGCTTTATTACTTTTATAGAGTATACATTTTTATCTCCTAAATCATTATAATTACCCCTATATTTTTTGGGGGGGGTATTTTTTCTTGACATCATTCCAACACATATTGACCTACAACTTTCACATATTCGAGTATGAATGCCAAACAAAGTTTATTAAAACATATAAGTAAATTAGTGAATTAGAACTACTTTATTCATTGTCGATAACTTCAACTTCAATTTATCTCTAAAACTTTGAGTCAGCTTAAAAAAATTCAGTTTCTGACCGATTCTCACCATTGTTACAAATATTGTGCACAGTTGTCTCTTCTACAATCCTATTAGAATGGATTTTTCACAAACCCTAAATGTTTGTAGTTATCAATTTTTTTCTACATTTGGCGCATAATTCAAATGCCACATTGACTATTTTTTTTTTACAGTAAAGTACACTGAAAACATATTCTAAATCTATGAAAATGAAGATCATATACTATTCTGAGAACATAATAACACCAAATGAACGATTGGTGATACAGTAGTTTATATTTTTGCAGCTGATTTCAAAATCTGAAGTTTTCAATATTCAATTTTATAATTTTTTTATTTTCTTATTTTTCAGGTTACGTTTGTGATCATTTACACAGTTGCAGGATTTGCTGGTATGCACAAAAAACTGGAAAGCATTAGAGCAAATTTGAGAAATTGAACTTTGCCATCAGGTCCTGTCGTATATGTATGCCATGCACAGCTTAAGGGTTAATACAGAACTGTACTGTATAAAATGCATAAAACTTCAAACTAACAATATTTCACTAATTATAACAATAATAATATTTTAAATAAAACAACTTGTAACAGTCAATATGTACATTAAATTTTGAGTATGCCTATAAAATAAGCACAGGTCATGTCAACACGTTGGGCCTGCATGAGATGGCTGGCACCATGTGCTTCTCCTCTTCCTGGGGTAAAAACGTCGGGCTTGCGCGCAAAGGATTTTCGCGATAAATTTGAACAATTTTTACTGTTTGAACTCATTTAATATGTCAAGATGACTCAGAGCGGCATTCATGATATTGAAGGTATAAAACAAAAGAGAAAATATTTGTCAATTGATTAGAAAGTTGACTTGATAGAGAAAGCAGTGCATGGATACTCTGTCACTCTGTCAAAACTATCACCTGAGGACCACATAAAGAATATTGTGCGAGGAGCCTATGCCACGCTTTCTAACGTCAGAATTGCTTTTAAATACATGGATGGCGATATACTAAAGAAATTGTTCACGACTTTTGTTAGGCCAAAGCTAGAATATGCATCGGTTGTGTGGTGCCCATATCTTAAGAAGCACATCAACAAACTGGAAAAGGTGCAAAAACATGCTACTAAGTGGCTCCCAGAACTGAAGGGCAAGAGCTACGAGGAGAGGTTAGAGGCATTAAATATGCCAAAACTAGAAGACAGAAGAAAAAGAGGTGATATGATCACTACATACAAAATAATAACAGGAATTGATAAAATCAATAGGGAAGTTTCCTGAGACCTGGAACTTTAAGAACAAGAAGTCATAGATATAAACTAGCTAAACACAGATGCCAAAGAAATATAAGAAAAATCACTTTCGCAAACAGAGTGGTAGACGGTTGGAACAAGTTAGGGAAGAAGGTGGTAGAGGCCAAGACCGTCAGTAGTTTCAAAGCGTTATATGACAAAGAGTGCTGGGAAGACGGGACACCACGAGCGTAGCTCTCATCCTGTAACTACACTTAGGTAATTACACTCGACTCGCCCAATAATTCAACATCGGTAAAGCTACAGTTTGTGATATAAAAAAGCAGAAGGATAATATTAGGAAATTCTTTGCTCAAACTGATGCAATAGGCAACAGGAAAACATTGAGGCCTGCTAAGTATACGGATTTGGACTCGTCTGTATTTAAATGGTTTACACAGCATGGTGTGAAAGGAATTGCTGTTTCAGTTGATTCTATTAGAAAAGCAGCTGAAAGACTTGCTGTCAAGTTAAACAAAGACAATTTCAAGGCTAGCACTGAATGGGTATGTCGATCTAAAGAGAGGTATGGCATCATTAACAAGA
This sequence comes from Procambarus virginalis, assembly GCA_020271785.1. Classification (NCBI taxonomy): domain Eukaryota; kingdom Metazoa; phylum Arthropoda; class Malacostraca; order Decapoda; family Cambaridae; genus Procambarus; species Procambarus virginalis. The sequence goes on from WNGS01021481.1 coordinate 15,956, forward strand.
AAATTTGTGGCGAGGCATTAAGCGTAGGTGTTGGAAGTGCTAATGCATATAAGCATAAACTTTTTCAGCACATGATATCTAATAATCTAAGCAGGTTTAAAGTGTACAATGCAGATGTAACAGGCTTTAACTGGAAATGGCTTCAAAGAAACACTTAGGCCTTCAGGCTTGAATACTCTTGAGAAGAGTATTCCTGGTTGCAAGGTAAAGAAGGAAAGAATTTCAGCATTATTGTGCTGTAACGCAGATGGCAGTCACCGAACAAAGTACACAATTGTTGGGAAATCTGCCAACCTCAGAGCATTGAAAAACTGCATGAACAGATTACCTGTCATCTACTAGAATACAAAAAATGCCTGGTTCACACAGATTATTTTTGAGGATTGGTTCCAGAATCACTTGTAAAGAAGTAAAAAAGCAGCAGATGTAGAATTCATCCTACTGAGGTAAAGGCAATGCTGCTGACAGATAATGCTCCAGCTCACCCCATTGCTAAATTAACATCGCCTGATGGCAAAATAACATGTATGGCTTTACCACCAAACACTACATCTGTAATACAGCCCATGGATTAAGGGGGTCATCTATGCTCTCAAAAGGCTTTATAAAAGAGCGATGAATTCAGACAATATGGAAGTTCTGCTCTCTGAGGAAGACGAGATGCTTAACCACTGCACTGCGCAACGCGCTTGTAGGAGCTCGACGGGTGGTGCGTAACGCGCCTCAGGGATCTTATAGGTATAGCGTATGATTCAAAACTCCCACAGATGCATGGGGTTCACATCAGCTTCCTCAGGGCTCTTGTAAACAGATGCCATTTAAAAAAAAATCGTGGGCAACGTTCCTGGGTGTAAGAGCCTCAGTACTGAGTGAGCAACCAAGGCTGGGGCACGCAACATGAGCTCACAGCACTGCTGTTCAGCTTGTGACCACAGCATCGCCGAATAATGTTAAAATATATATGTAACTGGTATTACTTAGCCATGATAGTATTACAGAAGAGCCTGAGTGTGATAATGACTGTGTACAATGTTCAAATGTCAGTGAATCAATGCTCTTCAAGATGTTCACAGCGCTAGCCACAGCACCACAGCATTATTTCGTCCATCTAGGAATCTTCAAACGACTTCATATGTTCCTTTACAAAATAAATGTGTGGTCGATTATTCATTTACAGGACTTAGTGACCAGGATTGTGGTGATAATTAGTGCTGTGCATAGTATTGTGGGAGGTGGAATTTTGGTGAGGGAGGGAGGGAATCGAGGTAGCATCAGTGTGTGGCAGCCACTCTTGTTTTGCTCACCATACTAGCTTAGTGGTTCACTATTGTGAACACAAATGTAGATACTTATATATAATGTGTGTGTGTATATAGTGTAATAACAGCAATAGGAGTATGTTGGGAGGAGCCATTTTGGTGAGGGAGGTGGCGTCGTACTCGTAGCATTTTAGTCTGCTGTGTGACTTGGCATGCAGTGTATGGTGGCCACTGTACTGTTTGGACACAATACCAGCTTAGTTGTAGAGTTATGGTGAAAAACATGTTGATATTTATACATAATGTGTGTAAATAGTGTAATAAAAACAATAACAGTATGGTGGGAGGAGGAATGTTGGCGAATAAGGTGTTTGAGGAGTGAAGGAGGGCTGGCTGGATATGGCAGCTCAATCATGTTTTTTAAGCTCACCATACCAACTTAGTGGTTCGTTATGGTAAACACATATGTAGATGGGAATATACAATGTGTGAATATTGTGTAATAACAGCAAAAGCACTGTTTGATTGATCGTAGTATATAATATATATGTCACATATATAAGCCCCATAATTTTGAGCATAGCGATGAACCCCGAGCGCTCCATCGCCTAGTACCCATAATTTGCTCAACTTCCCAGCTCCATCACGGCTAAAGTATGTCACATACAATATTTATTTTTTTAGTTTCCCGTGACCAGAGACTTTATTTTAACAATACTGTATTAGAAGAGAAAAAAAATTTTGCCAAGAATTTATTTCCTGCGCACAGGAAGGGTTGCCATATTTTGAGCCTGAGCAGCACAGTGACTAATAAGGATACAAAGGTTAGTAGAACAATAGAAAACTTCAAGAAATATTCAATTAAGGATGCAATTTACAACTAGGCCAAAGAATGGAGCGAGTTGAAGGTCACCACATTAAAGAATGCATGGAATAAAATTCTGGGTCCGGTACCTGGTTAGAATGAAGACAAAGATTACTATGAATTTGAGGGCTTTGATAATGTGATTTTTGAGACATTCAGAGATGCAGGTGAGGAAGATTTGCAACTTTCTGATGTGAATGCGTGGTTAGATAATGATGCTGATGATCCAGGTTATGGTGAATTAACTGATAATGAGATTATCCAGTGTGTTACTGGTAATAATGATGAGCATGTGGAAGAGGAAGATGACAGTGTGTTATCTATTCCATACGCTGCATCATTGCAAAAGGTTAATGATCTACTTGATTTGGTTGCTGTAACTGATAATGAAGAGCTGACAGATTATTACCTGCACCTAAAGGACATGAAAGATATTATATCTTTGTGGTTGGCACAACAAAGAGACAAACTATGATTCAAAAGTTTTTGGTATGATCTCACAGCAGACCTACAGGACCAGCACCCAGCACTAGCAAGGACACACCTGAGGATGCCCAAGCAACTGGACCAGCACCCAGCACTAGCAAGGACTCACTTTCCGAGGATGCCCAGGCAACTGAACCAGCACCTGGCACTAGCAAGGACTCACCTTCCGAGGATGCCCAGGCAACTGGACCAGCACCCAGCACTAGCAAGGATTCACCTTCCGAGTTCCGAGGATGCCCAGACAACTGGACCAGCACCCAGCACTAGCAAGGTCTCACCTGAGGATTTCCAGGCAACTAGACCAGCACCCAGCACTAGCCATAACTTACCTGAGAGTGCCAATTGAGCTGTACAGCACAGTTCTAATGACACTAAATGTACAAAGTGTACTTTAAGTGATATACGTGTACAGTAGTAGTGTGATTCTAGTGGTCTGTACTTTATGTACTGTCTGTACTTTATGTACAGACTGTAGTGTATAATGTACATTTGGTAGAAAAGTTACTGTTCTTTAAACAATTTATATTCATATCATATGTGTGGCACTCTCAGGATATTGAGACTAACAAAGTTTGCACTACACAACTTGCACTGAATAGAACAGTGCAAGAAAGATATGCAACTCACTTATGCACAAGTGACCAAGGAGAAGGAAAAATTGGAAGAAGCAGTAAAGGAAGCCCAACACTGCAGCAAAGAGGATAAAACAAACATTAGGCTAGAAGTGAGGAAAGAATTGGCATCCAACCCGAAGTTGGTGCAAAACACAGTTGATCGGAGTAAGTCCCTGATAATTTTGGTTGCAAAGAAAAAGAGATAACATCTAGGTCAGAAAGAGCTGTAGAAGAAGCAAAAGTAGTAGATAAAATTGTTGGCCTCGTGGAAGGTCTTACAACCATAGAGAATGTGAACGACTACAGGAGAATAGGCAGATATGTAAAAGGGAAAGATCGACCTTTAAGGATCACCCTAAATGGTGCCAAACAGATGGAAGAAGTACTAAGGAATGCTAAAAAATTACGCAATGATGAGGATGGGAAAGTGAGATCGTTAAGACGAGATCTTTCAAAATAAGATAGAGAGAAGCTGAAGCTGAACCTCGCCGAGGCAAAACGTTTAAATGAGAGCAGGAATGAAGAAGATATCAATTCTTTTTTCTACAAAGTGATAGGGGTAGGCAGACCAGTAAAGTGGTACATAAAAGCAAACCAACAAAATCATTAGAGAAAGGGGGAGTGAAAAATAAGAAGAGGGGGAACAAGTTCCTGAAGATGGCATACACCAACATAGATGGAGTAAGGTCAAAGATACTGGAGTTAAGTGATATAATACAGCTGCAGACACCAGACATTGTTACACTCACGGAGACAAAACTTGAAGATGTTATTTTAAATGAGGTCATATTCCCAAGGGGCTACTCAATTTGGAGACGGGACAGAAAAATCAGGAAAGGCAGTGGCGTTGCTGTGCTGGTGAAAGAACACCTAAAGGTGAACGAAATAATGACTGCCAATCCACAAGAAGTTGATATAATAGCACTAGAGATCTGCCATGAGGATGATAAACTAATGATCATAAATGCATACAGTCCACCGCTAAGCAGCACATGGTCAAAAGAGGAGCTAGATAGTAAATGAGAAGGTCTTATAACAATAATGAGAGAGATCATAGCAAGAGCGGATAACGATAGTTCACGGCTGTTGATAGTCGGCAACTTCAACTTGAAATCCATAGACTGGGAAGCATATGAAGCTAAAACAGAAGATTTCTGGACCTGTAAATTTGTAGACCTCATCCTAGAAACATTCTTGTATCAACATGTTAAACAAGCTACGAGGATGAGGGAAGAGGACGTTCCCTCCATGCTAGATTTTATATTTACCAGGAAGGAGGAAGAAATATTTAACATTCAGTACCTTCCTCCCTTGGGTAAAAGTGACCATGTCTTTTTGGGAATAAAGTATGCAATGCGATATAATCTGGAAGAAAATATGACGGACGATGCAATTGAAAAGCCTGACTTTAGGAGAGGACATTATGGCAACCTTAGAAAATTTTTTAGTGAGTATAATTGGACAGACTTGTTGCTAGGCAAGGAAGTGAATGAGATGTATGTAAAGTTTTGTGAAATATATGATATAGGCACAAAAAAATTTGTACCAAAACAGAGAAGCAGAACTAGGAAACAGGATTGGTTCAACAGAAAGTGCGAGAGGGCCAGAGACCAAAAGACACAAAAATGGAATCAATACAGGAAGAGGCCAAACCCCCAAACATACCAGCGATACAAAGATGCGAGAAACAACTACACGGCAGTGAGGAGAGAGTCAGAAAGAAATTTTGAAAAAGGGATTGCAGACAAATGTAAAACAGAACCAGGTCTATTCTATAAATTCATAAACAACAAATTGCAGATAAATGATAATATTCAGAGGTTGAAAATGGGAAATAGATTCACGGAAAATGAAAAGGAAATGTGTGAAACCTTAAACAAAAAGTTCCAAAGTGTGTTTGTACAAAATGAAATCTTCAGGGAACCAGATACAATAAGAATTCCAGAGAACAACATAGACCACATAGAGGTGTCTAGAGACGAAGTGGAAAAAATGCTCAAGGAGCTAAATAAGAACAAAGCAGTTGGTCCAGATGGAGTTTCACCATGGGTTCTGAGAGAATGTGCACCTGAGCTCAGCATTCCTCTTCAACTGATTTTTCAGGCATCCCTGTTTACAGGAGTTGTAGCTGATGTGTGGAAAAAGGCTAACATAGTTCCAATCTACAAAAGTGGAAGCAGGGAAGACCCCCTTAATTATAGACCGGTATCATTGACAAGTGTAATAGTCAAAATACTGGAAAAAATAATTAAATCTAAATGGGTAGAACACCTGGAGAGAAATGATATACTGTAATATCAGACAGACAGTATGGTTTTCGTTCTGGAAGATCCTGTGTATCAAATTTACTCAATTTCTATGATCGAGCAACAGAGATATTACAGGAAAGAGATGGTTGGGTTGACTGCGTCTATCTGGACCTAAAAAAGGCTTTCGACAGAGTTCCACATAAGAGGTTGTTCTGGAAACTGGAAAATATTGGAGGAGTGACAGGTACGCTTCTAACATGGATGAAAAATTTTCTGACTGATAGAAAAATGAGGGCTGTGATCAGAGGCAATGTATCGGACTGGAGAAATGTCACAAGTGGAGTACCACAGGGTTCAGTTCTTGCACCAGTGATGTTTATTGTCTACATAAATGATCTACCAGTTGGTATACAGAATTATATGAACATGTTTGCTGATGATGCTAAGATAATAGGAAGGATAAGAAACTTAGATGATTGTCATGCCCTTCAAGATGACCTGGACAAAATAAGTATATGGAGCACCACTTGGCAAATGGAATTTAATGTTAATAAATGCCATGTTATGGAATGTGGAATAGGAGAACACAGATCCCACACAACCTATATATTATGTGAGAAATCTTTAAAGAATTCTGATAAAGAAAGAGATCTAGGGGTGGTTCTAGATAGAAAACTATCACCTGAGGACCACATAAAGAATATTGTGCGAGGAGCCTATGCCACGCTTTCTAACTTCAGAATTGCTTTTAAATACATGGATGGCGATATACTAAAGAAATTGTTCACGACTTTTGTTAGGCCAAAGCTAGAATATGCAGCGGTTGTGTGGTGCCCACATCTTAAGAAGCACATCAACAAACTGGAAAAGGTGCAAAGACATGCTACTAAGTGGCTCCCAGAACTGAAGGGCAAGAGCTACGAGGAGAGGTTAGAGGCATTAAATATGCCAAAACTAGAAGACAGAAGAAAAAGAGGTGATATGATCACTACATACAAAATAGTAACAGGAATTGATAAAATCGATAGGGAAGATTTCCTGAGACCTGGAACTTTAAGAACAAGAGGTCATAGATATAAACTAGCTAAACACAGATGCCAAAGAAATATAAGAAAATTCACTTTCGCGAACAGAGTGGTAGACGGTTGGAACAAGTTAGGAGAGAAGGTGGTGGAGGCCAAGACCGTCAGTAGTTTCAAAGCGTTATATGACAAAGAGTGCTGGGAAGACGGGACACCACGAGCGTAGCTCTCATCCTGTAACTACACTTAGGTAATTACAACTTAAAGTTACCCTAGTGTTCCAGTGCAGACAAGAATATTCAAGATAGCCGCCAGCAAGAGGAAAAACAGAGTTTGATTTTGGGGGATTCAATGAAGAAAGCATTGATATAAGCAGTCTACACAACAAGTTGGCAAAATTAGATACCATAGTGAACTCTCATGTAGTAAATTGAACGATTTAATTTCAATGAATGAAATGAATTTAATGAAAGATTTCAATTTACAATTAGTAAATTGAAAGAAAGTAATGACTAGTTGTGTAGCAAAGTTTTATGTCTTGAGGGTTTAGTGAAAGACTTGTGCAAGGACAAGACTCAATTGGAAACAAATTGCAAAGCCATGGAAGAGGAAAATAAACTCTTAAAAATAGCTTTGGAAGAAGTTAAAGCAAATTTAAACATAAATGACTACAATAGGTTAGGTAAGGAAATTCAACAGGAGAAACAGCTTTTGTCAGCACAGATGGAGGAAGTTACACAGGGAATAGAACAGTGCAAGAAGGATATGCAACTAACCTATGCACAAGTGGCCAAGGAGAAGGAAAAAATTGAAGAAGCAGTAAAGGAAGCCAAACACTGCAGCAACCAAGATAAAACAAACATTAGGATGGAAATGAGGAAGGAATTGGCATCTAACCTGAAGTTGGTACAAAACACAGTTGATCGGAGCAAGTCCCTGATAATTTTTGGTTGCAAAGAAAAGATAATATCTAGGTCAGAAAGAGCTGTAGAAGAAGAGAAAGTAGTAGATAAAGTTGTTGGCCTCGTGGAAGGTCTTACTACCATAGAGAATGTCTGTGACTGCAGGAGAATAGGCAGGTACATGAAAGGGAAAGATCGATCTTTGAGGATCACCCTAAACGGTGCCAAATAGATGGAAGAAGTACTAAGGAATGCTAGAAAATTACAAAGTGATGAGGATGGGAAAGTGTGATCGTTAAGACGAGATCTTTCAAGAGAAGACAGAGAGAAGCTGAAACTAAACCTCATAGAGGTAAAAAACTAAATGAGAGCAGAAATGAAGAAGAAATCAATTCTTTTTTCTACAAATTGATAGGGGAAGGCAGGCCTGTAAAATGGTACAAAAAGGCAAACCAACAAAATTGCTAGAGAGAGGGGGTAGTGATGAATAAGGAGAGGGGGAACATGTTCCTGAAAATAGTATACACCAATGTAGATGGAGTGAGATCGAAGATACTGGAGTTAAGTGATGTAATACAGCTTCAGACACCAGACATTGTTGCACTCACGGAGACATAACTTGAAGATGTTATTTTAAATGAGGTCATGTTCCCAAGGGGATACTCAATTTGGAGACAGGACAGAAAAATTAGGAAAGGTGGTGGCGTTGCTGTGATGGTTAAAGAACACCTAAAGGTGAACGAAATAATGATTGCCAATCCACGAGAAGTTGACGTAATAGCACTAGAGATTTCCTATGAGGATGATAAACTAATGATCATAAATGCACATAGTCCACCGCCATGCAACACATGGACAAAGGAGGAGCTAGATAGTAAACGAGAGGGTCTTATAACAATAATGAGAGAGATTATAGTAAGAGCAGATAAATATAGATCACGACTGTTGATAGTCGGCAACCTCAACTTAAAATCCATAGACTGGGAAGCATACAAAGCTAGAACAGAGGATTTTTGGACCAGTAGATTTGTAGACCTCATCCTGGAAACATTCTTGTATCAACATGTTAAACAAGCTACGAGGATGAGGGAAGGGGACGTTCCCTCCATGCTAGATTTGATATTTACCAGGAAGGAGGAAGAGATATTTGATATTCAGTACCTTCCTCCCTTGGATAAAAGTGACCATGTCTTTTTGGGAATAAAGTATGCAATGCATTATAATCTGGTAGAAAATAAGGAGGTTGAAGCAGTTGAAAAAGCTGACTTCAGGAGAGGACACTATGGCAACCTTAGACATTTTTTTAGTGAGTATAATTGGACAGACTTGTTGCTAGGCAAGGAAGTAAATGAGATGTATGTAAACTTTTGTGAAATATATGATAAAGGCACAAAAAAATTTATACCAAAGCAGAGATACAGAACTAGGAAACAGGATTGGTTTGACAGAAATTGCAAGAGGGCCAGAGACCAAAAGACACAAAAATGGAATCAATATAAGAAGAGGCCAAACCCCCAAACATACAAGCGATACAAAGATGCGAGAAACAACTACACGTCAGTGAGGAGAGAGGAAGAAAAAATTTTTGAAAAAGAAATTGTGGACAAATGCAAAACAGAACCAGGTCTATTCTATAAATTCATAAACAACAAATTGCAGGTAAAGGATAATATTCAGAGGTTGAAAATGAGAAATAGATTCACGGAAAAAGAAAAAGAAATGTGTGAAACATTAAACGAAAAGTTCCAAAGTGTGTTTGTACAAAATGAAATCTTCAGGGAACCAGACACAATAAGAATTCCAGAGAACAACAGAGCACATAGAGGTGTCTAGAAACGAAGTGGAAAAAATGCTCAAGGAGCTAAGTAAGAACAAAGCAGTTGGTCCAGATGGAGTTTCACCCTGGGTTCTGAGAGAATGTGCACCTGAGCTCAGCATTCCACTTCAACAGATTTTTCAGGCATCCATGTTTACAGGAGTTGTAGCTGATGTGTGGAAAAAGGCTAACATCGTTCCAATCTACAAAAGTGGCAGCAGGGAAGACCCCCCTCAATTATAGACCTGTATCATTAACAATTGTAATTGTCAAAATATTGGAAAAAATAATTAAAACTAAATGGGTAGAACACCTGGACAAAAACAATATAATATCAGACAGACAGTATGGTTTTCGATCTGGAAGATCCTGTGTAACGAATTTACTCAGTTTCTATGATCGAGCCACAGAGATTTTATAGGAAAGAGATGGTTGGGTTGACTGCATCTATCTGGACCTAAAAAAGGCTTTTGACAGAGTTCCACATAAGAGGTTGTTCTGGAAACGAACATATTGGAGGGGTGACAGGTAAGCTTCTAACATGGGTGAAAAATTTCCTAACTGATAGAAAAATGAGGGCCGTAATCAAAGGCAATGTGTCGGATTGGAGAAATGTCCCAAGTGGAGTACCATAGGGTTCAGTTCTTGGACCGGTATTGTTCATTGTCTACATAAACGATCTACCAGATGGAATACAGAATTATATGAACATATTTGCTGATGATGCTAAGATAATAGGAAGAATAAGAAACCTAGACGATTGTCATGCCCTTCAAGAAGATCTGGACAAAATAAGTATATGGAGCAATACTTTGCAAATGGAATTTAATGTGAATAAATGCCATGATATGGAATGAGGAATTGGAGAACATCGACCCCACACAACCTATAAATTATGTGAGAAATCTTTAAAGAATTCTGACAAAGAAAGGGATCTAGGGGTGGTTCTAGATAGAAAACTGTCACCTGAGGACCACATTAAGAACATTGTGCAAGGTGCCTATGCTACACTTTCTAATTTCAGAATTGCTTTTAAATACATGGATGGTGAAATACTATAGAAATTGTTCACGACTTTTGTAAGACCAAAGCTGGAATATGAGGCAGTTGTATGGTGCCCATATTTTAAGAAGCACATCAACAAACTGGAAAAGGTGCAAAGACATGCCACTAAGTGGCTCCCAGAAGTAAAGGACAAGAGGGGTCCGTCTAATTACCACAAGCTTCACAAAGCTTCCTGGCAATACGTTAGTAATGAATAAATATGATATGTTAGGTTAGGCTGACTTAATCTAACCTAACCTAACCTAACCTAACCTAACCTAACCTAACCTAACCGACGCTTGGATCATCGACTTGATTTGGCATCACCAGCTCTTTATTTTTGTCTAATTTCTTTATAAAAAGATACTTTTCAGATTAAAATTATATTTTTTCGTGTTGTACATTCAGCACCAACATTATAATGAGTAAATATAACATATTTATTCATTACTAACGTATTGCCAGGAAGCTTTGTGAAGCTTGTGGTAGCTTGTGGTAATTAGACGGACCGGACAAGAGCTATGAGGAGAGGTTAGAGGCATTAAATATGAAAAACTAGAAGATAGAAGAAAAAGAGGTGATATGATCACCAAGTACAAAATAGTAACAGGAATCGATAAAATTGATAGGGAAGAATTCCTGAGACCCGGAACTTCAAGAACAAGAGGTCATAGATTTAAACTAACGAAACAAAGCTGCCAGAGAAATATAAGAAAATTCACTTTTGTAAACAGAGTGGTAGACAGATGGAATAAATTAGGTGAGGTGGTGGAGGCCAAAACCGTCAGTAATTTCAAAGCATTATATGACAAAGAGTGCTGGGAAGATGGGACACCACGAGCATAGCTCTCATCTTGTAACTACACTTAGGTAATTGCACTTAGGTAATTACAACTCAACTGGTAAGGTAAGTACAGTACTGCAACGTGCCATTTCAATTTATTTCATTTCAATATAAATTCTTCGTTATTTAAATTTTTCATAAGGCAAATGTGTACTGATATATGCATTAATGTGATTGTATTTTTTTTTGGGGGGGGGAAGGGGGTTGCTGGGGCTAAATGGATGGAATGAATTCCACACTGGAATAAATCGGCTATGCCCCATATAGTTCATTCAAGCAAGGACACACTGTATTACTCATTTAATTTCTATATTTACTGTCTACATTTAAGGTCATCTAATTTCATGCATTTCTTTGATAAAGTGTTTACTTGTGTCCTTTATGATCTTGGTTAATTGTCAGTGTTGGCCCCATTAACCTTAAATTATAGTATGTTACTCTATATTCTAATATGTTCCAAAAAAATGTTATGAGGAGCAGTTCACTTGCTTTTCTAAATTACACCTTGTATTTCCATTCTGTAATTAATGTAAATAAACTATTGTACTGTTGCTAGAACTACTGACTCCATAATGTCTGTGCTTGTCATCCTTAAGTATCACCTTCTTTGTATTAATTTTTTATTTTTCTTCAACACTCATTTTGTTAGCTTACTACTCTTATAGTATTAAGTGTTTTACCCCCTCACAACATTAATTAAAAATTTTCTATATTATTATTAATTTTGCCCGAAACGCTTTGCATAATAGTGGCTTCATTAACATGTGTAGCTCCTGTCCTTTCAATTGAACAATGCTCTTATGTTCTTTGTACACACAATCTTTTGAATAAATAATATTATTATTATTTACACACAGAAAATCACACAAAAGTGATATACATCAATGAGAAAATTCACTGGGGTTGTGAGGCGATGCAAACCTGCAATGTTTGCATCACCTCACAGCCCCAGTGGAGTGTTCATTGATGTATATCACCTTAGTGTGGTTTTCTGTGTAGTATCTTGGCATACAGTGTTCAACTACAACACTTTACCCCTTCAACTGAGTGCTTGGGGGGTCTTACGTAAAACTTGGACTGGCTTCAAGACTTCCTGTGATATAAGGATATCACAGACTTCCTGTGATATAAGGAAATCTGATTGCAAAGACTTTAAGGAAGTCAGTGGTGGTACAGTGGTAGAGTATGCAGCTGACAATGCCTTGGTCGTGGGTTTGCAACACCACACAGTCCCAGGGGATTTTCTCATTATTATAAATATGATCAATATGCTATAGGCCTATTTGCACACCCCAACAATGCCATAGACCTATTTCCACACCCCAACAATTGCATGTTGGGGTGTAAGACAATGGTGGAGCAGAAAGTACTCCAGTACTTACGGAGGATGATGAGAGTGCGAGGAACAAGTCAGGTGGAGCCAGTGACCTTCAACACAGTTTTGTCTCTCCCTCGTGGTATATCCTCAATGTCTTCAGTGGTGTGGCCTCACCACACACTTACACTGCCACAAGTGTCCTGAGAGTACTGTGGGAGGGACAATTTGGCGGGTATTGTGGACACAGGTCTTTAAGACAGGCGAACTTCACGAGTCTTGGACACGTCGCATAGCAACCTTTGTTGTGATGACGTCACTCGTTCGCTCGCTTACACGCCATGTTGCTCTTCCCATTTTCTTTGGTTACTGATTTTTGCCGACCTTTAATTAACTTGAGAGCCACTAATATTGGTGGCCTCAATGAGGACAGGAAGCTGGCGGCTTGTCAAACGTCCCCCATTTGCCCGGATGATCTTTTCTATCTGTATTTTAAAAGCTAATAGAGTTTTGGCGTTTACCTTACCTACTCTTCGGCGAGTAGGCAGTTCCACGGGTTTACAACATACAGGTATTTTTGTTGAGATATATACAAGAGTTGTTACATTCTTGTACAGCCACTAGTACGCATAGCGTTTCGGGCAGGTCCCTGGAATACGATCCCCGCCGCGAAGAATCGTTTAATAAAAAGCATTTCAAAAAGGTGAAAAAGCATCTCCTGTTTTCTGTCCTACATTGTAGCTTGTTGAGCTCGAACCCGAAAATCTGACCTTTTGAAGAAAGTGTCCATATTGACATCGTCCAAATTGTTTAGTATTTGAAAGGTTTCGATGAGCTCCGCCCTGTCATGCCTGGTTTGCAGTGCTATATATATATTTATTTATTTATATATATATACAAGAAGGTACATTGGGATTGTGAGGATACATAGCATAGTAATTACATTCTTGTAAAGCCACTAGTATGCGCAGCGTTTTCGGCAGGTCCTTAATCTAAGAAAATTTTAAGTAGATAAATACAAGCAAAATTTATAAAAATGCTAACAGATACATAGCAAGAAAAAATTATGATGAGAGAAATTTGTAGGTATATTAAGGCACATAGGTAGCTCAGATGGATTGCAATGACAGCTTGAATGGCAGTTAACAAAAATTAGTAGGCACAATACAGTATATGGCTAGCACAAAAGCACATAAAAAGAAGACAGCAATGAACACAGTGATAGAGTTGTTTGGATTAAGTACATAAAGATTGGGTAACACTAGATACAAAGCAAATTTAAAGCTCAGTGTAGGAAACTACGAAGATGAAATAAGGTATTTTTTGTTATTGTTTTTGAATGAGGCAAAAGTTTGACAGCTTTTCAATTTACTAGGGAATGAGTTCCATAGACTAGGTCCCTTAATTTGCATAGAGTGTTTATACAGATTTAGTTTGACTCTGGGGATATCAAAGAAATATTTATTTCTGTTGTGGTGATAATGGGTTCTATTACATCTGTCCAGGGAGAGTTTCAGAGCATGGTTTGCCTTTAAGAACAGGGTTTTGTAAATGTAGTTGACACAAGAGAATGTGTGGAGGGAGTTAATATTTAGCAAGTTTAGGGATTTAAACAAGGGAGCTGAGTGTTGTCTGAAAGCAGAATTTGTTATTAGTCTGATAGCAGATTTTTGCTGGGTGATGATGGGCTTAAGGTGGTTTGCAGTGGTAGACCCCCATGCACAGATACCATAATTAAGATAGGGGTAGATTAGTGCATAATAGAGAGAGAGGAGAGCAGAGTTAGGAACATATATCTGATATTGGAGAGTATACCAACTGTCTTAGAGACTTTCTTAGTTATGTGTTGAATGTGGGTGCTGAAGTTGAGTCTCTTGTCTAGGAATAGGCCAAGAAACTTGCCATCATTTTTATTACTGATGTTAATGTTGTCTATCTGTAGCTGAATTGCATTCGATGATTTGCTTCCAAATAAGATGTAGTAAGTCTTTTCTATGTTAAGTGTTAGTTTGTTAGTTGACATCCATAAGTGGACTTTTTTTATTCATTCTTCACAACATTATTTAGCGTATGTGCGTTGAGGTCTGAATAGATGAGAGTAGTATCATCAGCAAACAATATAGGTTTAAGAATATTAAAGACATTAGGCAGATCATTGATATATATAAGAAATAGAAGAGGTCCTAAGATACTGCCCTGTGGCACTCCAACGGTAATTGGTAGATTGGTAATTGGTATGTACCTTACCTCAAGGTAAGGTACATACCTTACCTCAAGGTAAGGTACATACATACAAGGGATTTTACAAAGAATGATGGATTTATAGATAGAGCTCGTACATACAATGCCTAAAGCCACTATTACGCAAAGCGTTTCGGGCATGAAAAACTTAAATGACTAAAATTTAATACTAATTGAGTATAAAGAATAAAATGTGTTGAGAACAAATTTAAATAGAGATAAAAAAGGGGGAAACATGGCTGAAAAAGCAGCACAAATACAATTAGGTCGACAAACAGCGTTGTTTAAAAAACAGACATGGATTGACAATAGAGGGGTAAGGTAGGTTACAGGGAATTTATTAGGTAGTGATTCGTTTTATCTTAAACTGGTTGAGAGAGGTACAGTCTTTAACATGGTTGGGAAGGTCATTCCACATTCTGGGTCCCTTGATTTGTAGAGCATTTCTAGTTTGATTAAGCCGTACTCTTGGAATATCAAAACTGTATTTATTTCTGGTGTGGTGCTCATGGGTTCTGTTACAACCTTCACTGAAGCTTTTGAGGTCAGGATTGGCATTACAGTTCAGCGTTTTATATATGTATAATACACATGAAAGAATGTGCAGTGACTTAATATCTAACATATTCAGAGATTTGAGTAGGGGTACCGAGTGATGTCTGGGGCCTGAGTTGGATATTGTCCTAATAGCAGCTTTGTGTTGAGTAATTAGAGGACGTAAATGATTTTGGGTAGTAGAACCCCAAGCACAAATACCATAGTTGAGATATGGATAGACGAGGGGGTAATAGAGAGTCACCATGGCAAGGCGGGGTACATAATATCTGATCTTAGAAAGAATGCCAACAGTTTTTGAAACTTTTTTTGATATATTTAGAATGTGTCCCTGGAAATTCAGCTTGTGGTCAATGAGAACGCCAAGGAATTTGCCATCTAATTTATTACAAATTTGGGTATTGTTTATTTTGAGATTTATTTGATTAGAGGATTTATTGCCAAACAGAATATAGAAAATTTTGTCAATGTTAAGGGTGAGTTTGTTGGTAGTTAGCCAAAGATGGACTTTATTTATCTCAGTATTTACTGTGGCATTTAGAGCAAGGGGGTCAGGACTGGAGTAAATGAAGGTTGTGTCGTCAGCAAATAGAATTGGTCTAAGGTGTTGGGAGGCATTTGGAAGGTCATTAATGTAGATGAGAAAGAGGAAAGGGCCAAGTATGCTGCCCTGAGGAACACCAATGTTGATAGGTAGTGTGGGAGAAATTGAATTATTCACAGAAACATACTGGAGCCTGTCAGTAAGGTAAGATTTGAGGTATTGCAGGGAGTGTCCTCTGACTCCATAATGATGTAATTTAAGAAGAAGGTTTTGGTGGTTGACAGTGTCAAAAGCCTTACGCAGGTCCACAAATAACCCAACAGGGAACTCATTTTTATCAAGAGCTGCATGAATCAAGTTAATCATACTAATAAGTGCATCGTTAGTGCTTTTTTTGGATCTGAAGCCATATTGACAAGAGCTAAGTATATTGTGTTTGGCTAGATGAGAGTAAAGCTGCTTGTAGATTAGTTTTTCAAATATTTTTGACAAGTTAGGCAGGATTGATATAGGTCTGTAGTTGTTAACATCTGTGAGATCACCACATTTGTGGACAGGGGTTACTCTCGCTTTTTTTAGAATATCTGGAAAGGTTTGGAGTTCAAGTGACTTGTTGAAGAGCAATGCAATAGCAGGGGCTAAAGATCTGGAGGCTTTTTTGTAAATGAAAGTTGGTATCTCCTCAAGGGCACTAGACTTGGTATTAAGGGAAAGGATTATGTCAGTAACATCAGTGGAGTTAGTAGGCATTAGGTACAGAGACTGTGGATAGTTACCTGTAAGATAGTCCTGAATATTAGTACTGGACGATGGAATATCATTTGCAAGGGATGACCCAATGGAAGAGAAGAACCTATTGAACTCAAGAGCAGTGTCAGAGGCTGAGAGCCGGCCATCATTATTTGATAGGAGTATTGGTTTGTTATTTATAATCTTCTTTGATCCCAATATTTAAGAAATTGTGCTCCATGTTTTCTTAATATTGCCCTTTGTGTGGGTAAATTTGTCTTCGTAGTATTTAATTTTGGCTCTCCTAATTATTTTAGAGAGCAATGATGAGTAATTCTTTGAGAATTCTTGGAGACAATTCCTAACCTATACTTCTTCTCAAGGTCATGTTTATTATTAATGGATTAAGTATCCCCTTTGTAAGCCAAGGATTGTTTAGCCTTTTAGTTGTGACTTGTTTCTTTAGCATAGGACAGTGGGTGTTATAAAGGCTGAGAGTTTGTGACGACTTATATATGATTTTGAACTAGCTCATCAAGATTGTACTTGCTTAGCTAAAGAATTGTGGGTTCAGTCCCTGAGCCAATTATGTGCCTCTGTAACCCTTTCCACTACCGCCCACAAGAGGGGTAGGGTGCATAATAAATGAACTAAAACTAAACTGNGGGCAGCACCACTCATCCTGTGAGTGGACACACCGCCATAGTGACAGTATGGGCAGCGCCACTCATCCTGTGAGTGGACACACCACCATAGTGACAGTATTGGGCAGCGCCACTCATCCTGTGAGTGGACCACCACCCATAGTGACAGTATTGGGCAGCGCCACTCATCCTGTGAGTGGACACACCGCCATAGTGACAGTATTGGGCAGCGTCACTCATCCTGTGAGTGGACACACCCCATAGTGACAGTATTGGGCAGCACCACTCATCCTGTGAGTGGACACACCGCCATAGTGACAGTATTGGGCAGCGTCACTCATCCTGTGAGTGGACACCACCACCATAGTGACAGTATTGGGCAGCGCCACTCATCCTGTGAGTGGACCACACCGCCATAGTGACAGTATGGGGCAGCGCCACTCATCCTGTGAGTGGACACACCACCATAGTGACAGTATTAGGCAGCGCCACTCATCCTGTGAGTGGACACACCACCATAGTGACAGTATTGGGCAGCGCCACTCATCCTGTGAGTGTACACACCGCCATAGTGACAGTATTGGGCAGCGTCACTCATCCTGTGAGTGGACACACCACCATAGTGACAGTATTGGGCAGCACCACTCATCCTGTGAGTGGACACACCGCCATAGTAACAGTATTGGGCAGCGTCACTCATCCTGTGAGTGGACACACCACCATAGTGACAGTATTGGGCAGCGCCACTCATCCTGTGAGTGGACACACCACCATAGTGACAGTATTGGGCAGCGCCACTCATCCTGTGAGTGGACACACCACCATAGTGACAGTATTGGGCAGCGCCGGCTTATATGGTTTATCATCTTCTACTTTAGTCTGGGGTCCAACCCATTCTCACGCAGGTGGGAAGAATCCGTTTTCTGTAAATGCATCGAACTGCGTTTTAGCACGCATGTTGATGCGTTTTACATGCGTATAACGCGCCTGCACGTTCGTGAATGCACAAAAGGTGTATCTCCATGTACACTGGCGTGCCTGAGCGCGCGAGCGTGCGTGGGGTCAACATTCGGCCTTGCCAAGGTGAACGGAGGACATTACTCCCAGCGTGATGGTGGCGGACCTGTGTTTTTTATATATTTTTGTATATTATAGGAACCTTTATTTACTAACGTATTACAGAATAAACGTTACGTTAACATGAAGCAGTCTCCGTGGTGTAGTGGTAAGACACTCGCCTGGCGTTCCGCGAGCGCTATGTCATGGGTTCGTATCCTGGCCGGGGAGGATTTACTGGGCGTAATTCCTTAACTGTAGCCTCTGTTTAACTCAACAGTAAAATGTGTACTTGGTTGTAACAACGATTCTTCGCGGCGGGGATCGTATCCCAGGGACCTGCCCGAAACATTCTTCGCGGCGGGGATCGTATCCCAGGGACCTGCCCGAAACGCTACGCGTACTA
This sequence comes from Procambarus virginalis, assembly GCA_020271785.1. Lineage (NCBI taxonomy): Eukaryota > Metazoa > Arthropoda > Malacostraca > Decapoda > Cambaridae > Procambarus > Procambarus virginalis. The sequence goes on from WNGS01021481.1 coordinate 34,547, forward strand.
GTGGCTGTACAAGAATGTAACAACTCTTCTATATATCTCAGAAAAAAAAAACAGCGGAGGTTAAAGTAATAATGGCGCGTGAAGTAGCGGAGAAGTCACCCCTGTTGCCAGTAATTGCTTCTCTGTTATTATGTGACCACCGTTTTTTGTTGTCCTTTGTCGCCATGACATTCTTAGAGCGCCGCGTCCTGGGTCAATACTTACACCCAGGCTCATAATACAACAGTCTCTTTATACACCCAGGCTCATAATACAACAGTCTCTTTATACACCCAGGCTCATAATACAACAGTCTCTTTATACACCAAGCTCATAATACAACAGTCTCTTTATACACCCAGGCTCATAATACAACAGTCTCTTTATTCACCAAGGCTCATAATACAACAGTCTATACACGCAGGCTCATAATACAAGTCTTTTTATACACCCAGGCTCATAATACACCCAGGTTCATAATACAACAGTCTCTTTATACACCCAGGCTCATAATACAACAGTCTCTTTATACACCCAGGCTCATAATACAACAGTCTTTTTATACACCCAGGCTCATAATACACCCAGGTTCATAATACAACAGTCTCTTTATACACCCAGGCTCATAATACACCCAAGCTCATAATACAACAGTCTCTTTATACACCCAGGCTCATAATACAACAGTCTCATTATACACCCAGGCTCATAATACATCCAGGTTCATAATACACCCAGGCTCATAATACACCCAGGCTCATAATACAACAGGCTCATAATACAACAGGCTCATAATACAACAGGCTCATAATACACCATCACAGTAGTGATGGAGGTGGTACAGTGAACTAGAGTGGCAGCACAACACCACAGTAGTGATGGTGATGGTACAGTGAACTAGAGTGGCAGCACAACACCACAGTAGTGATGGTGGTGGTACAGTGAACTAGAGTGGCAGCACAACACCACAGTAGTGATGGTGGTGGTACAGTGAACTAGAGTGGCAGCACAACACCACAGTAGTGATGGTGGTGGTACAGTGAACTAGAGTGGCAGCACAACACCACAGTAGTGATGATGGTGGTACAGTGAACTAGAGTGGCAGCACAACACCACAGTAGTGATGGTGATGGTACAGTGAACTAGAGTGGCAGCACAACACCACAGTAGTGATGGTGGTGGTACAGTGAACTAGAGTGGTAGCACAACACCACAGTAGTGATGGTGGTGGTACAGTGAACTAGAGTGGCAGCACAACACCACAGTAGTGATGGTACAGTGAACTAGAGTGGCAGCACAACACCACAGTAGTGATGGTGATGGTACAGTGAACTAGAGTGGCAGCACAACACCATAGTAGTGATGGTACAGTGAACTAGAGTGGCAGCACAACACCACAGTAGTGATGGTGGTGGTACAGTGAACTAGAGTGGCAGCACAACACCACAGTAGTGATGGTGGTGGTACAGTGAACTAGAGTGGCAGCACAACACCACAGTAGTGATGGTGGTGGTACAGTGAACTAGAGTGGCAGCACAACACCACTGTAGTGATGGTGGTGGTACAGTGAACTAGAGTGGCAGCACAACACCACAGTAGTGATGGTATAGTGAACTAGAGTGGCAGCACAACACCACAGTAGTGATGGTACAGTAAACTAGAGTGGCAGCACAACACCACAGTAGTGATGGTGATGGTACAGTGAACTAGAGTGGCAGCACAACACCACAGTAGTGATGGTGGTGGTACAGTGAACTAGAGTGGCAGCACAACACCACAGTAGTGATGGTGATGGTACAGTGAACTAGAGTGGCAGCACAACACCACAGTAGTGATGGTGATGGTACAGTGAACTAGAGTGGCAGCACAACACCACAGTAGTGATGGTGGTGGTACAGTGAACTAGAGTGGCAGCACAACACCACAGTAGTGATGGTGGTGGTATAGTGAACTAGAGTGGCAGCAACACCCACAGTAGTGATGGTGGTGGTACAGTGAACTAGAGTGGCAGCACAACACCACAGTAGTGATGGTGGTGGTATAGTGAACTAGAGTGGCAGCACAACACCACAGTAGTGATGGTACAGTGAACTAGAGTGGCAGCACAACACCACAGTAGTGATGGTACAGTGAACTAGAGTGGCAGCACAACACCACAGTAGTGATGGTACAGTGAACTAGAGTGGCAGCACAACACCACAGTAGTGATAGTGGTGGTATAGTGAACTAGAGTGGCAGCACAACACCACAGTAGTGATGGTACAGTGAACTAGAGTGGCAGCACAACACCACAGTAGTGATGGTGGTGGTACAGTGAACTAGAGTGGCAGCACAACACCACAGTAGTGATGATGGTGGTACAGTGAACTAGAGTGGCAGCACAACACCACAGTAGTGATGGTGGTGGTACAGTGAACTAGAGTGGCAGCACAACACCACAGTAGTGATGGTGGTGGTATAGTGAACTAGAGTGGCAGCACAACACCACAGTAGTGATGGTGGTGGTATAGTGAACTAGAGTGGCAGCACAACACCACAGTAGTGATGGTACAGTGAACTAGAGTGGCAGCACAACACCACAGTAGTGATGGTGGTGGTACAGTGAACTAGAGTGGCAGCACAACACCACAGTAGTGATGGGGATGGTACAGTGAACTAGAGTGGCAGCACAACACCACAGTAGTGATGGTACAGTAAACTAGAGTGGCAGCACAACACCACAGTAGTGATGGTGGTGGTACAGTGAACTAGAGTGGCAGCACAACACCACAGTAGTGATGGTGGTGGTACAGTAAACTAGAGTGGCAGCACAACACCACAGTAGTGATGGTGGTGGTACAGTGAACTAGAGTGGCAGCACAACACCACAGTAGTGATGGTACAGTGAACTAGAGTGGCAGCACAACACCACAGTAGTGATGGTGATGGTACAGTGAACTAGAGTGGTAGCACAACACCACAGTAGTGATGGTGGTGGTACAGTGAACTAGAGTGGCAGCACAACACCACAGTAGTGATGGTGGTGGTACAGTGAACTAGAGTGGCAGCATAACACCACAGTAGTGATGGTACAGTGAACTAGAGTGGCAGCACAACACCACAGTAGTGATGGTACAGTGAACTAGAGTGGCAGCACAACACCACAGTAGTGATGGTGATGGTACAGTGAACTAGAGTGGCAGCCCAACACCATAGTAGTGATGGTGATGGTACAGTGAACTAGAGTGGCAGCACAACACCACAGTAGTGATGGTGGTGGTACAGTGAACTAGAGTGGCAGCACAACACCACATTAGTGATGGTGGTGGTACAGTGAACTAGAGTGGCAGCACAACACCACAGTAGTGATGGTGGTGGTACAGTGAACTAGAGTGGCAGCACAACACCACAGTAGTGATGGTGATGGTACAGTGAACTAGAGTGGCAGCACACCACCACAGTAGTGATGGTGGTGGTACAGTGAACTAGAGTGGCAGCACAACACCACAGTAGTTGTGGTGGTGGTACAGTGAACTAGAGTGGCAGCACAACACCACAGTAGTTGTGGTGGTGGTACAGTGAACTAGAGTGGCAGCACAACACCACAGTAGTGATGGTACAGTGAACTAGAGTGGCAGCACAACACCACAGTAGTGATGGTGGTGGTACAGTGAACTAGAGTGGCAGCACAACACCACAGTAGGGATGGTAGTGGTACAGTGAACTAGAGTGGCAGCACAACACCACAGTAGTGATGGTGGTGGTACAGTGAACTAGAGTGGCAGCACAACACCACAGTAGTGATGGTAGTGGTACAGTGAACTAGAGTGGCAGCACAACACCACAGTAGTGATGGTGGTGGTACAGTGAACTAGAGTGGCAGCACAACACCACAGTAGTGATGGTGGTGGTACAGTGAACTAGAGTGGCAGCACAACACCACAGTAGTGATGGTGGTGGTACAGTGAACTAGAGTGGCAACACCACATTAGTGATGGTGGTGGTACAGTGAACTAGAGTGGCAGCACAACACCACAGTCCACCACAGTCACCTCCCTAATGTCACTGTGGTTGACTGCTGCCCTCACCACATCCAGGCCGCTCACCACATTACCGAAGACACCTCGCCACTGGAGAGCATCATCGCGGCGGTCCCTGGTGGTGATGATGAACTGGGCACTCCTGCGACCCCCTGGCCCATGCAAGGCCCACACAGCTCCTGCCTGGCCTGACCACCGGTATTGCCCCTGGAGGTCAGGTAGCAGTGCGGCTCCTCCCTTACCATCATTACTCTCGTAGTCTCCGCCCACCACAGACTCCCCCGGCTGACCCTTGCACCACACCTGCAACAGTTTAGTGTTGCGGTAGGTGTGGCCCCGCTGGCCCGTACACAACAACACAAACTGTCTGGCCAGCGGAGTGTCAGGGGTCAGCCGGATGGTGACCCGCCCTCTTGTTGACCCCGCCCACCCGAGGTCAAGGAACGCCAGGGTGCAGGAGGGCTCCAGCACGCCCACAACCTCACTCTCCTGCAGGAAATGTAATAAATCATGCTGATAACTGTATAACAAAATGTTATTATATTAGTTATCATAACTCAGTTAGTAATGTCACTAAGACAAGTGGGTGTAATAAAGTAACCTGGAGGGTGTGGGCGTGGGCGGGCGTGGGCTGACGCAGGAGTGGGTGGAGGTACAGCTGTCCGTCTTGTAGAGTTATCCTGGCGGAGCGGCGGCCATCTTGGTCTTCCTGGACGGCCAACACCCGGCCAGCCTCCACCAGCCTCTTGACGGCCAACACCCGGCCAGCCTCCACCAGGCTCTTGACGGGCTCACTCATCCTGCAGAGGTCCTCAACCTGTGAACAGTGTCAGCCCCATTATCACCTGTGGACAGTGTCAGCCCCATTATCACCTGTGGACAGTGTCAGCCCCATTAGCACCTGTGGACAGTGTCAGCCCCATTATCACCTGTTGTCAATGTTAGACCCATTATCACCTGTGGTCAGGGTCAGCCCCAATATCACCTGTGAACAGTGTCAGCCCCATTATCAATTTCAACAATAAGAGGATTGACTGGGAAAAAATAAATGTAGACCTTGCAACCATTCAATGGGAGATGGTCTTAAGTGACAAAACTCCCACACAGGGAATAGCTCAACTGACAGCTGAAGCTTACAAGGTCTGCTTGAAGCATGTGCCTATGAAGAGGGGCAGAAAGAGAACGCAGACGACTGTACAGGAGAAGGAAAAAATAACGGAAATGCATCGGCAGACACAGCTATCACAAGCAAGGAAAACAAGCCTAATGAGGGAGATCGAAGAAATAGAACAAACGTTGAAGCGATCATATGAGTCTGAGGAATGAATTGGAACAGAAAGCTATACAAGAGATAAGAAAAATCTGAAATATTTTTTCACATACGCAAAATCAAAATCCAAAACCTCGACCAGTATTGGACCGTTAATTACAAATGAAGGTACGGACACAGAGGACAACAAAGAGATTAGTGAAATTCTAAGAAGCCAGTATGAGGCTATGTTTAGCACACCAATAAACAACATGAAAGTTGATGACCCAGACAGCTTCTTTTTGAATGACATTCAAGCTGCAGATAAAATAACGGATATTACCACAAACTCAGAAGACTTTGAAAGAGAAATTGACAATATGCCTATGCACTCAGCTCCTGGGCCTGACTCATAGAATTCAATATTCATAAAGAAATGTAAAGTACCAGTAGCGAGAGCACTCAGCGTAATATGGAGAAAGAGCCTGGATACAGAGGAGATACCAGCAGCACTTAAATCTGCAGATATAGCTCCGTTGCACAAGGGGGAGAGTAAAGCCTTGGCAAAAAATTATAGGCCAGTTGCACTAACATCACACATAATAAAAGTGTTTGAAAGAGTGATTAGGAATCAAATTTCTAGTTTTATGGAAAACAATGAATTGCACAATCCAGGACAACATGGATTTAGAGCGGGAAGATCCTGTCTGTCACAGTTACTCAACCACTATGACAAAATCACAGAAGCCCTAGAAGAAAAGCAAAATGCAGACGTTGTATACACAGACTTTGCAAAGGCGTTCAACAAATGTGACCATGGGGTGGTAGCTCACAAAATGAGGTCAATGGGAATAACTGGAAAAGTAGGACACTGGATACTCAATTTCCTGTCGAACAGAACACAAAGAATAACAGTCAATCAGATAAAATCGAGTCCAAGCGATGTTAAAAGCTCTGTACCTCAAGGTACAGTCCTTGCACCGCTACTGTTCCTTATTCTCATATCTGATATAGACAAAAATACATGTCACAGCTTCGTGTCGTCCTTTGCAGATGACACAAAAATCAGCATGAAAATTATCTCTGCTGAAGACATTGAAAACCTACAAGCAGATGTCAACAAAGCTTTTGTTATAAAAAATAATGTGAGACTTGCTATGGGGAAACTGGTACTATTAAGGGGTAAGGGTAAGTAGAATAGAGGTATCAAGATATGGGAGAATCAAAAGGCCCGGCCCCCAAAATAATATATCCACAGTAATAAATGCTTGCTACTAAACCCGGTTAGTCTAGGAAATGATTATTGTTCTCCCACACAGGAATAAGGGATACTCTGTTCAAACTTACTTATTTATTAACCCCTTAACACCCCCCATACACAATCACACCAATAACAATTTAATACTAACTTTACCACACAATCTTACGTTAAAAGCCTTGGTCCACCTAGACAGGATACAAGGTTTTACACTGAAAGCAAGCTAGGGTAAAGCTCTACTATAACACACTAGAGTCAGCCTAGGGTAGGGGACCACGTGGTACACTGGGACCCCTGTTAGCATCACAGGTACGATAAAACTTAAAATATACTTACTACACCCCAGGTATACTACTCTACACATATAACGATAGGAATGCCAGACATATACAAACTGAGTAATGGAGTACTTAACCAACTAAGTCACAGAAATAAAGAATTAAGAGGAAGGAGGAGAGCGCGTCCGAACAGCACGGTAGTCAGCAGAGAAGAGCGTCTCCCTGCAGCATGCGTGTGGTGCCGGGAAGAGCCCAATTGATCATACAGCTATACACATTAAAACATCTTCCCCTTATGCCTCATATTGCTACTTTCCTCATTCTACGGGTAGTTAAACTTATAACAATGTTACTTAATCCACAACAAGTTTAAGAGTCTAAATGCTTTGTGAGCCACACAAATAATCGTACTTCTGACAGGGATGATTACAAACAGCTACATCTCTCTATGCGTGCCCTGCCATATTGTCGTTAATAAGCTCAATTTTGACCTCTGGTTTCCATCTAAAGAACCCAGAGTCGTAACAGCTTTCGATGGGGCAGCAGAAAATAACATGATGTTTAACAGTGATAAATTTCAGGTACTCAGGTACGGCAAAAAAGAGGATCTGAAACATAATACAGGGTACAAAACACAATCGAATCTTCCCATAGTAGAAAAACAGCGTGTCAAGGATTTGGGAATAATGATGTCCGACGATCTAACGTTTAGGGAGCATAACCAAGCAAATATTGCGTCAGCCAGAAAAATGATCGGATGGATTACGAGAACTTTCAAATCCAGGGATCCCATCTCAATGGTTGTACTTTTCAAGTCACTTGTGTTGGCCCATCTCGAGTACTGCTCAGTACTCACTTCCCCATTCAGAGCAGGAGAGATTGCTGAAAAAAAGGAAATACAGAGAACATATACGGCACGCATAGACGAGATAAAGCACCTAAATTATTGAGATCGTCTCAAAGCTCTCCAAATGTACTCTCTAGAAAGGAGACGAGAGAGATATCAAATAATATACACATAGAAAATACTGGAGGGTCAGGTCCCAAATCTACAAAGTAAAATAACAACGTACTGGAGTGAACGATATGGAAGAAAATGCAAGATTGAACCAGTGAAGAGCAGAGGTGCCATAGGCACAATCAGAGAGCACTGTATAAACATTAGAGATCCGCACTTGTTTAACGTCCTCCCAGCGACTATAAGAAATATTGCCGGAACAACCGTGGACTTCTTCAAGAGATAACTGGACGGTTTTCTAAGAAAAGTTCCTGATCGCAGGGGGCTGACACCTGTTGACTGTGTCAGCCCCCTGCGGGCCGCTCCAAGCAACAGCCTGGTAGACCAGACTCTCACAAGTCGAGCCTGGCCTCAGGCCGGGCTTAGGGAGTAGAAGAACTCCCAGAACCAGGTATCAACTAACCTGTGGTCAGTGTCGTCCCCATTATCACCTGTGATAAATGTCAGCCCCATTATCACCTGTGGTCAGTGTCAGCCCCATTATCACCTGTGGTCAGTGTCAGCCCCATTATCACCTGTGGTCAGTGTCAGCCCCATTATCACCTGTGGTGAGTGTCAGACCCATTATCACCTGTGGACAGTGTCAGCCCCATTATCACCTGTGAACAGTGTCAGACGAAATATCACCTGTGGTCAGTGTCAGGCCCATTATCACCTGTGGTCAGTGTCAGCCCCATTATCACCTGTGGTCAGTGTCAGCCCCATTATCACCTGTGGTCAGTGTCAGCCCCATTATCACCTGTGGTCAGTGACAGCCCCATTATCACCTGTGGTCAGTGACAGCCCCATTATCACCTGTGGTCAGTGTCAGCCCCCTTATCACCTGTGGTCAGTGTCAGCCCCATTATCACCTGTGGTCAGTGTCAGCCCCATTATCACCTGTGGTCAGTGTCAGCCCCATTATCACCTGTGGTGAGTGTCAGACCCATTATCACCTGTGGACAGTGTCAGCCCCATTATCACCTGTGAACAGTGTCAGACGAAATATCACCTGTGGTCAGTGTCAGCCCCATTATCACCTGTGGTCAGTGTCAGCCCCATTATCACCTGTGGTCAGTGTCAGTCCCATTATCACCTGTGGTCAGTGACAGCCCCATTATCACCTGTGGTCAGTGACAGCCCCATTATCACCTGTGGTCAGTGTCAGCCCCCTTATCACCTGTGGTCAGTGTCAGCCCCTTTATCACCTGTGGTCAGTGTCAGCCCCATTATCACCTGTGGTCAGTGTCAGCCCCATTATCACCTGTGGTCAGTGACAGCCCCATTATCACCTGTGGTCAGTGTCAGCCCCATTATCTCATGTGGTCAGTGTCAGCCCCATTATCACCTGTGGATAGTGTCAGCCCCATTATCATCTGTGGTCAGTGTCAGCCCCATTATCACCTGTGGATAGTGTCAGCCCCATTATCATCTGTGGTCAGTGTCAGCCCCATTATCACCTGGGGTCAATGTCAGCACCATTATCACCTGTGGTCAGTGTCAGCCCCATTATCACTTCTGGACAGTGTCAGCCCCATTATCACCTGTGGTCAGTGTCAGCCCCATTATCACCTGTGGTCAGCGTCAGCCCTATTATCACATGTGGTCAGTGTCAGCCCCATTATCACCTGTGGTCAGTGTCAGCCCCAATATCACCTGTGGACAGTGTCAGCCCCATTATCACCTGTGGTCAGTGTCAGCCCCCTTATCACCTGTGGACAGTGTCAGCCCCATTATCACCTGTGGTCAGTGTCAGCCCCATTATCACCTGTGGTCAGTGTCAGCCCCATTATCACCTGTGGTCAGTGTCAGCCCCATTATCACCTGTGGACAGTGTCAGACCCAATATCACCTGTGGACAGTGTCAGACCCAATATCACCTGTGGTCAGTGTCAGCCCCATTATCACCTGTGGTCAGTGTCAGCCCCATTATCACCTGTGGACAGTGTCAGCCCCATTATCACCTGGGGTTAATGTCAGCACCATTATCACCTGTGGTCAGTGTCAGCCCCATTATCACTTCTGGACAGTGTCATCCCCATTATCACCTGTGGTCAGTGTCAGCCCCATTATCACCTGTGGTCAGTGTCAGCCCTATTATCACCTGTGGTCAGTGTCAGCCCCATTATCACCTGTGGACAGTGTCAGACCCAATATCACCTGTGGACAGCGTCAGACCCAATATCACCTGTGGTCAGTGTCAGCCCCATTATCACCTGTGGTCAGTGTCAGCCCCATTATCACCTGACGACAGTGTCAGCCCCATTATCACCTGGGGTCAATGTCAGCACCATTATCACCTGTGGTCAGTGTCAGCCCCATTATCACTTCTGGACAGTGTCAGCCCCATTATCACCTGTGGTCAGTGTCAGCCCCATTATCACCTGTGGTCAGCGTCAACCCTATTATTACCTGTGGTCAGTGTCTGCCCCATTATCACCTGTTGTCAGCGTCAGCCCCAATATCACCTGTGGACAGTGTCAGCCCCATTATCACCTGTGGTCAGTGTCAGCCCCATTATCACCTGTGGACAGTGTCAGCCCCATTATCACCTGTGGTCAGTGTCAGCCCCATTATCACCTGTGGTCAGTGTCATCCCCATTATCACCTGTGGGCAGTGTCAGCGCCATTACCCAGCCACCCCTCTACTGGCAGGGGGTTGGTGCTGAACCTGCAGCTCCAGCCCCCCTCTACTGGCAGTGGCTTGGTACTGGACCTGTAGCTCCAGCCCCCCTCTACTGGCAGGGGGTTGGTGCTGGACCTGTAGCTCCAGCCCCCCTCTACTGGCAGTGGCTTGGTGCTGGACCTGTAGCTCCAGCACCCCTCTACTGGCAGGGGGTTGGTGCTGGACCTGTAGCTCCAGCCCCCCTCTACTGGCAGTGGCTTGGTGCTGGACCTGTAGCTCCAGCCCCCCTCTACTGGCAGGGGGTTGGTGCTGGACCTGTAGCTCCAGCCCCCCTCTACTGGCAGTGGCTTGGTGCTGGACCTGTAGCTCCAGCCCCCCTCTACTGGCAGGGGGTTGGTGCTGGACCTGTAGCTCCAGCCCCCCTCTACTGGCAGGGGGTTGGTGCTGGACCTGTAGCTCCAGCCCTCCTCTACTAGCAGGGGGTTGGTACTGGACCTGTAGCTCCAGCCCCCCTCTACTGGCAGGGGGTTGGTGCTGGACCTGTAGCTCCAGCCCCCTGTACTGGCAGGGGGGGGGTTGGTGCTGGACCTGTAGCTCCAGCACCCCTCTACTGGCAGGGGGTTGGTGCTGGACCTGTAGCTCCAGCCCTCCTCTACTAGCAGGGGGTTGGTACTGGACCTGTAGCTCCAGCCCCCCTCTACTGGCAGGGGGTTGGTACTGGACCTGTAGCTCCAGCACCCCTCTACTGGCAGGGGGTTGGTGCTGGACCTGTAGCTCCAGCCCCCCCTCTACTGGCAGGGGGTTGGTGCTGGACCTGTAGCTCCAGCCCCTTTCTCCTGGCAGGGGGTTGGTGCTGGACCTATAGCTCCAGCCCCCCTCTACTAGCAGGGGGTTGGTGCCGGACCTGTAGCTCCAGCCCCCCTCTACTGGCAGGGGGTTGGTTCTGGACCTGTAGCTCCAGCCCACCCTCTACTGGCAGGGGGGATGGTGCGGGACCTGTAGCTTCAGCCCCCCTCTAATAGCAAGGGGTTGGTGCTAGACCTGTAACTCCAGCCCCCTCCTCTACTGGCAGAGGGTTCGTGATGGACCTGTAGCTCTACCCCCCTCTACTAGCAAGGGGTTGGTGCTGGACCTGTAGCTCCAGCCCCCCTCTACTGGCAGGGGGTTGGTGCTGGACCTGTAGCTCCAGCCCCCTGTACTGGCAGGGGGTTGGTGCTGGACTTGTAGCTCCAGCACCCCTCTACTGGCAGGGAGTTGGTGCTGGACCTCCAGCCACCTCTACTGGCAGGGGGGGGGGGGTTGGTGCTGGACCTGTAGCTCCTGCCCCTCCCCCCCCCTCTACTGGCAGGGGGTTTGTGCTAGACCTGTAGCTCCCCCCCCCCTCGACTTGCAGGGGGGTTGGTGCTGGTCCTGTAGCTAAAATCGAGTCCGAGCGCAGTTAAAAGCTCTGTACCTCAAGATACAGTCCTTGCACCACTGCTGTTCTTTTTTCTCATATCCGACATAGACAAAAACACAAGTCACAGCTTCGTGTCATCCTTTGCAGATGATACAAAAATCAGCATGAAAATTACCTCTGCTGAAGACATTGATAAACTACAAACAGATATTAACAAAGTTTTCGATTGGGCAGCAGAAAATAACATGATGTTTAACGGTGATAAATTCCAGGTACTCAGATTCGGCAAAAATGAGAATCTTAAAAATAAGACAGGGTACAAAGCACAATCGAATCTGCCCATAGTAGAAAAACAGCATGTCAAGGATTTGGGGATAATGATGTCCAACGACCTAACGTTTAGGGAGCATAACCAAGCAAGTATTGCGTCAGCCAGAAAAATGATAGGATGGATTTCGAGAACCTTCAAGTCCAGAGATCCCATCACAATGGTTGTACTCTTCAAATCACTTGTGTTGTCCCGTCTTGAGTACTGCTCAGTACTCACTTCCCCTTTCAGAGCAGGAGAGATTGCTGAAATTGAGGGAATACAGAAAACATATACGGCACGCATAGACGAGATAAAGCATCTAAATTATTGGGATCGTCTCAAAGCTCTCCAAATGTACTCACTAGAAAGGAGACGAGAGAGATATCAAATAATATACACATGGAAAATACTGGAGGGACAGGTCCCAAATCTGCACAGTAGAATAACAACGTACTGGAGTGAACGACATGGAAGAAAATGCAGAATAGAATCAGTGAAGAGCAGAGGTGCCATGGGTGCAATCAGAGAACACTGTATGAACATCAGAGGTCCGCAGTTGTTCAACGTCCTCCCAGGAAGCATCAGAAATATTACAGGAATAACGGTGGACATCTTCAAGAGGAAACTAGATTGTTTCCTTCAAGGAGTGCCGGACCAAACAGGCTGTGGTGGGTATGTGGGCCTCGGGCCGCTCCAAGCAACAGCCTGGTGGACCAAACTCTCACAAGTCAAGTCTGGCCTCGGGCCGGGCTTGGGGAGTAGAAGAACTCCCAGAACCCCATCAACCAGGTATGTATACTAGTTTGCTCGTTTTTGTTTGGGGAGTTCTATCCACTCGTTCACCTTTCTGGGTGCCTAACCCTGTCGATGGCAGACATAGAATGCTTCCAACCACACGGAGGTTTCTATAGGCCCTTGCCTCTTTGAGGGGGCCAGGTTCTAGTTCGTGGTCCCCGGTAGGCCAATAAGAACTCCATACACATGACTGATAGCAAAGTCTGACATTAGTATATCAGCCTGGTAAGCTCCGGGTAGCCGTAGGGGCTCCCCCAGAAAATAATTTATAATTTTTTTTTTTGGGGGGGGGAAGATTTTTTTGTCTCCTTTGTTTATTATCTCATTTTGTTGTAACCTCTACATCCTGGAGAGTGCATACCCATCCCTAACTATGTCAAGATAGAATGAAATTGGTCACCAAATAAATCAGTCACAACTGGCAGAACCTGGGACTTTGAATTTTTTTTACTGGGTTTTTCAGAGATTTCAAATTCTATTTTCTTTGTCTCTTTAGGCGGTTTTGATGTTTAGGGACCAGATTAGGGCTTTATTACTTTTATAGAGTATACATTTTTATCTCCTAAATCATTATAATTACCCCTATATTTTTTGGGGGGGGTATTTTTTCTTGACATCATTCCAACACATATTGACCTACAACTTTCACATATTCGAGTATGAATGCCAAACAAAGTTTATTAAAACATATAAGTAAATTAGTGAATTAGAACTACTTTATTCATTGTCGATAACTTCAACTTCAATTTATCTCTAAAACTTTGAGTCAGCTTAAAAAAATTCAGTTTCTGACCGGTTCTCACCATTGTTACAAATAATGTTCACAGTTGTCTCTTCTACAATCCTATTAGAATGGATTTTTCACAAACCCTAAATGTTTGTAGTTATCAATTTTTTTCTACATTTGGCGCATAATTCAAATGCCACATTGACTATTTTTTTTTTACAGTAAAGTACACTGAAAACATATTCTAAATCTATGAAAATGAAGATCATATACTATTCTGAGAACATAATAACACCAAATGAACGATTGGTGATACAGTAGTTTATATTTTTGCAGCTGATTTCAAAATCTGAAGTTTTCAATATTCAATTTTATAATTTTTTTATTTTCTTATTTTTCAGGTTACGTTTGTGATCATTTACACAGTTGCAGGATTTGCTGGTATGCACAAAAAACTGGAAAGCATTAGAGCAAATTTGAGAAATTGAACTTTGCCATCAGGTCCTGTCGTATATGTATGCCATGCACAGCTTAAGGGTTAATACAGAACTGTACTGTATAAAATGCATAAAACTTCAAACTAACAATATTTCACTAATTATAACAATAATAATATTTTAAATAAAACAACTTGTAACAGTCAATATGTACATTAAATTTTGAGTATGCCTATAAAATAAGCACAGGTCATGTCAACACGTTGGGCCTGCATGAGATGGCTGGCACCATGTGCTTCTCCTCTTCCTGGGGTAAAAACGTCGGGCTTGCGCGCAAAGGATTTTCGCGATAAATTTGAACAATTTTTACTGTTTGAACTCATTTAATATGTCAAGATGACTCAGAGCGGCATTCATGATATTGAAGGTATAAAACAAAAGAGAAAATATTTGTCAATTGATTAGAAAGTTGACTTGATAGAGAAAGCAGTGCATGGATACTCTGTCACTCTGTCAAAACTATCACCTGAGGACCACATAAAGAATATTGTGCGAGGAGCCTATGCCACGCTTTCTAACGTCAGAATTGCTTTTAAATACATGGATGGCGATATACTAAAGAAATTGTTCACGACTTTTGTTAGGCCAAAGCTAGAATATGCATCGGTTGTGTGGTGCCCATATCTTAAGAAGCACATCAACAAACTGGAAAAGGTGCAAAAACATGCTACTAAGTGGCTCCCAGAACTGAAGGGCAAGAGCTACGAGGAGAGGTTAGAGGCATTAAATATGCCAAAACTAGAAGACAGAAGAAAAAGAGGTGATATGATCACTACATACAAAATAATAACAGGAATTGATAAAATCAATAGGGAAGTTTCCTGAGACCTGGAACTTTAAGAACAAGAAGTCATAGATATAAACTAGCTAAACACAGATGCCAAAGAAATATAAGAAAAATCACTTTCGCAAACAGAGTGGTAGACGGTTGGAACAAGTTAGGGAAGAAGGTGGTAGAGGCCAAGACCGTCAGTAGTTTCAAAGCGTTATATGACAAAGAGTGCTGGGAAGACGGGACACCACGAGCGTAGCTCTCATCCTGTAACTACACTTAGGTAATTACACTCGACTCGCCCAATAATTCAACATCGGTAAAGCTACAGTTTGTGATATAAAAAGCAGAAGGATAATATTAGGAAATTCTTTGCTCAAACTGATGCAATAGGCAACAGGAAAACATTGAGGCCTGCTAAGTATACGGATTTGGACTCGTCTGTATTTAAATGGTTTACACAGCATGGTGTGAAAGGAATTGCTGTTTCAGTTGATTCTATTAGAAAAGCAGCTGAAAGACTTGCTGTCAAGTNTGATGGAGGTGGTACAGTGAACTAGAGTGGCAGCACAACAACACAGTAGTGATGGTGGATGGTACAGTGAACTAGAGTGGCAGCACAACACCACAGTAGTGATGGTGGTGGTACAGTGAACTAGAGTGGCAGCACACACCACAGTAGTGATGGTGGTGGTACAGTGAACTAGAGTGGCAGCACAACACCACAGTAGTGATGATGGTGGTACAGTGAACTAGAGTGGCAGCACAACACCACAGTAGTGATGGTGATGGTACAGTGAACTAGAGTGGCAGCACAACACCACAGTAGTGATGGTGGTGGTACAGTGAACTAGAGTGGTCAGCACAACACCACAGTAGTGATGGTGGTGGTACAGTGAACTAGAGTGGCAGCACACACCACAGTAGTGATGGTACAGTGAACTAGAGTGGCAGCACAACACCACAGTAGTGATGGTGATGGTACAGTGAACTAGAGTGGCAGCACAACACCACAGTAGTGATGGTACAGTGAACTAGAGTGGCAGCACAACACCACAGTAGTGATGGTGGTGGTACAGTGAACTAGAGTGGCAGCACAACACCACAGTAGTGATGGTGGTGGTACAGTGAACTAGAGTGGCAGCACAACACCACAGTAGTGATGGTGGTGGTACAGTGAACTAGAGTGGCAGCACAACACCACTGTAGTGATGGTGGTGGTACAGTGAACTAGAGTGGCAGCACAACACCACAGTAGTGATGGTATAGTGAACTAGAGTGGCAGCACAACACCACAGTAGTGATGGTACAGTAAACTAGAGTGGCAGCACAACACCACAGTAGTGATGGTGATGGTACAGTGAACTAGAGTGGCAGCACAACACCACAGTAGTGATGGTATAGTGAACTAGAGTGGCAGCACAACACCACAGTAGTGATGGTACAGTGAACTAGAGTGGCAGCACACACACCACAGTAGTGATGGTGGGGTACAGTGAACTAGAGTGGCAGCACAACACCACAGTAGTGATGGTTGTGGTACAGTGAACTAGAGTGGCAGCACAACACCACAGTAGTGATGGTGATGGTACAGTGAACTAGAGTGGCAGCACAACACCACAGTAGTGATGGTGATGGTACAGTGAACTAGAGTGGCAGCACAACACCACAGTAGTGATGGTGGTGGTACAGTGAACTAGAGTGGCAGCACAACACCACAGTAGTGATGGTGGTGGTATAGTGAACTAGAGTGGCAGCACAACACCACAGTAGGGATGGTGGTGGTACAGTGAACTAGAGTGGCAGCACAACACCACAGTAGTGATGGTGGTGGTACAGTGAACTAGAGTGGCAGCACAACACCACAGTAGTGATGGTGGTGGTACAGTGAACTAGAGTGGCAGCACAACACCACAGTAGTGATGGTGGTGGTATAGTGAACTAGAGTGGCAGCACAACACCACAGTAGTGATGGTACAGTGAACTAGAGTGGCAGCACAACACCACAGTAGTGATGGTGGTGGTACAGTGAACTAGAGTGGCAGCACAACACCACAGTAGTGATGGTGGTGGTACAGTGAACTAGAGTGGCAGCACAACACCACAGTAGTGATGGTGATGGTATAGTGAACTAGAGTGGCAGCACAACACCACAGTAGTGATGGTGGTGGTATAGTGAACTAGAGTGGCAGCACAACACCACAGTAGTGATGGTACAGTGAACTAGAGTGGCAGCACAACACCACAGTAGTGATGGTACAGTGAACTAGAGTGGCAGCACAACACCACAGTAGTGATGGTACAGTGAACTAGAGTGGCAGCACAACACCACAGTAGTGATGGTGGTGGTATAGTGAACTAGAGTGGCAGCACAACACCACAGTAGTGATGGTACAGTAAACTAGAGTGGCAGCACAACACCACAGTAGTGATGGTACAGTGAACTAGAGTGGCAGCACAACACCACAGTAGTGATGGTACAGTGAACTAGAGTGGCAGCACAACACCACAGTAGTGATGGTGGTGGTATAGTGAACTAGAGTGGCAGCACAACACCACAGTAGTGATGGTGGTGGTATAGTGAACTAGAGTGGCAGCACAACACCACAGTAGTGATGTGGTGGTATAGTGAACTAGAGTGGCAGCACAACACCACAGTAGTGATGGTACAGTGAACTAGAGTGGCAGCACAACACCACAGTAGTGATGGTGGTGGTACAGTGAACTAGAGTGGCAGCACAACACCACAGTAGTGATGGTACAGTAAACTAGAGTGGCAGCACAACACCACAGTAGTGATGGTGATGGTACAGTGAACTAGAGTGGCAGCACAACACCACAGTAGTGATGGTACAGTAAACTAGAGTGGTAGCACAACACCACAGTAGTGATGGTGATGGTACAGTGAACTAGAGTGGCAGCACAACACCACAGTAGTGATGGTACAGTGAACTAGAGTGGCAGCACAACACCACAGTAGTGATGGTGATGGTACAGTGAACTAGAGTGGTAGCACAACACCACAGTAGTGATGGTGGTGGTACAGTGAACTAGAGTGGCAGCACAACACCACAGTAGTGATGGTGGTGGTACAGTGAACTAGAGTGGCAGCATAACACCACAGTAGTGATGGTACAGTGAACTAGAGTGGCAGCACAACACCACAGTAGTGATGGTACAGTGAACTAGAGTGGCAGCACAACACCACAGTAGTGATGGTGATGGTACAGTGAACTAGAGTGGCAGCACAACACCACAGTAGTGATGGTGATGGTACAGTGAACTAGAGTGGCAGCACAACACCACAGTAGTGATGGTGGTGGTACAGTGAACTAGAGTGGCAGCACAACACCACAGTAGTGATGGTGTGGTACAGTGAACTAGAGTGGCAGCACACACCACAGTAGTGATGGTGATGGTACAGTGAACTAGAGTGGCAGCACACCACCACAATAGTGATGGTGGTGGTACAGTGAACTAGAGTGGCAGCACAACACCACAGTAGTGGTGGTGGTACAGTGAACTAGAGTGGCAGCACAACACCACAGTAGTTGTGGTGGTGGTACAGTGAACTAGAGTGGCAGCACAACACCACAGTAGTTGTGGTGGTGGTACAGTGAACTAGAGTGGCAGCACAACACCACAGTAGTGTGGTGGTGGTACAGTGAACTAGAGTGGCAGCACAACACCACAGTAGTGATGGTGGTGGTACAGTGAACTAGAGTGGCAGCACAACACCACAGTAGGGATGGTAGTGGTACAGTGAACTAGAGTGGCAGCACAACACCACAGTAGTGATGGTGGTGGTACAGTGAACTAGAGTGGCAGCACAACACCACAGTAGTGATGGTGGTGGTACAGTGAACTAGAGTGGCAGCACAACACCACAGTAGTGATGGTGGTGGTACAGTGAACTAGAGTGGCAACACCACATTAGTGATGGTGGTGGTACAGTGAACTAGATTGGCAGCACAACACCACAGTAGTGTTGGTGGTGGTAGAGTGAACTAGAGTGGCAGCACAACACCACAGTAGAGATAGTGATGATACAGTGAACTAGAGTGGCAGCACAACACCACTGTACTGATGGTGGTGGTACAGTGAACTAGAGTGGCAGCACAACACCACAGTAGTGATGGTGGCGGTACAGTGAACTAGAGTGGCAGCACAACACCACAGTCCACCACAGTCACCTCCCTAATGTCACTGTGGTTGACTGCTGCCCTCACCACATCCAGGCCGCTCACCACATTACCGAAGACACCTCGCCACTGGAGAGCATCATCGCGGCGGTCCCTGGTGGTGATGATGAACTGGGCACTCCTGCGACCCCCCGGCCCATGCAAGGCCCACACAGCTCCTGCCCGGCCTGACCACCGGTATTGCCCCTGGAGGTCAGGTAGCAGTGCGGCTCCTCCCTTACCATCATTACTCTCGTAGTCTCCGCCCACCACAGACTCCCCCGGCTGACCCTTGCACCACACCTGCAACAGTTTAGTGTTGCGGTAGGTGTGGCCCCGCTGGCCCGTACACAACAACACAAACTGTCTGGCCAGCGGAGTGTCAGGGGTCAGCCGGATGGTGACCCGCCCTCTTGTTGACCCCGCCCACCCGAGGTCAAGGAACGCCAGGGTGCAGGAGGGCTCCAGCACGCCCACAACCTCACTCTCCTGCAGGAAATGTAATAAATCATGCTGATAACTGTATAACAAAATGTTATTATATTAGTTATCATAACTCAGTTAGTAATGTCACTAAGACAAGTGGGTGTAATAAAGTAACCTGGAGGGTGTGGGCGTGGGCGGGCGTGGGCTGACGCAGGAGTGGGTGGAGGTACAGCTGTCCGTCTTGTAGAGTTATCCTGGCGGAGCGGCGGCCATCTTGGTCTTCCTGGACGGCCAACACCCGGCCAGCCTCCACCAGCCTCTTGACGGCCAACACCCGGCCAGCCTCCACCAGGCTCTTGACGGGCTCACTCATCCTGCAGAGGTCCTCAACCTGTGAACAGTGTCAGCCCCATTATCACCTGTGGACAGTGTCAGCCCCATTAGCACCTGTGGACAGTGTCAGCCCCATTATCACCTGTTGTCAATGTTAGACCCATTATCACCTGTGGTCAGGGTCAGCCCCAATATCACCTGTGAACAGTGTCAGCCCCATTATCAATTTCAACAATAAGAGGATTGACTGGGAAAAAATAAATGTAGACCTTGCAACCATTCAATGGGAGATGGTCTTAAGTGACAAAACTCCCACACAGGGAATAGCTCAACTGACAGCTGAAGCTTACAAGGTCTGCTTGAAGCATGTGCCTATGAAGAGGGGCAGAAAGAGAACGCAGACGACTGTACAGGAGAAGGAAAAAATAACGGAAATGCATCGGCAGACACAGCTATCACAAGCAAGGAAAACAAGCCTAATGAGGGAGATCGAAGAAATAGAACAAACGTTGAAGCGATCATATGAGTCTGAGGAATGAATTGGAACAGAAAGCTATACAAGAGATAAGAAAAATCTGAAATATTTTTTCACATACGCAAAATCAAAATCCAAAACCTCGACCAGTATTGGACCGTTAATTACAAATGAAGGTACGGACACAGAGGACAACAAAGAGATTAGTGAAATTCTAAGAAGCCAGTATGAGGCTATGTTTAGCACGCCAATAAACAACATGAAAGTTGATGACCCAGACAGCTTCTTTATGAATGACATTCAAGCTGCAGATAAAATAACGGATATTACCACAAACTCAGAAGACTTTGAAAGAGAAATTGACAATATGCCTATGCACTCAGCTCCTGGGCCTGACTCATAGAATTCAATATTCATAAAGAAATGTAAAGTACCAGTAGCGAGAGCACTCAGCGTAATATGGAGAAAGAGCCTGGATACAGAGGAGATACCAGCAGCACTTAAATCTGCAGATATAGCTCCGTTGCACAAGGGGGGAGTAAAGCCTTGGCAAAAAATTATAGGCCAGTTGCACTAACATCACACATAATAAAAGTGTTTGAAAGAGTGATTAGGAATCAAATTTCTAGTTTTATGGAAAACAATGAATTGCACAATCCAGGACAACATGGATTTAGAGCGGGAAGATCCTGTCTGTCACAGTTACTCAACCACTATGACAAAATCACAGAAGCCCTAGAAGAAAAGCAAAATGCAGACGTTGTATACACAGACTTTGCAAAGGCGTTCAACAAATGTGACCATGGGGTGGTAGCTCACAAAATGAGGTCAATGGGAATAACTGGAAAAGTAGGACACTGGATACTCAATTTCCTGTCGAACAGAACACAAAGAATAACAGTCAATCAGATAAAATCGAGTCCAAGCGATGTTAAAAGCTCTGTACCTCAAGGTACAGTCCTTGCACCGCTACTGTTCCTTATTCTCATATCTGATATAGACAAAAATACATGTCACAGCTTCGTGTCGTCCTTTGCAGATGACACAAAAATCAGCATGAAAATTATCTCTGCTGAAGACATTGAAAACCTACAGCAGATGTCAACAAAGCTTTTGTTATAAAAATAATGTGGGCTTGCTATGGGGAAACTGGTACTATTAAGGGGTAAGGGTAAGTAGAATAGAGGTATCAAGATATGGGAGAATCAAAAGGCCCGGCCCCCAAAATAATATATCCACAGTAATAAATGCTTGCTACTAAACCGGTTAGTCTAGGAAATGATTATTGTACTCCCACACAGGAATAAGGGATACTCTGTTCAAACTTACTTATTTATTAACCCCTTAACACCCCCCATACACAATCACACCAATAACAATTTAATACTAACTTTACCACACAATCTTACGTTAAAAGCCTTGGTCCACCTAGACAGGATACAAGGTTTTACACTGAAAGCAAGCTAGGGTAAAGCTCTACTATAACACACTAGAGTCAGCCTAGGGTAGGGGACCACGTGGTACACTGGGACCCCGTTAGCATAACAGGTACATAAAACTTAAATATACTTACTACACCCCAGGTATACTACTCTACACATATAACGATAGGTATGCCAGACATATACAAACTGAGTAATGGAGTACTTAACCAACTAAGTCACAGAAATAAAGAATTAAGAGGAAGGAGGAGAGCGCGTCCGAACAGCACAGCAGTCAGCAGAGAAGAGCGTCTCCCTGCAGCATGCGTGTGGTGCCGGGAAGAGCCCAATTGATCATACAGCTATACACATTAAAACATCTTCCCCTTATGCCTCATATTGCTACTTTCCTCATTCTACGGGTAGTTAAACTTATAACAATGTTACTTAATCCACAACAAGTTTAAGAGTCTAAATGCTTTGTGAGCCACACAAATAATCGTACTTCTGGCAGGGATGATTACAAACAGCTACATCTCTCTATGCGTGCCCTGCCATATTGTCGTTAATAAGCTCAATTTTGACCTCTGGTTTCCATCTAAAGAACCCAGAGTCGTAACACTCCTCCCCCCTTCAGAGAAAAAAAAAATGTGACTACTAGAATAGTAGTCATATTTTTTTGTAAGAGTATACAGAATAAAATGGACATCCATGACATAATAGAAAATCAACCAAACAACAATTTCTGTCAAAAAAAAATTACAAGGGAATTCTCTGAAAGAAAAACATACACCAAACAAAAAAAAAAAAAAAGGAAGTAAATAAATTGGACACGGGATATTTAATGTCACAGGAGAACCTAAAAAAAAATAACTAAAGCATGACATTTGGTATGGCTTCCTGCGGCTCAGATGAATGTTACTCAGGCAAGCGGGACAGAGCGTCGGCTATCACGTTGAGCCGGCCCGGTAGGTGGATAATAGATAGATTAAAGTCCTGTAGGTACAATGCCCACCTGAGGATGCGCTTATTTTTCTGCTTCATCTGATTCATGAAAACTAATGGGTTATGGTCCGTGTACACTTCCACTATATTACCTGTGAGGTACACTTCGAACTTTTTGCAAGTTAGCACAAGCGCCAACGCCTCTTTTTCTATCACCGAATAATTGCGCTGCGCCTTGTCAAATTTCACAGAGTAATAATATACTGGGTGTTCCACTTTATCATCCCCAGTTTGCAACAACACTGCACCAGCACCCGAGTCAGACGCGTCAACTTGAATTTTAAACGGACGGTCGAACCTTGGACTAGCAAGCACTGGGGCGGAAGCTAAGATCAATTTCAAGTTTTTAAATGCCTCTGCACAGTCCGATGACCACTTAAATTTAACGGCCTTCCGCAACAAATCTGTGAGAGGAGTGGCCACACTGGAAAAGTTCTGACAAAAGCGTCGGTAGTACGCACACATACCGATAAATCGTTGAATGTCCTTTTTAGACCTGAGCACTGGATAGTCCAGAATAGCACTAATTTTGTCTTGTCGAGGTAACACTTTTCCTTGGCCCACTTCATAACCGAGGTACGTCACTGTGCCTTGGCCAAAATGACACTTTTTAGCATTTAAGGTTAGATTTGCATGTTTCAACACTGTGAACAACTGGCGTAACCTAGCTATGTGGTCAGCCCAATTAATATCAAAGAGCACAATATCATCTAAATACGCCCGACAATTTGGCACATTAGCGAGCAAAGAGTTCATTAGCCTCTGGAACGTGGCAGGGGCATTACGCAAGCCGAATGGTAACACTTGATACTCAAACACACCCTCGGGGGTCACAAACGCCGTTAGTTGTTTAGCACGTTCAGTGAGAGGGATTTGATAGTACCCTCTCGATAGATCGAATTTCGATACGTACGTGGCGTTCCCGATTTCGTCGATACAGTCCTCGAGACGTGGCAACGGATAGGCGTCCACTATGGTCACCTTGTTGAGCTGCCGATAATCGGTGCATAATCGCCAGGAGCCATCTGGTTTGGGGACCAAAAGGCAGGGCGAGCACCAAGAGCCCTGGCTCGGCCTGATGAGGCCGTGCTGGAGCAAGAAGTCGACCTCCTTACGGACGATGGCCTTCTTTTCCGGACTCATCCGATAGGGTTGAAGGCGAATGGGGGTGTAGTCCGTCAACTCGACATCATGGTAAATGGCATCAGTCTGGGTCGGGACCTCCCCGAACAGACTGGAGAATTCGTCAAGCAACGACTGCACCTCGTCACGTTGGGACATCTGCAAATGGGACAGTCCCTCCTCCACAGCATTCACAGAACTAGAATTATTGAGAATGAGATTAGTTGGGTCCCCAGAACAATCATCCCCTCCCTCACTGGAAATGGAAACATTGGTTAGTGCAATGGGCCTGGGGCCCTGGAACTTCTTCAGCCGATTCACGTGTACGAGCATTACCTGTTTACGCTTATCAGAGTGTCTCACTTTGTACGTGAGGTCCCCAGTCTTCTCTGTCACAATGTAGGGGCCCTCGTACTTGTGGGACATAGTGCTCCCCAGTCGAGGCTTTAGTACCAGGACAGGGTCACCGGGCTGAAATACCCGCAACTTAGCCTTGGCATCGTTCCGTTCTTTCATATTCTCTTGGGCCTTCCCAAGATACTTTAGTGCCGCAGCCTTGCAGTCCTTGAGTCTCTGGTGGTGTTGCGCAAAGAAAGCCGAACCTTCGGTTAACGTTACGTTCCCTAACAGATTCTCCTGTAACATTTGCAAGGGTCCACGAACTTTATGGCCAAAGACTAACTCAAAAGGAGAACAACCCAGTGAACTTTGCAACCCCTCCCTAGCAGCAAACAAAACATACGGCAAGTTCTCGTCCCAGAAGGTATGGGAACTCTCGCACGATGTCTTCAACATCTGCTTCAGAGTTAGATGGAACCTTTCAATGACCCCCTGACTCTGTGGATGGTATGGGCTGGAAACCTTATGAGTTATTCCATGGTCCTTACAAAATTGTTCAAAAATATCAGACTTAAAGTTAGTACCATTGTCAGTCTGTACAACCCGAGGCAGTCCAAAAGTGGAAAAAAATTGCAACATACGAGCAACAACAGTCTTTGCTCGGATGTTCCTTACAGCAAAAGCCTCTGGGTAACGAGTCGTGATACACATCATCGTAATTAGGTAAATATTACCAGACTTAGTTCTAGGTAATGGACCAACACAGTCCATTACCACATGAGAAAATGGTTCCTCCGGCACGACAATAGGCTTAAGAGGAGCTTTAGGTGGAGTCTGGTTTGGTTTCCCAACAAGTTGACAAGCAATACATGCATTACAAAATTTTGCCACATCGCTTTTCAGCTTGGGCCAGAAAAAATACTTGCAGATTTTGTGATAGGTAATATTAATGCCTTGATGTCCCCCCATAGGATCATCATGGGCAGCTGACAAAACTCTTTCTCTATAGCAGGTCGGCAACATAACCTGGTGGACTACCTCCCACTCATTTGACAAGGGAGCACTCTGAGGTCTCCATTTTCTCATCAAAATCCGATCATTGTAGTAGTACCCAGTTGCTGCGTCTACAATTTCCTCCCTAGAGACGGCTGTCTCGTGACAATCTGCAAGACTGGGGTCAGCTTTTTGTAACTCACTCAAGGAGGCATCCAGGCCTTGGTCAGATGCCATTGGCCGAGGCTCAACAGTGTTCTCCTCCACCTCCCCACTACTCTCGGTAGGCGGCGGTGGCAGGCTCTCCACAATGTCCTCGGCCCCGTCATCGAGTCGGGCCATGAATGTGTCCGCAAGGTCCACTGGGCTTTCACCACTCGGAAGGTCCCTCGTGTCCTTGGGATTTACCACCTTGGCAAGCACAGGGCTGCCCTTACATTTAAGTCCCATAGACCTAGTCACCACGCACGCAGGGTACACAACATTATCCTCTGCGGTGGGTGAATCCAGGCAAACCTTTGGGGTAGGCAACATAACAGGCAGTCTGGAGTCCCCTACCTTATCCCCGGCTAAATCATTACCCAATATTACATCAACATTAGGGAAAGGTAGGTACGAAGTGACTCCGACTGTACAAATACCCTTGTGGAAATCAGATTCCAGGGTAACCTTACGGAGGGGTACTGCTCGAGTATCACTAGTGACACCCTCGACCAGTACCACCTCTCCAGTGTCGAGAGTATTGGCACCTTGCAAAGCACTCTCTAAAATTAAAGTCTGGATGGCACCGGTGTCTCGGAAGATCACCACGTCCCTCCAGGAAGAACCCTCAGACAAAAGTAGTCTCCCTTTCGATAAGAATGGGGTAAGCAGGTCCAACCACTGTGGGTTGGAAGTCTTACTCCCTAACCCTTCAGAAGGCCTCAAGCCCTGTGTCACAACGAGAGCATTGGGTCTTTTTTCCGGGTACAGTTGCCAACAACGGCTAATATGGTGGGTTGAACTTTTACAATGACCACAAAACGTCGGGGAGAAGAGACATTACTAACCGAATTACCCTTCGGTTCACTCTTTAGTGTCGTGGGGCTAAACAATTTAACAGGGTTAGTTATGTCTGAAACAGAAGGTGCATTAGGTAAAGGTTTAGAATGAGCTGGTCTGGACTGGCTGTGGGTATAAGTTTTGCTACTCTGTGGGGTAAAATTATTTTTATTGGGCCTTTTGCCCGCCAACTGGTAGTTTTCTGCCATCTTGGCCAAATCCCCTATTTTAGAATTTAACTCTACCCTTCCTCTTAAATACTGAGCTACCATGTCTGGCATACTATCTATAAATTGTTCCTTTAAAACTAGGTCTTTCAATGCCTCGAATGTTTCGGCTTTAGCCGAGCGAATCCATTTATCAAACAGCCTACTTTGATCAGTCGCGAATTCCGTGAACGGTTGGTTGTGTGTAGGCCTAAGGTTGCGATAAGCTTGGCGGTGAGCTTCAGGAGTAATTTCATATGCCCTCAAAATTCGTTCCCTGACTTTATCATAATCAAAACACTCGTCGTCAGGCATATTAATAAAAATATCTTGGGCTTTACCCCTGAGTCTTCCCTGTAGGATTTTCACCCACTCTTCCTTTGGCCAGGTCATGGACAGGGCCAATCTCTGAAAATGGTTGAAAAACCTTTCAGGATCCGACTCTGAAAATTCAGGCAAGTTATGCTTCTTCTCATAATGCCTGGGGTTTGAATCCCCGGTAGGTGGAGGTCTAGGGGCAGTCGCTCTAATTCTAGCCTCCTCGGTTTTGAGTCTTTGCTCCTCTAATTTTATTCTTGCTAACTCTAGAGCTAACTCTCTCTCTGTATGAGCTGCACTTTCTGTTTGGCTAGGCTGGCATAAAGGAGTATCCTCTGCCAATAGTCCTTCATCGATACAATGTTGTAGTATTTCATTCAACAAGATCCACTTTTTATTTGCGGCATTTAATTCTAGACCAAATTCCTTGCCTAACAATACTAAATTAGACTTGGTAAGTTTCTTTATTTCCCCCAATGAAGGCTCCTCTGCCAGTCTCTGCATGTCAGATGACATCACTAAAAATTTTAGCTCCTAGCCACAGAAAAATTTAAAATTAAAATTGGAAAAAAAACAAAAATTTGCACGGCCCCTAACACAAGGCCACACTAACCTTAATCGTGAAGAGATCCAGTTGGGTGTCCAGTCAGTGCAATGAATGTCCTACGCCAGGTGAGCTGGACCCTAGGCTAGCACACAACCGTTCTGCGGAAACAAGAATTTTTTAGTTTTGGCATTCAAAGATCTAATTTTTTACAATAATAGTTCTTCCCGGACTGGCCAACCACTTGTTATAAAAATGTGGGTTGCTATGGGGAAACTGGTACTATTAAGGGGTAAGGGTAAGTAGAATAGAGGTATCAAGATATGGGAGAACAAAAGGCCCGGCCCCCAAAATAAAATATCCACAGTAATAAATGCTTGCTACTAAACCCGGTTAGTCTAGGAAATGATTATTGTACTCCCACACAGGAATAAGGGATACTCTGTTCAAACTTACTTATTTATTAACCCCTTAACACCCCCCATACACAATCACACCAATAACAATTTAATACTAACTTTACCACACAATCTTACGTTAAAAGCCTTGGTCCACCTAGGCAGGATACAAGGTTTTACACTGAAAGCAAGCTAGGGTAAAGCTCTACTATAACACACTAGAGTCAGCCTAGGGTAGGGGACCACGTGGTACACTGGGACCCCGTTAGCATAACAGGTAATATAAACTTAAATATACTTACTACACCCCAGGTATACTACTCTACACATATAACGATAGGTATGCCAGACATATACAAACTGAGTAATGGAGTACTTAACCAACTAAGTCACAGAAATAAAGAATTAAGAGGAAGGAGGAGAGCGCGTCCGAACAGCACAGCAGTCAGCAGAGAAGAGCGTCTCCCTGCAGCATGCGTGTGGTGCCGGGAAGAGCCCAATTGATCATACAGCTATACACATTAAAACATCTTCCCCTTATGCCTCATATTGCTACTTTCCTCATTCTACGGGTAGTTAAACTTATAACAATGTTACTTAATCCACAACAAGTTTAAGAGTCTAAATGCTTTGTGAGCCACACAAATAATCGTACTTCTGGCAGGGATGATTACAAACAGCTACATCTCTCTATGCGTGCCCTGCCATATTGTCGTTAATAAGCTCAATTTTGACCTCTGGTTTCCATCTAAAGAACCCAGAGTCGTAACAAGTTAGAAGAGCCAAAATTAAATACTACGAAGATAAATTTACTCAAACGAAGAGCAACATCAAGAAAACATGGAGCACAATTTCACAAATATTGGGATCAAAAATGATTTTAAATAACAAACCAATAATCCTATCCAATAACGATGGTTTGCTTTCAGCCTCTGATACTACTATTGCATTCAATAGATTTTTCTTATCTATTGGGTCTTCCCTTGCTAATGATATTCCATCTTCCAGTACTGATGTTCAGGACTATCTTACAGGTAACTACCTGCAGTCTCTGTACCTAATGCCCGCTAATTCCACTGATGTAAATGAAGTAATCCTTTCCCTTAAGACTAAGTCTAATTCTCTCTTTCTCTCT
This sequence comes from Procambarus virginalis, assembly GCA_020271785.1. Taxonomy (NCBI): domain Eukaryota; kingdom Metazoa; phylum Arthropoda; class Malacostraca; order Decapoda; family Cambaridae; genus Procambarus; species Procambarus virginalis. Next base: position 63,390 of record WNGS01021481.1, read on the forward strand.
CTCTGTCACAGAATAATGTTAATCTAATTACATCTTGATCACACAACTGTTCTATTGACAGAGCTTCACTAATTCACACCTGTTTAATGCCCTTGCGGAGATACCACCTCTAATATACAAAAAAGCCTCCAGATCTTTATCCCCTGCCATTGCATTGCTCTACAACAAGTCACTTGAACTCCAAACTTTTCCAGATCTTCTAAAAAAAAAACGAGAGTAACCCCAGTTCACAAATGTGGTGATCTCACTGTTGTCAACAACTTCAGACCTATATCAATTCTGCCAAACTTGTCAAAAATATTTGAAAAACTAATCTACAAGCAGCTTTACTTTTATCTAGCCAAACACAATATACTAAGCTCTTGTCAATATGGCTTCAGGCCCAAAATAAGCACTAACCATGCACTTATTAGTATGATTAACTTGATACATGCATCTCTTGATAAAAATGAGTTCCCTGTTGGGTTATTTGTGGACCTACATAAGGCTTTTGACACTGGCAAGGTCACTCCCTGCAATATTTTCAGTACCACCTTACTGACAAGATCCAGTATGTTTCTGTGAATAATTCAATTTTCTGCTCAGGGGGAAAAAAGACACAAACTGGTTTGGGGCTTATTTATTAATTTTGGAGATGGTTAATAAATTCTGCAGAACGTGTATTGATAAACAAAAGTAACATACCCATGTCTACTGAGTACTAATATTTAACTTAAATTGTACACCCGTATTAAGTGAGTAAGCTTAGCCTAGTGACATGGTAAACACGTTCTGCAGAAACCTAATGTCATTATAGTGAATTATACAACTTATATTTCTATACTAGTTCAAGCAATTATATAACTAGTTCGATCCATTATACACTTTGCAAATATATAACTTGTTCGATCAATTATGTGATCTTTATTAATTATATAACTAGTTCGAACAATTATAAACTTAACTATAGAAACTAGTTCAAACAGTTATATAAATTTAACTATAGAAACTAGTTCAATCAAGTGAATAGGCCACATAACACTTAACGGAGGCCGACTGGGCAAAGAATTAGCTGCGGACAGCGGGACACTTGGGGACCGGCGCTGCACCCCCACCGCAGGCCAGCTGACCGGACCCCCCCCCGAAGGGCGAGGCCCGCTGGCCGCTAAGGAGGAACATGGTAGTTCGCTACCGTGGCCGCGTAACCGTGCCCGTATGCCCGGAGAGGCCGTTAAAAAACAGTCAGGTGCCCCTGACTGAAAAAGGTACCAGTCCGGGTCTACAGGCAGCTGTTAACGGAGACAGCTTCCTTGGTGTGTTGATGTAGCGCCGTCCTGACAAGCCATGGGCGTAGAGAGGCGAGATAACCCGGCGACAGTGACCCTGGGAGGAGTACGTACTGCAGGGTTTGGATCCCATGTAGGGAGGCTTCCCACCGTGGCAAATGACTGTTCGATCCCGCGTATATCCTCGTCGCTGGTGCCCGCCCTCACAGAGACCAGTCCTGGAAGGCTGGCCCCAGGGCGGGTGTGGGAAAGTGAACGCTGTCCACACAGGGGCCGACTCCCCAGGGTCGACCCCGTGTCGGTCGTTGTCGCTGTGGCGGGTCCCACGGACGTGGGGGGGAGGAGGTGGCTTAGAGGCATGTGGGTCGCCACCCAGGATACCTCTCGTGGTGGCTCGTGATCAGTGGTCCGCCTCTCGGGCCCCACCACCTGGTCCTCGTGCATTCATGGTGTTCCTCGTGCGCGTTCTACCGTGGATCTGGAAGTATTTAAGGCAGTAAGAGGGGGCAGAAGCTGGCATGCAGTGGTAACATATAAGGCAACGGCACGGTTGTGGTGGGCCCACACCAAACGCGTACTGGTATCAGCGAGGCTGCAAGAGTGGGGTTAACTGGATGCTGCACCTGTTGCGAGAGGCAGGAATGTTAGATTTGACTAAAGTCCCAAGCATAACTGAGTGGGGGGACAGAGAAGCCTGGCAAAGGTACTGCCAGATACAAAAACCCTAACTCCTGGCACAAACGGACACCTCCACAGCGGGAACTAAGGGAAGTAGTGAAAAGACAGCGTCCAGTAATAGTCAACGACCGTAAATGTAAACCCAGAAAGTAAATTGAACAGGCGTGAATGAGCGTAAAGCAAGAACCATGAGGCCCGTACTCAGCAAACGGTACATCCTATCTGACTTTACGTAGTAGTGGAGAGGCAAATAGCCGAGTAAACAACGCAAATGTAACCGGGGTGAGTAACATAATTATGCAGCAAGACCAAGCGTAAAAGCGCCTCCTCGCTGGCTTACTTACTAATTTAAGAGGCAAGCAAGTGAAACGACAACTGTAAACACAGCAAATTAAACGACATGCTACATGGCAATACACCAATAACAGAATTAAACTGTGGTAGGCTAAATGTAACATTTAGGGCATAAATGGTGAACGACATAACTTAACCAGTAGTTATTAACAAACAAGCAAGAGCTAACGAATATACAGTAATAGAGTTCAGAGGGAACTAAACATACATGCAGGGCCAGGAAATGTAAAGCAGGAGACAGGGGCCCGCAACACTGCAACTAGAGCATCCTACTAACTCTGCTTAATAACGATAATGGCAGAGCAAAAGTTAAGCGAACGCACTTGTAAGTACAGCAAAAGAATAAAACGTGCAGCATGGTTAGAACCATGGTAGAACAAATTGCTGTAGGCCGGTGGAAATGCTAACCCAGGGAAACTGAAGCAAGAGGCATGGGCCTGTAACTCGGTAACTAGCCCAACCTAACAGCTGGCTTAGTTAAGTCAAATACGATGAGCAAGGGTTTTATAAGTTAAAGAAGCAAGCAGCGATGGTAGACCTTAACCCTAACCCACATTAACTTAGCGTGTATAACGCAAGCAGCAAGAGACTGAATTGCGCAATTAATGAATTAACTTAACGTCCGTTGCCGCATGGTGAACTGCAAAATCGTGCCCCGGAACATCACAGCTGGAGCATCACCGCTGGGACACCTGCGGCTGGACATCGGCGGCTGGGCATCAACATCTGATGGAGATAGGAAATATCGTCAACTGGCCACTAGGGAAGACTTCAGTGGTAAGTAGGAGTCCGGCTGCAAGACAATTTAGGCAAAAAGCCTGTAAATATAACTGTCAGTAGAGAATAACGGGAACTGGGCATGAAGCTGGGAATACCATAAATTACTCTAAGGCTGGAAAGAGTGAGAAATTGGTAGGGATAACGTCAGGTGGAACGCTGCAGCTGGGCTTCGTGAGCCATGTCATCAGCAGCTTGAACATTGGCAGCTGAGGGAGCGGCAGCTAGGACAGCAGCGCCACCGGCCGGGACATCGGCTGCCGGGAATCGACCATGGAACTGGTGCGTCAGCGCCACCACCACTGCAACTGGCACATCCCGGCTGACGTTACTTAATAACTTTTCTGGCGAGAAGCGAAAGCTAACGACCGTGAATGTAAAATCTGTAAAGTAAAACAGTAGTTTGGATAATCGTGAAGCAAGAGGCGTGAGCCCAGTAACACAGCAGCTGGCACATCCTAGCTGACCTGACGTAGTAGCTTCTAGGCAATGGGCTGAATTAACAACATAAATGTAATTAGTAGTAAGTCACTTACATATGTAGCCAGAGCTAACCGTAGAATACTGATATAAATTTCCGGGGAAACTGATCAAAATGCAGGGCCAGGAAATCTTGGACAAGAGGCAAGGGCCCGTAACACCGCTACTAGCACATCCTTGCCGACCTTAGTTACTGACTTAAGGCCAAGCTGAAGTTAAACAACCAAAATTGTAAACACCGCAAAGTAACAAACATGCATGACGGGCAATACATCCAAAGTAGTATGAAATTTTTTGTAGGCTAAATGTAACATTTAGCCCAAAATGTTAAAACACCCATCTGTAACCGGTAGTAAGCAACATAAATGTGCAGCAAATACCAGGCGTAAAGTAAGGTAATAAATTTAAAGGGGACGTCGACACGGATCCTGAACCTATGACACTTACCAATTGCTGAAACTTACTGCAGCCCTGATGAATGATTATAAGGGCATGCTCAGCTGGGACGCCGCTAGCTGAGCCTTCGGCCGCTTGACCATCGGCGGGGAACACATCCGCCAGGACATCACCTGCTGTAGCATCGGCTGAGGCACATCAGCCGCCGGGTTCGGCCCCCAGGGGACATGTTCAGCTGTAACACCATCAGCCGGCCCATCTGCCGCTAGACCATCGGCAGGGACCACATCAGCAACATCAGAATCAGCCGCGGGTCGTGTCCCATGGCAGCTGCCGGATCGTCGTCTGGGGCCACATCTGGCAGAACATCAGCGGGTGGGGGTGGCCCCCCCACGGGACATACTCAGCTGGAACCCCACCAGCTGTGCCAGCGGCTGCTGGGACATCGGCAGCGTAACATAATGGTTAATTATTACCTGTAAATAACTAAACAACAAGTGAGTAAGAAGAAGACTGCAACAGCACATTCCAGCTGACTTTACTTAATAACTTTACACAAGAGGCGAGGTCCCGTAGACTTTAACTAGCGCATCCAAGCCGCCCTAGATAATAACTTAAAGGCAGCTAAAGTTAAACAACCGGTCTGCAAAGACAGCAATATTAACCTAGACATGCAGCATGAGCAATGCACCAAACGTAGGGAGTTTATAAGTAGTTAATAACGTAAGAGGCAAACTAAAGTTTAAACAACCTGACTGTAAAGACAGCAGAAGTAACATGGACATGCAACATGGGCAAGGCATCAAAAGTAGTAATAAAGCGTGCTAGGCTAAACGTAAACATTTAGCCCGCGCACTGATAACCACATAAATTTAACCATAGTAAGCCACATGACTGTGCAGCAAAGTCCCCGCATACAGACTGTAATAAGTTAATAAATTATTGAGGGGTTACAGCAAAGGGGTTTGGTTACAGCAAAGTAACCAAACATGCAACATAAGCAAAGCACCCAATATAGTATTAAAATGTGGTAGGCTAAATGTAACCATGTTAGTCCGAAAATGATAACAGCATAAATGTGACCAGAGTCAGCAACATAAAATGTGCAGCCAAAAGTACTGTAATAAATACGGCAGGACGTTGACGATGTATCCTGGACCTGTGGCACTTACCGATTGCTGAAGTTACAGTACCTGTGATGAGTAGTTATAAGGCATGCTCAGCTGGAACACCGCCGCCCGGGCCTTCAGCTGCTGGACAGTGGCAGCATAACATAATGGGTAATCAATAACCGTAAATAAAGTAATGCCGGGCAACACCGGCCAGACATGAGTCTGGAACAACGTCCTGGGAACATCAGGCCACCTCAAGCCTTGGTCGGAGCATCCAACATCAGTCGGGACACCTTGGACCACATCAGTCGGACACCGGCCGCTGGGCCATCAGCTGCAGGATCATCATATGGGCCCACTTCGGCCGGGACTTCAGCGGGGGGAGTTGTCCCGCAGGGGACATGCACAGCTGGAACACAACCAGCTGTGGCAGCTGGTGCAGGGACATCGGCAGCATAACATAATGTTTAATTGTAACCATAAAGGACTAAATAATGCCGGCAACACCGGCCAGACTTAAGTCTGGAACATCAGTCAAAACCTCGAGCATCAGTCGGAACATCAAACATCAGTCGGGACATCAAACATCATTCGGGACATCAAACACATCAAACAGTCGGGACATCAAACATCAGTCGGGACATCAAACATCGGTCGGGACATCAAACATCGTCGGGACATCAAACATCGGTCGGGACATCAAACATCGGTCGGGACATCAAACATCGGTCGGACATCAAACATCGGTCGGGACATCAAACATCGGTCGGACATCAAACATCGGTCGGGACATCAAACATCGGTCGGGACATCAAACATCGGTCGGGACATCAAACATCAGTCGGGACACCGGCCGCTGGGCCGTACCCCATGGCAGCCGGGCCATCACCTGGTGGATCCTCGACTGGGGCCATATCAGCGGGTGGGGTTGGGCCCCGGGTGCATACTCAGCTGGAACACCATCGGCTGTGCTAACAGGTGCTGGGGCAACAGCAGCATAACATAATGTTAATTATTAACCTGTAACTAACTCAACAATGCCGTCGACATCGGCCAGACTTAAGTCTGGAACATACCTCCTGTGGGCCCATCAGTCGGTACAGCGGCCATATAGGGCCGAGCCCCGTGGCAACTGGGCCAGCAACTGCAGGACATCGTATGGGGCCACTGCTGTCGTCACTTGGGCTGGCGGGACGGGCCCGCAGGAGGCATGCACAGCTGGAGCACCACCAGCTGGTCATGGTCAGCAGAACATAATGGGTAATTATGCACCATAAATAACTGGTGAAAATTAGCGTGACTTAATACTTGGAGATTGGCTACAGTTATTAATTAAAGGGATATCCAAATAAATAGGAATAATAAAACCGCTGGATCGTGCCCCATGGCAGCTGGGCCATCTGCTGCTGGGTCGACATCCGGGGCCACATCAGCTGGGACGTCGCTGGCGGCTTGCCCCGTGGGGACACACTCAGCTGGGACACCACCAGCTGCTTGGTCATCAGCAGCGTAACATAATGGGTAATTATTAACCATAAATTACTGGTTAAGAGCGGGTTTTGTAAAATGATCAACAGCCACAAACAAGTAATGGAATTAAACAAAGATAGAAGGAACTAAATATAGGTCCTGTGTCAACGTCAGGGAACACATCAGCTGAGCCAACGACAGCAGAACGTAATGAGTAATCAGTAACCATAAGCAACTGGTTAAATTAGCGGGGTTGAATAGTTGAGTAAGACCCACGAACGAATAAATAAATTTACTAAAATTAAATTAATAGATGAAATAATTATAGGCCAAGTGACATCAGCAGGAATCGCGTCCGCTGGGCCAATGACAGCATGACATAATGGGTAAGCAGGAAACCACAAATAACTGGTTAAATAGCAGGTGGAATAGATGAATGTAAGCCACAAACGGATAGTTAAAATAACTAGCAAATAAATAAATGAAATTATAGGCCATGGGTCATCATCAGGAATCACATCTGCTGGGTCAAAAGCAGCCCAGCGTAACAGGTAACCAGAACCACAAATAACTGGTTAAAATAGTGTATTCGTGTAAGTGTTTAATAGCCGCAGCTATTAGTTAAGGGACAAACGAATTAAATGAATAAACATAAGGCCATGAGTCATCGGCGTGAAACACCTCCACCAGGCCGACCGGGGCATCAGCTGAGCCAGCGTCAGTAGCTGGGCTTCGCCCCCAAGGGACGCTCGGCCGGGACACCCCCAGCCAGGCCAGCAACTGCTGAGCATCGGCTGCATACCATAATGGGGAGTAGTAACCATGAATAACGTAAAATTAGCGTGAATGAATATTTGTTGAATGGCCACAACGTGTAAAATAAGAAAAGAAACGGATTTAAGGTCATGATCATCGGCGGGACTCACAAACGCCAGACCGGCCAGGACAACAGCTGAGCCAAGCCGGGGCTTGGCCACCATGGGACATGTGCTCAGGCCGCACCCAGGGCCCAGGCAGGGCGACACCCGTGCCCGGGACGCTGCTGGGCCCCCCAGGGCACGCACAGTAATCACGTGCGCACGTACGTACGTGCACACGCTCGCACGTGCAATCCATGCCGGATGCCGTCCGCAAGGACGGGGCCGAGCACCCGCTGGCCCGAGGCGGAGGGGCAGGAAGGCTGGACACGGCCCAGGGCGCGCGCTCCAAGGAGCTCCTTGCCGCGTGGGCGTCTCGACCAGGGCGTGGGCCCCGGGAACAGGCCCAGACATAGGCCTGGAGCCTGGTCACATGTCGAGGTCGACTTGGCTTGGGCCCTAGGGGCCGGGCTCGAGGGCGGAGGGCCGCCCCCCCCAGCCACGTGGTGAGCACGGCCCAGGGCGTGCGCTCCAAGGAGCGCCTTGCCGCGTGGGCGTCACGACCAGGGCTCGGCCCTGGGGACAGGCCACCTGGAGCCTGGCCACGTGTCGACGCCGACTTGGCTTGGGCCCTAAGGGCCAGGCCCAAGGGCGGAGGGCCGCCCCCGCCCGGCCACGTGGTGAGCACGGCCCAGGGCGTGCGCTCCAAGGAGCGCCTTGCCGCGTGGGCGTCACGACCAGGGCTCGGGCCCTGGGGACAGGCCACCTGGAGCCTGGCCACGTGTCGACGCCGACTTGGCTTGGGCCCTAAGGGCCAGGCCCAAGGGCGGAGGGCCGCCCCGCCCGGCCACGTGGTGAGCACGGCCCAGGGCGTGCGCTCCAAGGAGCGCCTTGCCGCGTGGGCGTCACGACCAGGCGTGGGCCCCGGGGACAGGCCACCTGGAGCCTGGCCACGTGTCGACGCCGACTTGGCTTGGGCCCTAAGGGCCGGGCCCAAGGGCGGAGGGCCGCCACCGCCTGGCCACGTGGCATCAACGCCAAGGGCAAAGCGACCCAGAAAGCATCGCACGGCGGAGTCTGGCGCGGACCCTAATGGCGCTCCTGCTTCCCCAGGGCAGCAGGAGGCCAAGGTAGCTAGTTAAGGGGTACACACGGACCGCTAGGGGATGGCGCTTTACACACGCCGCACTGGGGAGATCCTGACTAGATTAAACAGAAACTTCACTTTTACCTTGGCGATAGGAGTGTGGGGCAGGAGGCCCCTGCCGAAGCAAGTTGCGAGGTCGAGGGTACCAACACGTCCAGTAGAGCGAGGTCTGGGACCAGGGTAGCCGTCACATGGTCCATCTCGTGCGTGGTCCGACGTTGTGAGGAGAGGAGGAGTTTCGAGCACTGTTGTGGTGACTGTGAGAGTGAGGCTGATCCTCCCGCTCCTTCCCTATTTATAAGCTCCCATACCTTCCCGCGCAGGCCGCGGAAGGCGCTGCGCAAGTGTTTCTTTTTCCCCCCTTTCAGAAAAATCTCCGCTTTTATGCAATCAGAGGTCATATCTGATCTTAGAAAGGATGCAACAGTTTTTGAAACTTTTTTTGATATATTTAGAATGTGTCCCTGGAAATTCAGCTTGTGGTGAATGAGAATGCCAAGGAACTTGCCATCTAATTTGTTACAAATTTGGGTATTGTTTATTTTGAGATTTATTTGATTAGAGGATTTATTACCAAACAGAATATAGAAAGTTTTGTCAATGTTAAGGGTGAGTTTGTTGGCAGTTAGCCAAAGATGGACTTTATTTAGCTCAGTATTTACTGTGGCATTTAGAGCAAGGGGGTCAGGACTGGAGTAAATGAAGGTTGTGTCGTCAGCAAATAGAATTGGTCTAAGGTGTTGGGAGGCATTTGGAAGGTCATTAATGTAGATGAGAAAGAGGAGAGGGCCAAGTATGCTGCCCTGAGGAACACCAATGTTGATGGGTAGGGTGGGAGAGAATTGAATTATTCACAGAGACATACCGGAGCCTGTCAATAAGGTAAGATTTGAGGTATTGCACGGAGTGTCCTCTGACTCAATAATGATGTAATTTAAGAAGAAGGTTTGGGTGGTTGACAGTGTCAAAAGTCTTACGCAGGTCCACAAATAACCCAACAGGGAACTCATTTTTATCAAGAGCTGCATGAATCAAGTAATCATACTAATAAGTGCATCGTTAGTATGCTTTTTTTGGTCTGAAGCCATATTGACATGAGCTAAGTATATTGAGTTTGCTAGCTAAGAGTAAAGCTGCTTGTAGATTAGTTTTTCAAATATTTTTGACAAGTTAGGCAGACTGATATAGGTCTGTAGTTGTTAACATCTGTGAGATCACCACATTTGTGGACAGGGGTTACTCTCGCTTTCTTTAGAATATCTGGAAAGGTTTGGAGTTCAAGTGACTTGTTGAAGAGCAATGCAATAGCAGGGGCTAAGGATCCGGAGGCTTTTTTGTAAATTAAAGTTGGTATCTCATCAAGGGTACTAGACTTGGTTTTAAGGGAAAGGATTATCTCATTGACGTCAGTGGAATTAGTAGGCTTTAGGTACAGAGACTGTGGATAGTTACCTGTAAGATAGTCCTTAACATCAGTACTGGATGGAATATCATTTGCAAGGGATGACCCAATGGAAGAGAAGAACCTATTGAACTCAATAGCAGAATCAGAGGCTGAAAGCTGACCATCGTTATTGGACAGGAGTGTTGTCTGTTATTTAAAATCTTCTTTGATCCCAATATTTGTGAGATTGTGCTCCAAGTTTTTTTTAATGTTTCTTTATTTGGGTAAATTTACCTTCATAGAATTTAGTTTTGCCTCGTCTAATTATTTTAGATAGCAATAACGAGTAATTCTTTGAAATTCTTTGGAGACGGTTCCTAACCTATACTTCTTCTCAAGTCATGTTTTTTATTAATGGATTTAAGTATTCCCTTGTAAAGCCAAGGATTGTTAAGCCTTTTGGTTGTGACTTGTTTTGAAAGCCTAGGACAGTGAGTGTTATAAAGGTTAAGAGTCTTTTGAAGAAAAGATTGCACTGCTAGGTTGATGTCCCCTATGTTACCTAAGTCGGATTCCCAGTTGACATTATCAGCAGCAGTTATAAAATTGTCTATAGTAGTTTCATTGTGCAGCCTAAAGCTTAACTCCTTGACTCAAGAGGTGGTTTGATAATGTTAGTTAAGAGAAATGTGGGGTAATGGTCTGTAGTGCTATCGGTGATTATACCTGAAGTAAGCGGAGAGGTTATGTTGGTCCAAATGTGATCAAGAGTCGTGGGCCGTACTATCAGTGATTCTAGTAGGTCTAGTGATTAAGGGTATGAGGAAGCAGGAATTCATACAGTTGAGGAGCTAACAGCAGTAGGGTGTTCAGGCTCGCAGAGGTCAATATTAAAGTCCCCTGCGATAATTAGATGGGTTTTGTTCAGTCTGTTATCAAGTATTAGATTCTAAGGTTTGAATTGAATTCAAACACATCAGTGTTAGGAATTCTAGAACTGCCCCACAGACGGACAGACTCGGCACCCTTGACTCTGAAACTGGCGAAGATATACTCCCCACAGCAGTT